>JAFMTC010000129.1:588565-683304 GCA_018845635.1 Nicrophorus orbicollis
ACATCTGAAATGTTTATTGATTATCAAACAAGGAATAAGGAAAGAAGCAAAAAAAAAAGCAGAAAGAGGAATGGACCTGACACACAACAACAACAAGCACGACCATTCAGAAGGTGGCCTCTGCTTTCAACGGCTGCTGCTCCCCACAAGGCAAATACCCAAAAAAGAGGAGCACCATAAAGCGTAGTAGTCCCGATGTCGCGGAAGTTAATGCAGCTAGTATTTATCTTTCGGGTTTATTAGGCGTTAAGAAGCTGGGCACCGCGACGGCCGTAGTAGTAAATTAACGTTTTCTTGGGTTTTCGAGGGAGGATTCATCATTTACACCTCGTAACTCCCTGACTAACTGAATTGTGAACGCTGTTGCTGATGGCCAAAATGGATGGATGGAACGTGTGGAGACCAAGAGCAAGTGTATTTGCATTTTGCAACCAAATAAACAGTTTCGCGTTTCCGGCGGCGATTTTACGAGGTGGCGGCGCAGACCACACACGCACTGCGCGCAGAGCGCCGCGACGCCCAACAAAAATAGAAGGCGGCAATAAAGAGATACATAAATAAGTAAATAGTAATGTTCTAGAAATTCGAGTGTTTATTTGTGATTCTGTGTGAACATAAAATAAACATCGGCGGCAACCATCCAACCCCAACCTTCATGCACTTCATCTCATGATGATGCTGCTGCTGCTACTATAATCTTCTACAGATCAAATCAGAAACAACCGAATCAAATAAGTTGGATCCGCAATCTTTGAAGGATTCCACAACTTCGGATAAGAAATACTTCATGTGTCCAGTTTTTAATCTTGAAAAATCTCTCTTTACTTAAACCTGAAACGTTAACAGAAGTAAGTGAACTGAAATGTAATTTATAGATACAATCAAAAAATAAACATCAGAAACAACAATCCAACCCCAACATGCATACACTGCATCCGTTGATGCTGCAATCTTCTGCAAAAACAAGCAAATCAAATACGTTGAAATCTACAATCATTTAATTTAAGTGAAATTATTAATTTCGAAACAAACGTTTCTACACTTCATCTATTGATATTGCTGCTTATGTAATGCTGTTGTATATTAAATCATAAGCAATCTTTCGAACTTCGAACAAAAATTATACAAAAATCTTGTTTTCAAGTTGTAACATCTTTTTTCACTTAAATTCGAAACATAGGTAACATAAATTTAAGCAACAAACATTCAACCCCAAGATTCTACACTTCATCTCTTTTTAGACAATTATGGTCATTAGACTTAATAAGTATTTTCACATCATTAATATCATCATACAATCATCATTCATCTTTTCTTACTATTGCTGCTGCTACTATTGCAAACTTCAGGAAATCGCATCAGAAATAACCCTATGAAATATGATAAAACTACAGAAGACAAAATTATAGAAAAATCCAGTTTTTTAATTGAAAAATCTCTATTTACTTAAATCCGAAACGTAGGTAAAAACCATCCAACACAATTTCACGCCTTTTTTTGTAATTTACAACAATGGTCATTAGCCTTAACAAGTGAAAACATTAATGTTAACAGACAATGCATACACCAAGCTGCTGCAAATCGCATCAAATATGATGAATCTACAAAGGACAAAATCATAAACATAACTAATAAATTAAGCGAAATTTAATTTATAGATAAAAACAAATAAATATATAAAGATTTATCTCCAAAGGAAAAACAAATGGAAAGTTAATAATTAACTAGCATTTACAAATTTGATCATTCATATCTGAATCAAGAGTAAATCATATTTCCTTCTATAACCATTAACTAACCATTATAAAATATCATTCCCGTTCCTTCAACGTTCTTTATTTTATCCATGTAAATATAGATTCTTCACAACATATAAGTCCATAAACTTTGTATATAGTCGTGTTTCAAAATCAAAACCTTCAAATATTATTATTGATAAGAATTAATTCATTGAATAACTCATGATACAAGTATACAATTATATGTATTATTATATCATGTGAATACATAATTTATTTACGTTTCAATATTGGGATTCATTGATTAAATATGTAAAAACAAATATTATGATTATGAGCATAGAAATTAATATATTGAACTATTTTAGTTATTTAATATATAACAAAATATTTTGTCTGTTTCGGGCAAATTAATTTATAAATGTAGTGTTACAGTTACATTAACAGACTAAAGCTAGATGTAATTATTTGAAATGGTTCTTTGCTGTTTACTTAAAATACTTAATATCAATTTTACACACATTTTATTTTTCTTGTTTAAAAAACGTTTGTTATATTTCATGCAATTTCAGAATCTAATCAGAATATTCAAATATTATTAAAGAACCGGGCAGAAAGACCTATGGTCAATAGTCCTTTACATAGATAGAATTTTAATTTGTTTTTCTTTGGTATTTCTTCATTCATATTGTATTTAATGTATTTGTTGTAGTTGTTGCAATAAAAAGTATTATTATTAAAGAACCTTATTTGTTTTAGTTTGAAACAATACAGCTAACAACTTCTTTGTTTCAGCTTACTGGTTATTTTAACTCGACTACAAAAGTTTTAAATATTTTAAGTAAGAAGTGAATCTGTTGTAGGAAATCAAAGATTCAGTTATTGTTATGCAACTTGTTACACATTTACTCAAATTATTTTTATGGTATTTCAGTTAATTTATGGCATTTCACAAGGCTCTTCCACAAAGTGAAAATTGATTGTTGAAAAGTGCGAATATGAAGATATTTCAAAGATATGTTGACATATTAAATCAAGTAATTATGTTAATAATTGAAACTTGTTCGACACTTGTTGCTAATTAAGGAGGTTGGAGTATAACGAAGTACAATTTTTCAAATATTCTTATAAGATACACTCATTTTCCTATTATTGCTTTGTGACTTAACTAGATTGCCCATGTTTGATCCGTGTTCAACCTGGTCAATTTTTAGAACTTAGACCATGACAAATACTATTCAACATGTTCAAATAAAACAAGTCTATAAACTATATACTCAAATTCCGTAATCAAAATCATATCAAATATTGTAATTGATTATAATTCATATATGTATAGTAGTATAATATTAATGACTTATTATTTACTGTTAAACATTCAGCTAGAAAAGCAAATATTTTAATTATTACTTCTACAAATTAATATATTTAACTAATTTATTTATTGTTACAGTCAAAATATATTGTCAAATGATTATATAATGGAATAATCTAGATATAATAATCGAAAATAATTGTTTCGCCTAAACTTACTGTGTAGAGATATCTTTATTTGTAATAACATTTCCTTGTATCAGTTTAAAGATTTTAAATATCTTAAAAGTTTCAAATATAATGAAATAACTGAATCTGTTGAAGAAACACCAAAAATTTACAGCTATTTTTATGCAACTTATTATACATTTTCTGAAATTATTCAGTTATTACGGGGGAAAAATAGAATTACACTTGAAAGAGAACATAAGGAAATATCAGTTTACATAGTATAAAAAATCGTATCCAAATTTACATTATTACAATAATAGTATTGCCAGCACATCATTATAATAATTAAATGAGTTTTTTTAGTGTGTTTTTTTTCTATATAATTGTGTAATGCAATGCTGCACAGCATAGGCTAATTGTACTATTAGCACTTAAGCTATTTAACAACAATCTACAAATATATATATATAAATGACGACCCATTTCATTCCTCGGACGCAGTACTTGGGGACAAAATAAGGATACACAGAAGGAATAAGGATGTTCGAACTGGAGACTTGGCAATTCTAGAAAGGGAAGGAGAGTCCTCGGATAGGGTGGTTAAGCTATTTTAACTTTTTTTAACACTTTTTTCAAAAGAAAAGTTTAGTTTTTATGGATAAATCTCTGAACTGGGAGCGTATCGTACCTCTGTATATAAAATAAGTATGTAATGAAATGAAACAAAAATAATAGTTATGTAATTCTAAACATGTTGCTTAACATTCAGCATTTTGTTTTATCGATATCAAAATGCTTTAGATATATGAAAGCCTTACTTATCACGTAATAATAAATTGAAATGTTAATAATTTTTCATAAAGAAATATATTTTTTAAGTGTTGGCATCATTGTACCCTTACAATGAAATACCATGAAAGTTGTAATTTAAACCCAATTGTATAGCATTTATTCCCAAATAGATAAAATGTATCAATAGTTCTAATATAAAGCATATAACATAAATGCAAGTAATACAATTAATATGGAATAACGTTTATCACAAATCTGAAGTACTCATTAGAGTGTTATCAAGCTTGCGGATTTCTTCTCATCAGATCAATGTCTGCATCCATCATGTCTTTCACCAGCTCAGGAAACGTGACCTTCGGCTGCCAATTGAACTTCTTCTTCGCCTTCGAAGCATCTCCCAAAAGCAATTCCTACAAACCAACGAATTAGCAATACCTCGAACGCAGAGGAGACATCAACAACTTACAACTTCGGTAGGTCGGAAATAGCGTTCGTTGACTTTGACTCGAACGATGCCGGTATCCTTTTCCTTTCCCACTTCTGAAGTGTCTTTGCCCTCCCAAACAATATCAATCCCTACGTGTTTAAATGACATTTCTACGAACTCCCGCACGCTGTGCATCTCGCCGGAAGCAATAACGAAATCTTCGGGTTGGTCTTGCTGAAGCATCAACCACATTGCCTGAAGGTAAGTTCTTTTGTTTAATACATCCGATTCAATGAAAATAACGACAAATCATACTTCGACGTAGTCTTTTGCATGACCCCAGTCTCGACGAGAATCCAGATTACCCAATTCTAAGACCTCGGCTTGTCCTAAATGAATCTTCGCGACGCCTCTTGTTATCTTTCTCGTTACAAAGGTTTCTCCTCGTCTGGGACTCTCGTGATTGAACAGAATCCCATTGCACGCAAACATGTTATAAGCCTCACGGTAATTAACCACGATCCAATACGCATACAATTTAGCGCACGCTGAAACATTTCGATGTAATCGAATCGCAACAAAACTGCAAGAAGTATACCGTATGGGGATCTCGGATAGAATGGCGTTCTCTCGGTTTGAGGAATTTCGGCAACTTTTCCGTACAGCTCTGATGTTGAGGCCTGGTAGAATTTGACTTCGTTCTGCAAGTTGCATGTGCGTATCGCATCCAGGAGTCTCAAAGTCCCAACGCCATCGACTTCTGCCGTGTATTCGCTCAGATCGAAGGATACTTTCACGTGACTTTGGGCGGCCAGATTGTAAATCTCCGTTGGTTTTATGGTCGAAATCAGCTTCACCAAGCAGCTGGAGTCGGTCATATCGCCGTAATGAAGCTTCATCTTTCCACCTTGATGACCGAATTTGTCTTCGTACAAATGGTTTATGCGAGACGTATTGAAAGTCGAAGCCCTACGGATGATACCATGAACTGCGTATCCCTTGGCCAACAAAAATTCCGCCAAATAAGAACCATCCTATAACAATAAATCATATAATCTAACATTACTCAAACATTATTGTAAAATACAACAAATAGGACGGAAAAACTGCGATATACAGCCCGTTGTAATAGATATAACAGCTAATTTTTAGCATTTGTTTAATTATTGCTGTATTATTGTTCTTATATGCTGCAATAATATTATATATATTATTAAAACTACAAAACAATATTGTTAGATAAACAAAAAAATAAATGGTAATTAGAATAATTGTGTTATAATTATGAAGTCAAAACATAATTATTATAATTACTCATATATTTACATTTAAGCATTAAATGATACCAAAAGAAAAACATTACCAAGTCAAATTGTTAAATGCAACAAAAGTATATAAAAATGGTTTATATGTTGTATATGTTTGTTGATAAGAAACCTTGAAAATAATAATTTCGCTCAAAAGTATTTACTTTAAGCTGAAATAACTATAATTATAGCGTGTTTTCATTCTAAAAGCTGTATATTGAGTTGCATATGCTACAAACATAAACAATTGATGTGTTTACGTATTCACCTACTTATACGAGTATAAAGCAATTCCCAAATGTTTAAAAACTAATTAAATCAGCTGGAGATGTTTAGCAAAGTTGAAGTATGCTTATTTAATGATTACTAACCTGTCCAGTAATACCGGTAATCAGGGCAATTTTCCTAGGTTTCTCCGCTTCAGCCATAGCACCCAACGTGAGCTTATCAACTGATACTAATTGAACAGTGGCACAGTAGACGTTAACATTAAAAAGTGGTCATTAATTTTGAAATATATAAATAAATAAATAATATTGAAGTGGGCGGTGTAATCACTTTTTTGCTCTGTTTAACCCGATTGGTATGCGTTCAACTTCATGCCATTCCACATGAAAGTTCCTAATACATTGTGCATGACAACCGTCTCGTGAATGTTATTGTTGATAATGCAAAATATGCAGGTATAAATAGTTCTTGTACATTTTGCAGATAGTAATATTCCAGAATGCGGTCTCTAATCATATTTATCGGCGTATTCGTGCTGCTTGCACAAGCCCAGGTAAATTCACCTAATATATATTAATAAAAACAGTCAATAACATTCAGACACCTCAGGCTCAATCATATGAAAACAACAGATGCCGATGTGTTTGCCCGAGCATTTCAACTGTCACCAACAGTTCAGAGAGCAGCCACAAATCAAGGATCATCCGGATTGCAAATGTTTTACCAAACAAATGGTTAGTCAAATAGTTGTTTCTTAATAGATCTTCATATACTTATTTGCAGCAATTGTGAGGGAGTTATTTTACCAATTTATGAAGAGCAGCTGCAAAACAAGTCTCAGGAGTTTTGTCCACGCTGCGAATGCAATTTTGAGTACAGGAACATAAACATAATTAAGTATGTTGTGATTATTGTTATTTGGGTCATATCAACTTTGGTGATCTATATGGCTTTCTTGATCATATTGGATCCCTTGTTGAATAAACGCAATAAGGGCAGCTACCAAGAGCACACCAACGAAGAGGATGAAACTGCTGCTGGTGTGGGTGGACCTATGGCTCACAGCATGAGTGTCAGGGGCAATGTATTGAACAGAGTTGGCCATCAGCAGGACAAATGGAAGAGACAGGTCAAAGAGCAGAGAAGAAACATTTATGATAGACACACCATGTTGAACTAGATTTTATATTGTGATATATTATGTATTAAAACTATATTCCTTTAAAAAAGTAATAAATATGTATAGGATTTACCAAAGCGTTTATTATCAAGTCAACTATCCTAGCTTGTTTAAAAAAACAAAAAATTGTTTGTCAAATATACATACACTGTGTCAAGAAAAGATTAACATTTTTCATACCAATTCCAAATTAACGAAACGAATTTCATTCCAAGAAGAACCATGATTTGGTAAATCTATATATTAATGAGCTCTACATAAGTTTTTGGTATATATTGAAGATTAACTAAAGGTAATGAAATCCTATTTAAATATCGATAATTTCTCTAAAATTTCACATATCTATTACATTTAATGCTTGAATTTGTTTGCATCTTTGTGTTAAATAAGTCGATTATATTATTTTTCGTATAAAAATAATTTAAGATTTCCATTTTTAGTTCTAAACGCTAAACAATAGAGGGCGTCACTGCATTTCCGGTTTCAAACTTCCGACAGCATCATTGCGAAACTTTTCCTGTTTGAGATTCCGGTCATATCAAGATGGGTAAAGGGAAACAAGATGCGTGGTCCTTCTTCAAGGATTTTATGGCAGGAGGTGTTTCTGCTGCTATTGCAAAGACTGCCGTTGCACCAATTGAAAGAGTCAAATTGTTGCTTCAAGTTCAGCACGCCTCGAAACAGATTTCTAAAGAACAGCAATATAAAGGTCAGTTATGAAGGTGTCAGTTGTATTCGCATAACGAACACCTTACTGATTATTTTTTCTTTTGCGAACCAAGAAGCTTTGGTTTACGAACAAATTGAACTGAATTTGTTCTTTCATTCACCCACAATATATAAAAGTGACTGAAATTGTAAATATCTTAACACTTAGCTGGTCGTTGATTTCAAAGTTTCATTATTTTTTAATTTTTACTTTCGTAATAAGTTGAATAATAAAATCTGTAGTTTTTAAAACACGAAAGTAACATATAGAACATATAGTACCATTCGTTTTGCATAGTAATAGTACAGTTGTAATAAACTTCAGTAAACTTTCCTATTGTTCTTGGTATTTCCTTTTTTGCCTCAGCTTTTCTCCTTTTTTAACAGATTCATATTTCCTTCTAATTGGAAGCATTTCTGAGTTACAATATTTATAAATAGAAAATCTTGCCTAATTTAAGTCCATAATTCAAACATTTAATTTAATATTTTTTAATTCGGAATCTGGAATAGTTTTAGCTCATTGGTGATGTTGTTTATCCGTATTCCGAATCCGAAATAGTTTATTATATATTTAGATAGATTTATCGACGTTTTATTAGTCTCCAAGTGATAGTAATATTATGAAAGTGAAATATTTTATACATGAAATCAGAAACTTCTCTAGTTTTGAGCAAAATAGGAACCCTAACAAAACCAAAAATTAAGCTTATTGGTATTTTGTATGAAACAGCTACCAGATTTTTAACAACATAAACGAGTAATATCGGCCAGCAAAGTGTTAATAACAACAGTAACTTTATCTGTGGCGATATTTGTACAATACATTATACAAAATGTAGGGGCCTATTGAAAATTATTTATTCTTCAAGAGGGTCAATGTAGAAGAAAGGTTGTGAACTTCTGTTTTAAAGTATCAATAATTTCTAGTATTATATAGTAATTATTATGTGTTTTAGGTATGATTGATTGTTTCGTGAGAATTCCGAGAGAGCAAGGTTTTCTCTCTTATTGGCGTGGTAACTTCGCCAACGTAATCAGGTACTTCCCGACGCAAGCTTTGAACTTCGCGTTCAAAGATGTATACAAGCAGTTATTTATGGCGGGAATTGACAAAGATAAGCAATTCTGGAAATGGTTTGCTGGTAACTTGGCATCCGGTGGAGCTGCTGGTGCAACATCTATGTGTTTTGTGTATCCTTTGGATTACGGCAGAACCAGACTAGGAGCGGACGTCGGCCGTGGTACCGCAGAACGTCAATACACTGGTCTCCTGGACTGCGTCCAGAAAACCTTGAAAACTGATGGTATTGTTGGTCTATATCGTGGTTTCATTGTGTCCGTCCAGGGAATCATTATCTACAGAGCAGCGTATTTCGGATGTTTCGACACAATTAAAGGTTCATTGCCAGACCCCGAAAACACACCGTTCATCGTTGCCTTTATCATAGCACAAGTATATTGATCAGACATACCTGTGTGTTGATGAAATTTCTTATTCTTAAATTATGTTGTAGTGTGTAACGACTTTCTCCGGATTGTGCTCGTATCCTCTGGATACTGTGAGAAGACGTATTATGATGCAATCTGGCATACCGAAGAAGGATTGGATGTACTCCGGGACCTTAGATTGTTGGCGCAAAATATTTCAGCAGGAAGGTTTGAAGGCGTTCTATAAAGGGGCTCTATCAAACATTTTCCGTGGTACAGGAGCTGCGCTTGTATTAGTGTTTTATGACAAGATTAAGACATTAATCTAAAAGTTTATATAAACGCATTACTATTTATTCTGTGTTTTAATATTAAACTAGACTAGAACAGTATAAAACTTGATCCAAAACCAAATGTAGCATCGTTAGTTAGTATTATGGGGGTAAACTTTAAATTGTCGCCCCAGTTTTATTTTATTTGTTTTAATTTCTTTATAGTTCAATATGTAAAATACGTTCTTTTTTTGGGAGCATTCAGAAAATAAAGTTATAATTTAGTTCTTTATACACATGTAATTATTTTTTCTCTTTCCAATGGTTTAAATATGTTTGTCTATTTAAAACAAATAAAAATATACTACAAACATTAATAATGTCACCCTATATACTTTACACATAACTAAAAAACTTTTTTTGTACCAAATTATATTTTTAACTATACAAAATGAACCTATTTCTCTGCTTCATCTCTTTGTTTTTTTTTTGTTAGTACTCTGGATCAACTATTTCTTAAATCAACATATGGAATCTATATGATTTTGCTTTTTCATTAAAAATAAATATAGTAAACTGGGATGTTTTTTTTTCAAAATAATTTGCAACATGGTCAATACTACAAGTACACCTACAACAGGTTTCCAACAATGAACGGAAAAGTGCGTTAATTACAATTATATAATGGCACATAGTTCATTAACAGAATAAACATTCATAATTGATTGACGTGTGCTGAATGCTTCAATTGATATCTTTTTCACATAACAATAACTGAATATACACGTACAAAACAAGACAATTTAGGTTTTGTACTATTCGCCAAACGTTGCAAATATATTTCAAAAGGGTTTCTTCTTTTCCTCGTAACAAGTAGACAAAGTAAAAATCACAGCAAAATAAATAAAATTATCACAATCACAATAATAACGGATAAAATAATAATCGCCGTCCACTGTCGCCCTTCTGAAACAAAACAAATATTCAGATAGATACATATTTTGTAAACAAATATATAATATATTTGCAAGGAGTCCCAAATGAATCAGGAAGGATTGTCTCGATTTTGAGTCTCAAGTCCCAGATATATCTTTCAGCACATTCTTGAGACTATTTCTATATTTTTGTTCTGAAAATTATGAAGTTCAGTTCTGCCTTTTTAGCTAATCATTGTCCCAATTTGATTATTAACAAATATGGTAACCTGTGTCTTTAAACTAAGGCTTTCTATTAAAAGGTCATTCATATTTTATGTTACAGTTAATTATGTTCATTACTAAGTTATATTTACCATTTGACATGTGGAGAACTTTAGCAACTTTTTTCATGGTTGCATCCAATTTGCTGTCTGTGTTTTCTAGTTCTGTACCAAATTCATCCAACATACTAAAGAAACCATTAAAATTAAAAAATAATAAAATTTAGTGATATATTTTTTTACCCAGCCTGTTCATCAATCTCCACAGTTATATGCCTGGAAACTGTTTTTAATGAACCTAAGGAATCACTAATTGCTTCCAGTTGTTCATCTTGGTTCCTCGTCATGTATTGTTGTTGTGCTAAGGTGTCACTGACAAACCTATTTGGACTATCCAGTTCGTTCTCGAGTTTAGAGTACTTGGTAGTGCCATGGCTACCAGTGCTCAAGACTCTTACTGGACTTGGGTCCAGCAGAGGCTAGAAACAATGCTTTCAATAATTTCAAAAATCTTACAATTATTAGAATTATACCTGTCTAGCAGTGCGATCACGATCTCTACTCCTATTCATATTTATTTTATCTTTCATAGACTGAAACCAATAGCCCTTATTTATTGTACAGTTAATAGCAATTTAGAATATACCTTGACTTCTTCTCGAGTGGAATCTATAAAGTTCTTTCTAGTAGTAAGCTCTTTGTTATCCAACTTAAATTTAGATGGGTTCTTTTCTACAATATGTGTGAAATCAGTTAAGGTTCAATAAAAACAAATAGTTGTGTAGCAAGATCAGTTAGTTTAGTTAATGGAAAGGATATCAATTGTATCTTCTAGGTCCTCCAAATCCCACTCTATACTTCTCAGGGAATTCTTCAATTCTGTGTTGGTCCATTCCACCTCATTCTTTGTTATGCATACAGTGTCATCCTGCAGCTCAATCCATCTGAGGTACAAGCCCCGAGTTTTGTTCAGTGCTTTAAATACTTCACTGGAAAATCAAGCACTGGGTAAATAATTTCAGGATGTGTGTACGTATGTGTGTGATTTGATTACAAAGTAGCAGTATTGATTTTCAAAGACTGGCTGAGAGCATATGAAAATAAAAATAAAATGCAACATACAGTATGAGGATGCAACAAAAACAACACCTAGGCTGATTTGTAAACAGTATGCAAAATTAATTTTATCTATGGGCATATCATATCTATCTATCAAAGTGCGTGTAGTTTACAGAGATAGAGAGCACCCGAATCTAATGAAACGCAAATGGCTTTGAAGGCTAAAAATAAAACTCCATTCATAAAATTAGCTGCAGGCGCAACGTAAACAAAGGAAACGGAAATTATAATAGTAATCGAAAATAAAAAGAGAATGGTAACGATTGCAATAAATATTTATTCTAGAAATGTAAATAAATAATTAATAACGAATAAACAAACAAACAGAATAACATCATGCCAAAACAGTAAGGAAATAATAATAATTGTAAGACAACGAACAAACGAAACAATAATCGGCGTAAACACGAAAACAGAAGCTGCAAAAACTTGCTGAATTGCTGCAACACGTTCAGTTATTTGCTGAGAACTTTTCTCTGAATCTTGCTTACTCTTTGACAACGAAAAACGGATCTTCCAACGTCATATCAATTCGTGTGAATTGCTAGGCACTTGCTAGGCTATTGCAAACCGAGCGATTTTTGCAAACACCGCGCTCTGGCGCATGTGGGATGCCAGGATCCCTTATCTCTCACGTAGCGCTAAATTTACACGCAGCACAGGACACACAAATCAAATTAATTACCAAACAAGTCTTTCTCCTCCAATATGATCAAGGGTGGACGTGTAAACAGGGGCGGAGTAGGAGGGAAAAGCCGAAAACAATGCCTAACAACCTATACCTATAGTGGACATGTATAGACGAGTATACACACACACATATACTATATATATATATATATATACGCCTATTGACAAACCCTGACAAACTCACCTGTGTGCACTTGAACTGTCTTGAACCCCTAGTGAATACTTGCTGAACGAAGTGAAGTCCCAAATGCAACGTACTTGCTGGGATACATGCAAGATCGCTAATTGTTATTTTAATCACTGTACTATGACCAAATCATGCATATGCACGTATACTAGCGCTGAAAAAAATCAATAATATTTACATAGCCGACAACAGATTTTGAATTACCCGCCAAATAACTTACATTTTACATAGCGATTGAAAAGACTAGTATGTATATCATATAAAGACTAAAACATATGTTAATTTCGATCAAGCCTTTACTACATCATAAGTTACATCATACATTTAAATACATAAAGAGCATTGCCACCTAGTAGCAAAAAAAACTATTATTAATTATTAAATAAACCAAAATTAATTTAAGTAAATTACATACAATAAACATATAATTATTTGATTACTGCATAATTTTCATTGTTTTAATTTATAATAAATAATAATTTCAATTGTTAAGTGCTGACCTCTATTCATGTAATTAGACAATAAATACAATATCAACAAAAAGTACAAAATCATATTTGTTTTGAATAAAATAAGTTTAAAATAATAGTAATTTATAGTTCTATATAATTATTTAAAATATCCTATAAGAAAACAATAACTATGCGTTGTTCTCTGCTAAAATGGCAACTATGTAATTAGCTATAATATATACTTTTTACTTAATTATTAAGTAAAAAGTAATATTCAATTAAAATATCTTAAAATATAGTAAAATTGTTGAAGTATTTATTGTAAATTGTTATAAATGTACTTGTTTAATGTATATTTTCATGTTTTAGATGGCAATGGCAACGCTGTAGACCGATCTTGTTGGTAATGCGCAGCACTGGGGGAGCTAGTAGTCATGTTTCCGCCTAACGATATCCCTCTTTGCAAATGGCCTTTTCCGGATCACGTTGCTGTTAGGTAGTCGTGAACGTTTTTAGTGAATTAAGGTGAGTCTTGTAGAGCATTACTACTCTTTTCATTGTATTTTAAAAACAGTATTTCTTGCAAAAACTGATTTACAAATCGACGAGCAGTTTATTTACGTATTTTTCACGAAATTCATTTTTTGTTGACACGTGTTTCAGTCGAGAAACATACAGTGCGGTGGACGCTTCACATAACTCAAACAGCCTTAGATATTTCAATCAAAAGTTAGTGTTTGCAAGAAAATAGTTGTTTATTTTAATTTAAATCTTACTTTACATGATGATAATTCATATTTCTGACACCTCTTGGCAGAATACATTATTGTTGATACTTACCTTGTCTGAAGATACAATTGATGCATGCTGCATTTACATGTTTGGTTATTTTCGAAATTGATACATGTGTTTCTGTTGTAGAGTTAATAAACATGGCGGAATTTGAAGAAAGTTACGATGATGCTCCCATGACTGGAGCCCCAGCCATCGCTGAAACTCCAGAAATCAAGCTGTTCGGCAGGTGGAGCTGCGATGATGTCCAAGTCAACGACATGTCTCTGCAAGTACGTTTAATAGTTATTCCCCAACTCATTATTCTCATTGATTAAAATGATGATTTTGTATTAATATTTCTGACACCTCTTCAGAAAAAATCATTTGTTGAAAAACTGTACATCAAAACTGATATTACTATCAACTTAACTCGAAGTTTGGTTATGTTTGGAACTATTTATTTATTGATATTGCTTTTTTTCTCTTTAGGATTACATTGCAGTCAAAGAGAAGAATGCCAAATATTTGCCGCATTCTGCTGGAAGGTATGCTGCCAAGAGATTCAGGAAGGCCCAGTGCCCAATTGTTGAACGTTTGACTAACTCTTTGATGATGCACGGACGTAACAATGGCAAGAAACTGATGGCCATGAGGATTGTCAAACATGCTTTTGAAATCATCCACCTTCTCACTGGAGAGAACCCACTGCAGGTGAGACTGGTTTCTTTGAAACGATTTTAACTTTTTTTGATTTGAAATGATGATTAGGAAAACATATTTCTGACACCTCTTCTGAAACAGCATCTTGTTGAGAAATTTCCATTACATTACTGATTAAATCTTGTAGCTTGTTGTTGTTCTAGCCTTATGAGAACACATTAACTCATTATATTGTTATAGATCTTGGTTACAGCCATCATCAACTCAGGCCCACGTGAAGACTCTACCCGTATTGGTAGGGCTGGTACCGTGAGGAGACAAGCTGTTGATGTGTCTCCATTGAGGAGGGTCAACCAGGCCATCTGGTTGCTCTGCACTGGAGCCCGTGAAGCCGCTTTCAGGAACATCAAGACAATTGCTGAGTGCTTAGCTGATGAGCTCATCAACGCCGCCAAGGTAATATATTTCTTCATAATTTCACAAACTACTTGTCCATTCTAATACTGTCTGATGTATAACCAAATCGGGCCGTTTCGCTTTCGGACGAAAGTAAATGCAAAGTGTTCATACTTATTGAATTATCATATGATGATTTGATTTGAAGACATTGCTACAATTTTATAACTTATAATTATTATTAAATGAAATAAGCCGCGTATACAATTATATAATATATTTTCTTTTTTCACAGGGATCTTCCAACTCTTACGCTATCAAGAAGAAGGATGAACTCGAACGTGTTGCCAAGTCCAACCGTTAATGTGTCGCCCATTCTGTCCTCTACGTATTGCTATTTTATGTATTGGGAAATTAATATTAAATTTATAAAAAAATAAATAGCAGATGATATATTGTACCTTATCCTCTTTATAATTTACATTTTTATACTAAAAATACAAAAACCGAGTAAGGTAAATATCTCTTTCTTTATATTTCAATCCATTTAACTGATGTCCATACTCAATACCGTTTGATGCATACCAAATCATTCTGTTTCGCTTATGGACTATATCAAATGCAAAAGATCCATCTAAAAACGAAACTTCGCTCTCGAATTTCGTGTGGAGACATTGCTACATACACATATTATTTATCGCCTAGCTTGTCGAATATCGGGAAAATGACGGGCACTGATTACTCATTAATGAATGATATTTTATGAATTTGTACCGCACGCGAAGCAACCTCGATTAATCAATATACAATTTTGACGCTAAATGGGAATGACAATCCATTAGTTAGGTTTTAAATTATAATCTAGTTTGAGAGTGGAAAGCCGGATATAATTCACGGGATAAAAACTGGCTTCTATTTAATGCTTCCGATAGGGTTTTAATCGCTTCGTTATTTCTATCTCTTTCAATTTCCGAGGGCCGAATATTTTGTGAAGCTATTGGTTTTGCTTTCATAATTTGTTAGAATCTTTTGCTAATTGTGATCTATTTTAATTATTTGAAATTTGGCGTTTTAATACAGTTTTTCAATATTTTATGAAGTGATTTAGCTTTTTATTTTAGGATTGAGTCATCAATTGGCATATAAATTGTTGAATTAGTACTTCACGAATAATTCCAAAAATAATTTACAATAAGGAAAGAAAAATAAGAGATATTTTGCTAAAATTGAAAGCTAATCCTTGAGTTTGATGAATAGCTTCTGAACTTTTTAATGTGTTTAATCTATTCAGTCAGCAATCTTTTTAATTTGAATTAAAATCCAACGGCTTTTCACGCTTTAAAGATTGACGTCGATAGAATCAAATATATGAGATAATCACTAGTTTTAGAACATTAAGAAGAAATTAAGAGATTTTCATACTAACTTTTCAGTGATCAATTGCATAATCGGGGATTGATTTATGATTTGCTTTTATTAATTGTGCTGTGCTCCATTCAATTAAAGGGTCTCTTTACAACAAGACAAATAAGAACAATCTTATTTAGTTTTAGTCGAGGTCCCCCAAATAATAGTCCAGGATTCGAAGCACTTTGCCTTAGACTCAAATAGTGTTTATTAATACCCTCTGCATCAGCAAAGCCATGAGCTAATATATGTAAAACTTATTGATTTTTATATAATTTTAAAATGAATTTTTATTTATAGGATGGACGTTATGAAAGAATTTTCTAAAGTCTATAGTTTCGTATGATTAACATTCGTAAACTGTCAATGTTAAAATAGTAGGCATATAGCGATTTCACCTACTCTCAACTATTACATAATGTCATTTTATATATGCACAGTGATATGGGCTCACGAAAAATATGGTGGCCCAAAGAAAATTATTAAAATTGGGAGTATGTTTTACCATAGCAAAAATGAGTTTATATACAAGATTGTTCCTTCTGACACAGAGACCTTTGAATTTTATGAAAATGTATGTGGGTTTAATCCGGTTTGATATAATTTTCTAAAGGTTAAGTGGATTGTAATGCGATTCCAAGATCCTCACATTCTTTACGTTTACAAGTTTCGTTACAATGAAAATTCAAAGGATAGCATATTTATTATTTTACTCTTACAAGCTTTTCAATTCTCATCTTGTATGCATATGCTTTTTATTTCTGTTCAATACTTTGATAATCTAAAGCATTGGTCCCAAACATAGGGTTGTTATTCGAATATGGGCTTTACTCATCGAGAGATGATTTTCATTATGTATGTTTTTACATAGAGGGATATAATCACTTTAGAAAGGCTTATGTGAGACACTGAGCACAAAATCATGGGGATACTTTGAACTTATATTTTCTGTTCAGTAATGTGAACTGTAATAATTTTAAATTAATATTCTTTATGTTTATGTGCATTTGAGTATTTTACTTCTTATCTAATTACCAGGGTCGCATTAAGATTATCTTAGTAGTTAAATAGATGACGTCAAAATGAGGGCAGGAAAACTAACAGGAAAGATCAGAACCAGGAAAAAAGAAAATAGTACCATGCGGTACATTGTAAAAGGATAACAACTCGATACAAGAGAGTGCAATTTCAAAATAGGACCAAAACAGAACAGTGAAAAAACGACTAGTATTTTTCACTGTTTTAGTCATGTTTTGCGATTTCATGTTATGTTATTTGACTTGTTATCTATTTACATCGTTCCGGTTTGGTACTGATCTATCCTGTCCCGATTTTTCTTGACACGTTTTACTTATTCATGGTTTTCAGAGGTCGAGTATTGATATCTTTTAGTAAGATAACAATATTTATTCTTAACTCTTAATTAAAATATTTGATGTACATCCCAACATTTCTCGATCATGAACTTAAAAAAGTGTAATCTTAAAGTTTATGTAACAGTTTTGAAGAGTGCAAAGAATGAGACTCAATAAACACTTTGAAAGTGTATTTCCCTCGACCGTAAATTCCTGCGACGAATTCCGGTCGCACAAGGGACGAATGCGTTTTTTTCTCTAGAGTTTCGCATAGTCTTGGCACTGCATTTGAATTCGACCGTGTACATTCAGCTATTCTAAGAATCGCAGTGTCCACATTTGTTTCGCTTCCCATCTAATGTAATATTCATATAATAAACTAAAGTTAAACTAATTTAATATATTGTTAGAATGGAAACGTGAACAAATAATCAAGCACTAGTTAATTATAATAATTAATGAGTAAATTAACGAACGTTTTAGTTTACTTTCAATTTGATTCATTTAACAAACAAATAGTATTCAAAAGACTAATTTACAAAGTTACATTTCAAACTAATGCATCAAAACACATTTCAATGATACAATTAACTAAAATTACAAATGATAATTATATATTTTTGCATTCAATTTAATTATACAATCTGTTCAATAATAACAGAAATAAGTCATTGAACTGTAATAAAGTACAGTAAGTTATTATAGTTTTAATGACATTTTAAGCTGGAGTATCAACCAGTGTTTCTAAACCTATTGCCTTGCAAACTTATGAACTTATTTGTTTGTAGAATAGAATTGATAGATTTCTAAGGTGTCAAACTAAGAAAAGAACAGAACTTTACTATACAACCTATACCAAACTGCTGTGGCTATATAGATTATATATTTATATGAGGAATACATGTTTTGAGAAAATAAATCTGGGATATCGAGAATTGAGACAAAATGGGGATAATCCCGGTGCATGACAATCCTAACTATGACCCAATTGCTTGCTTTGACGTACTATGACGTAAGATGACAGCTGTCATTTGGTGAGTTATTAAATCAAATGTGTGACAGAAGTTGAGAAACACTGGTATAAATTATTTTATGAAATATTGTCTGCTCTATAGTATTAATGAAAATGTTCATTTTAATGCAATCCGCGACGTAACTTAAGATGCCTACATTCTTTGTCATTTCATAGAAAGTTAATTGCCGAAAATTAGTTCTACATACATCGATTCTGCTAATGACATCTTCATTTCATTGAAGAACTTTTCCATTAATCAATTTTCAATGATAAAAATTGGAAATGCAGTTTAGTAAGTTTGAACAAATAGTTAGTTTTTGATCACATATAAAATTACGACAAATTACAGTTTTATTTAAAATTGTTTTCATGTGTTGAAGACATAAAAATGCCAATTAATAATTATATATCATTTCTTCCATAAACTTTATCGTGAATCATTTTTTAATGACAAGAATTTCAAGTATAAGTTAAAATTCAAGTTTTTACTAACAATAGATTTTAAGTGTAAAAGATTTGTTAATCACATAAATGCGAATCAATAATTCTATACTTCAAGATAATCGTTTTCAGTAACATAACAATTTCTAACTATAATTGTCTTCAAGATAAATTAGTTAATCAATTATGTTTTTAAACTGTGTCTTGTAAGAATTAAGGTCATTGAGAGTTTTCGTTCATTCAAACAGTGAATTAGTTCGTGTGTAAGGGTGTGTATTCAGTAATAGGACGAAGACACTTCCGGCGCTTCCGGAAACGGTCGAAGAAACAGTGCTTAATAAAACTTTCCTTTCTCGGTGGGAAATTAATGTTTCCGCCCGCGAAACAATTCAATTTTCCGAATCAATAGCATTTTGCGGCTGAAACCGTAGCGAACGCCGACATAAATAATTCATGTTACCTTTTTTTTAACATATAAATAACAAAGTTGAAGCAAGTTCAAGTTACTGCTATACAGATGTATAAGCCCGTGCAATAACTTTTTTCTTCAAATATATATATATATGTTTGTTATGTATGTTTTCATTTTTTTTCCGGTGCTGAAAATATATTTTTCTATGCTCTCCTGCATTGGTTTCGTGTCGTTGACGCCACGAACGATCTATGAATTATGGAGCACGTCTTTCCTCTGCGTCCTTCTTCTCATACAACCAAGATAAACAGAAAGTTATTAAAAAGTTATATCATCCTTTACTTTTGTTTTTATTTTCAGTCCATTGCTGATTGCTTTCCATTGCATCGCGCATTATTACTAAATGGAATAGAATAGCGTGTAACATGCAGATGAGGCGACTTTTCCGCGACACGTATTAGGAAATTAAATGAAGAACTTCCACCTTCCTTCCAAAAGGTCAACTCATAACGAACCACTCACAATCTACAGTTGAATCTAATAATGGCTCTATATTTAGTTTTACGACGGTTTCCATCAAACTGTTTCGCTTATTGGTATATACAGTTTAACCTCGTTAATTAACATCCATTATATTATAAATAAAGAGACAGAAAGACAATTACCATTTGGCTTAACTTGAACCAATGATGTTTAAATAAATTAAATGCTAATAAAGTTCATCTAGGTGATATTACTTCACTCATCTTGTTTCGACAATGTCGATGAAGAGGATGTTAGTAATTACAGAAGAATAGAAGATGTTTTTAAAGTGTTTTTGGACGATTTGAGCCAGGCTCTCTCTGGACATGGATGCTTCGGCAAGTACCTGCATTTCATCGCGAAGAAGGAGGATGAAATGTGTTGGTACTGTGAGGAAGACAACAGCACAGAGCAAACACTCTTTAGGTGCAATAGATTGGCACGGACGAAGCCCGAGGCAGAGTCCAAACTGGGTGCCTTGCTGGAACCAGAGGGATTCGTTGGCGAAAAGTTGAAGAGCAAAAAGAGTTGGGTGACCATATCTGAGGTCGGAGGTGCTCTCGACTAAATAAGAAGATGAACGGAGACTGCAAAGAGTCAATTAAGATAGTGGCAGTGGAGGCCAGCACTGATGCAAAACAATGGAACTGCGAGTGAGCAAAGACGATCAGCATTGCAGCGGAGTAGAAAGATACAGAACCTGGATGTTGACGAAGAAGGGGAGAGGTTTTAGTGGGTAAAAATCCCACAGAACCACGACTCCAAACGTGGTCCCTATGGAAGGTTTCCTCTCCTCTACTACAAAACAAAGACGAATTGGAAAACACCGTTAGCAACAAAGAGAAAGTAAAAATTAAGACGAAATCGAAGAAGTTTCATACGAAAAAAATAATAACAGCAAATGATTGAAGGACGTGCTTAAATTGCCATGCAAAACATTTCAATTAGTCTAGTGAAAATGACACTGATTCATGAAGAGTGTTATAATTAAAAGATTCATTAACTTCGTATACACAATTGTTAAATGAAAGATAAACTTCATCAAATTGAGACTCATTATTAAACGAGATTTAACTTTAAATAAAACTTTAAAAAAGCTTTAATATTTAGAAAAAAGATCATATATGAAGAGTTTGTTTAGTTTCGTTTAACGAAGTAATCTCGTGGAATAATTCGTTAATCTAAGTGTAACTGTAATATATTTTCGTTAATATATTTTCCTACTGCACTTGGAAAACTTTCATTGCATTTTATTTGAATGGAAATGCAGATATATACAATTTTTTATCCTCGTAATACTGCGTAAACCCGAATGTGCTGTTTGCATGATCGTAAAAATTGTATAATGCCACATAAAAACCATAATAATGTAGGCTATTTAAACATGATACAATAGAAATAATTATACAGACTTTTATTATCATCTCGTTAGTTAGAAAAGGGAATTAGGTACTAATTATTTTAATTTATTTCATCTATTATGATCAAGTAATTAATTATGAAAATAAAATATAGTTTTGCGTATATATAAATCAGAATAAACATTTGCTTTTTGTTTGTTTTCAATAAGTGAGTTTATTTTGAAAATATTTTTATAGGCACATTTTTAATGACAGTGGCGAATTATGTATACTTGTGACAAGTGCTTTAACAATTTTACTGTGTTAGACTTTAGATTTAGACGTTAGATTTACTAAAATCTTAATATTTCAGTGGGAAGTCTCTTATTTATTCTCTTATTACCAATAAAACCGAATGTCTAATTATTTTCTGGTCTATAAATGTTATTATTTTTATGAAGGTTTATGAAGTCCTTTCTCGTTTTGCTTGATCATTCGACGAGTATACACGTCTTAACTCAATTTTCATACCCGTAAGAGATTGCTATAACTACATTTTGCAGTTAACTGGTCAATGATCAATCTGCTGTTTTTGTCGTCTGTTAGTATTAGAATTATTAACATTTTTAAAAAATGAAAGAATAAAAATCATTATTTACAATAGTTTTTTTTTGTGAAACTAATGTAAAATAAATTGTTGTAATACAGCCTGACAATTCATAAAAAGAACTAAGACGTAGTTTTATTGTAGCTAATTCATGGGATGCGAAGGAAAATTGAATGAAGTGATCACTAAGATTGCAAAAGCCTAATTTAATGTACATAAATTGTTACATTGTAGATTCAGTTCGAGCAGCCGTATTCCATTAACGGCTTTTTGTCCATTTAGTTAGCTAAAGTTGATCCCAGGCGCGACTCTACTTATCCAACAACGTAATGTGATAAACCGTTAAAATTGTACAAAATTTCGCTTAAATGTATTCACTCTGTCTTTAAAATGTCTTTGGGTGAGCAGAAATGCGGATAGACCAATCGTATTAATTTATACGAAATATGTTTTTTTTAAATTATGAATCATAAGTATATAATGTAATATCATTAAAATTATATAAAATTTTCTTATTTTTTTTATCAATTCTTTAACAGTTTTCGTATGAGCACTAATGTGAATAATCAATCATTGATCAAATTATACGAATTTACTATATATACACCCATACCTCGTTTTACGGCCTAGATACGTTCCGTGAAACTTGGCCGCAAAGCGAAAAGCCGTATAAGGAATCAAAGATTGCGCTTGCGCAAGATTGGCAACATGTATAGATATATTGACATCGAGACATTTTAGGCCGTAAATCGAAAACGTGCCTTAATTGAAGAGGGCCGTTATAGCGAAATGCCGTATAAAGAGCGGCCATATAGCGAGGTATGGGTGTACCCTACTTTATTGATCGAATAGAATGATACTTTTAAAGAATAATAATGTGATAAGCCTTTAACACTAATTTGTTAATATTATACAAATTTTGGTTTGTTTTGGGGCAACTTTTGGCCGAGTGGTTATAAATCTGGTACTAAATGGTGCTGGTTAGAATCCCACCAATTTTTCCGACATTTACCGGTTAGTAAAATAAGGTAGTAAAGAGGTTGATAAGGACTAAAAATTGTATTTTTTTCCAATTCGAAGGAAACCGTTATAATTATACAAAATTTCGTTTAAATATATTCATAATACGCTTAAAATGTTGTCGTGTAGGCGGAAATGCGGGTAGAAAAAAGCCGAATATTTTATCTGAAAATGTTGTGCGAGCAACGAAATGTGTTACGAGGTAATTTTTCATTGTTTACAAAGCAAAGTATGTTTATTCCGTAAATATGTATGTATATATTTATGCAGGATTTCGCAAGGTGCATTGGGAGGGAAATATTCGCCTGTTTACGTGGATGTGCGAGTGTCAGGAAAATACAAGTTGGTGGAAAGGATAATGAGATAACCTTCGGCAGAAAATATATAATCCGAGCCCAACGAAAATGGGGAAAATGTAGCGTAGAAGAAGAAGAAGAAGAAGAGGTGGGGGATGCTGTGTGCGAGCGTTGGATGCGTCGCGACGCCTCGCCAGTCTAGAGCGTCGAGTTTGCGAGGATGATCTGATCGTGTGCTCCTGATCCTCACGCGAAAAAGTTACGAATTTCCCATCCTGGTTTGCAACCAAAAGAGAATCCACTGCAATTTCTGAACTGTTGTACACTCTAGTGAAGTTGTTTATCTGTTTATCCAGCACAAGTTTACCGCACAAGGACAAAAGGATATTCGGGTAAGCGAAATACAAAATTTGAGTTAACTTTCCAAAAGAAAAAAAAGTAATTATAATTAACATTTAAATAAAGGAAAAGTTATGTTATATTAAGCTCAATTTTGATTCATTTTTTTGTGGCATAACTAATGATGCATACAACATCTGATAAACAAACAAACAAACAAACAAAATATGCATTGGAAACGGCTTCTTCTTCGGCAATTTCTTTCGCATTTCCCCATGGACACCGAAACCATCAAACGGTGATAAATTTAAGCAGCTTTGCGAAAAACCTTTTGTATTTTTATTGGTTGAAAACGAGGCTCGTCCATCTCTTTTCTCGCGTAGAAAAATATGCAGGATAAATATTGTGTAACGCTGCTTTTTCTCTTCTCTTCTCTCTCTTTATATATATTTTTTTGGTATTGATTTCTTGTTCTCGCGGTTTGACGATGTCTTTCAAAAAAAAAGTAACAGAAACATATCAGTATATTCATTTTTTAACAAATCGACCTAACGTTTGTTTCTTTTTGTTACTTTGTTACAATTCAAATCTCGCACTAGTTCGAAACTTATGTTAAGCGTTGATGTTCGAAAAAGTTAATTAACCACTTTTAAGCTCCGATATTGAACGAGATTGGATCTCCGGTCTCCGGAGACGTTCTATCTTCTCTCTTGTCGGAAATGTCAAGCGGATTATAATTCCATTAAATTCAACATATGTTAGTTTAATGAGCGGCTTCTCCGGTAATTAATCTGTGTATTAAAATCAATGGTCAAATTATAACTAAATTGCAATTTTATAATAAATTTCTTATTGTGACAGTAAATATTGTTATTAATATCAATAACAGTAAAAAATATGGAATTAGTTTAGAATTATCTTATTTCTCATATAGTCTAATTAAAATATGTATCAATGAATAGATATCTTTAATAATGATATCAGTTATAGCTACAACTTTGTTTTTACTACAAAAATCTCTCTTTTATTCATATCATTATTTATTTGTTTAATAATTAAGTTTAAGTTTTAAGTTTACTAAACATATTTATTTATATTAATTTATTAATAACGATAATTAACTCTATTTCACCGGATTTGCATATAATTTATGGCTTTTGGATATTTTTTCTTATTGTCCTAAATAATACATTAAATTGTACACTTGATGTGTCGTTGTTAACTTATTGATACTTGTGATTCAAATTAACAGATTTTGTATAGTTAACACAATCATATCTGTTTTGTGTTTTCAAATAATTGCTTGATTGATTTTACATATAAAGAACTATATTTAATTTCTGTTTTTTTTTAACTTCTTCT
Source organism: Nicrophorus orbicollis (assembly GCA_018845635.1). Classification (NCBI taxonomy): domain Eukaryota; kingdom Metazoa; phylum Arthropoda; class Insecta; order Coleoptera; family Silphidae; genus Nicrophorus; species Nicrophorus orbicollis. The sequence continues at coordinate 613,727 of JAFMTC010000129.1, forward strand.
CGGGATTTTCTTTCTCTTATGGGTCTAAATAATACACTAATATGTGCTAGTTGTAAATTTTTTAATACTTGGGATATAATTTGTATAGTTTAATACATGAGAGATAATTTATCTTTCAAAAAATTGCTTGTAATTTTTCAAATAATAAGAAATAATTAGATTACATGCTTTTTTTCTAATTGCCCTAAATGATACACTACAAATGTGACTAGGTCTAAAGTAGTTAACTTTGATGATACCTGTCATGCAAATTAACAAAATTTGAAACGTCTAAAGGTTGAAATGACGTGTATCTCTACTATAGTTTATTAAAACAGGGAGTATACATAATAAGTAAGCTTTTGTGCGTGCACGTAAAAGACTTTTTGCATGTTACCAAAGACTGTAATGCTGTAAGAAAAGATGGAAAAACTTGGGATATATAAAAATAAATTGAAACATACTCGATGTGTATAGAAAAAATCATATTTACTTACCTTCTAAGATTGTCTGACACCGTTTGAATAATGCTATTGCTTCATGTGTAGTCTGCAGCAGCGTTTCTCAACCTCTTTGCTGAGGTCACACAGCGTTTCATTCTTAAAATATGAATACATATATGCATTAGTAGTTTCACTTTTTGACGTTTCACATAAGTTGACAGCTGTCATTGTGCTTTCCACATTCGTTTCATTTTTTACGTAGATTGAGAAACGCTGATTTATTAAATAATATAAATAAACACAACTTTCCAAATATCACAAAATGTTTTCTTAATATTAAAAATGTATAGAAACATATTTTAAACGTAAACAGCAAATGTTGTCGTAACCATGGTTATGTCACCATTCTCTTTTTAGTAACAATGTTTTGAAAGACCTATGAGATTTTTTGGGTCCTCTAAATCTAGATTACTTAATATTTTGTTGTTAAGTTAAATAAGTGATGTCTGAGAGTTGGTAGTATAGTGTTTAGGGCACATAACAACCCTAATGCGAAACAGCTTGTAGTTATCTGTTTATAAGCAGGAAATATAATGGGAGTTTGAAGTATTATGAATACGGCCCGACAACTTTAATACAGTACATTTATAACCGAAATGGTTAAAACTAAGAAACACAAGTTTTTTTCTCATAATAATTATAATAAAAACATTACGTGGTGTAATAATTGGATGAGTGACAGAGATTGATTACATCCGAGATATGCGTATATGTGCATATTTGAAATGATTTATTTCACTGTCTGTCTAATTTTGATGTTATTAATTTCCTCTATGAAGTATTCATTAATTTGCTTTCAAAATAAATCAAGTAAAGTGAAATCTATTAAAAATGATTAAATTGAAAGCAAACAATAAATGTACATCTCCAATGTAACTTTGAATCAAACAATTTTTGTAGAATAATAATACTTATTTACTCACATATTAACGTTTAATTAATAAAACTATTTAAGAAGGTTGGATATTAATGATTGTTATTAATAGATTAATGCTGATATTTGCTAATTAAATTTAACAGGATTTAGTATTCAAGAAATTCAGGTTACAAATGTACTTTTTTGACAAAATAAATGTTTTTTTCTCTAAATCTATTACAGTAACATACCGGAAACCAAGCTAATCGACAGATTTTAAACTTGTATAAAAACGAACTTTACTAAAAGAAAATTGACTTTATACAGCATAAAAACGGAATAATAAACATAACTTCGTGTAAGGGGAAAGACTGGGGTTGGTTGTCACAAATATGAAACTTGTTAAATTTCAATAATCAGACTACCTCCATATGAAATACTGATTATCCCATTAGAAACACTTATTTTGAATTGAATTTAAGTATATTGAGACAACCTACCCCAGTCTTAGGCAACGTATGCATGCGTACCAAACTGCATGATCAAAACACAATTGATTACCAACTTACAAAACTTATACCTTTTGTACAAAAGAATTTTGTGAAAAAAAAACAATACATGTGACAACCAGCCCCGGTCGCAAACCAACATTTATTAGAATTTTCTTTAAGTTTAGTTCAATTTAGTATCTTCTGTAATTCACAAATCTGGACTTTGAATCGGGAATAGTATTAGATTCAGTATAGTCACTCTTTTATTATTAAAAAAGTAAACTTTACAATGACCTCGGTCGTTAGCCCTTTCACCCAATTTGGATCAATAAAGATGTTGAAATAACAAACTTAATAAAATCATATTTGATAATCATTTAATCATAATTTACATAGAAAAAGATTGAAATAGTAGTATTTTCTAGTGTAAGACATTTACGTATTTAATGTAATAACGTAACTTCATTCGAACTAAACTAGTAAATGTAGAATACGCATAATATATATTCAATTTCTATTTGCACGAGTGAATGTAACACAGCATAAATCTTAAAGGGAATTGCAGTGTGAATAAGAATTATGCACGCAACGTGAATTAAATAAGGAATAGATATATATAGTCGAAGTAATTGGACTTGCTTCATTGACCTACATTGAATGAAGTCTCTTAGATTTTCACTTATTATTCTAAACGATTCATCAGATTCAATAGAATCACAAGCATTTATAATATGTATACATATTATGTTCACATAACATTTCCAAAAATAACAATTAAGAAGTTTAACTAGAAATAACTTTAATGGTATCAGTGTATTTATTGAATTCTTGTAATTTTTTCGTTCAACGAAATTTCGTTTCAAGATAAAAAAAATTGTCCAGAATCTGGACATGTTCCTTCTTAAAGAAATTGTAAAGTTTGTCAATTTGTCACTTGGCAAAAGTAAATCTAATGTGAAATGAAGCTTCAGAATTGTTAGTAGCAATTTTGTCCAAAAATCTTTTTTTAAGAAATACCTTTTTTACATTCATTCCAATGCTCCTGTAGCTTTTGTTGAGAACGATGTGATGTGTTATATAACAAAAATTCATGTGGTTTATACAAAAACATCAAATCAATCTAACTGTTAAAGAGAAAGAATAATTTCGGTATTTTCATTAGAAATTATAGAAAAATACGTATGGTCGGATATCATATTTTCAATCCATTTATGGCTTCACGCAACGCTGGTGTGTCGGGCATATCTCGTACTATATAAACGTTTGCGTTCACAATGGGGGAGGGACGTCCAGTGTTGGCAATTTGTAATCGATCAAGTATGTTGTTACAGAAAAATATCGTTCTCGAAGAAACGTCCAACGGCATTTAGATATTATATATGATCCCTTCATACATCCTTTGTGCCTTCTCACACTTTCGCATTCAAAGCACATTAGATTTTGTAACCGCAAACAATCCTCACTTGCATCATCTTCACACGTAACTTCCTTATGGTTTGAGAAACAAATCACTTATAACAGCAATGTTGATTGCAAAAACGGTTTAGAAAATTTCTTAAATTTACATGAAGAAAAGGATTGATGAGGATTTCCTTATATACATCATTTATTAACACTTCGGTGCATGAATAATGCATAAAATTGTATATGAAGGTTAACATTTTTGAAAATTATTAACAATAATTAACTAGAACTAAATTGATGTGTTTCAAGGAGTTTAATTAGTTTGTAAATAGTGACAATTGACGACAATGAACATCATTCTTGATGATCATTCATTATGGAAATCAGTTATCAAATCCCGAATTTGCTATGGAGTTTCACATAATAATTGTATTACACGGACGTCTGTCCATCATCTGTGAGGGGGATGATGTGGTGCTCGAATGTTCACTGAATACACACACTAGTGACTGCATCATGCATTATGACGCCACGCGGAGCGGAGATTTGTGCGCGCATAAAGCATGAAAATAAATGAGGCTTTTTTGCATGAAATATGGAAACGAATTTGTATCCGAAATCTTGGAATTTGCGAATGTTCTCTATAAAAAATATGAAGGAAAAGAATAATATCTGTAGCTTCGATGCGTTTCTATTTGCTTTTTCTCTCCAATTTCGCGTTGCAACTGCTCAATTTGTATGCTCGCTGGAGACTAATCCCGTCTCCACCTACAACAACCTCCCGTTTCGCCAATTTAATGCTGACTTTACACATTCGTGCATTCTCCAAGACGTGATTGAATTTACCAATTTACTAATTACCTCAATTTTCTTTATATATTTCTTAGAAATTAAGACTGAGGCAATTTCTAAGGAATATACCTCACTTTACGGCCTAGATACGTTCCACGAAACTTGGCCGTAAAGCGAAAAGCCGTATAAGGAATCAATTATTGCGCTTGCGCAATTGGCAACATGTAGATATATCGACATGGATTTTTTTATCGAAAACATGCCTTAATTGAAGAGGGCCGTTATAGCGAAATGCCGTATAAAGAGCGGCCGTATAGTGAGGTATGTGTGTATAAGGAAATTAGAAGAAATTTTTTGTTAGTGATTTGTTAAAAGAGGATTTTAGTTATATAAAAAAATGACTGAAACTAAGATAGTTGTTCTTTTTTATATAATTAAAAACTTCTTACTAAATTACATTAAAATTTTCTTGTAAATACATATTAACACAATGATATCAGAGTTAAATTCATCTCTGACAACGATTAATGTTGATTTTTTTTGTAGCATGGAACATAAACAAACTGAAGACGAAATTAAGAAGTTTCTGCTAAAAATAAGTAATAACCAGAGATTTTATAAGTTCTTAAGTATTTTCTAAAATGTTTTAGTGAAAATGATTCTAATTTATAAAAAAGTGTTCGGTATTAAATCTAATAACTTCATATAGAAAATCCTAAATAAAAGAGAAAAAAAGCACAATCAACTTTGTTAAATATACAATGTTATTTCACTTTGTATGTAAATTGATGCTTTTTACACCAAACTTTTCTCTCTAACTTTAACTTAACAATTTCTTTACGATGTCCTGATTTTGGCCAAATTAGTTTACAACTAGAAACGAAATTTCGTTTAATGAAGAAATTACAAGAAGTGCATCCAATTTGTTAATTGAGTTACAATCATATACGACTAAATAAATAAAACTTCACAAATGTTTACGTAATGCTTGAAATTCTCTTAAAAGAAATCAATAAAAATGTAACGAAAGAGACCAACTTTAAAGCCGACTCGAAACAAACAAAAAGTTTACCTACATTCACGAATACATTTTTTACTACCTTCATCAAATTTATGCGTAATACTGTTTTTCTTGTATTCATTCAATGCATTTAAATAGGTTGCAATTTAACTTTATACATTAACTACTTATATTCTGTACTAATTCAAATGTAACAAACATATTTTTTTAAATGGAAAAACTTATTTCATTTCATTTCTGAATAATAAAAATAATCACAATTGTGTGTTTAGTTTAAAATTCTCGAAGATGAGAACAAATTCAATATAAACTCAATGCTAAACAAAGGAAAAGTAATTGAATTAGGAAAAAAGTTTGCTTAAAAGCACGCATTTTTCGTGCTAAATAAATTTATTAACGAGAATGGATTGATATATAAGTTAATCTTGTGTTTACTTAATTATTATTAAGTTTTAAGTTTTTTTTTATGATAAACTTAGAAAAGTGTACTATAGATAATAACTTTGAAATCTCTGATCTTCCAGAATTGTTGGAAAAGAAACTGTATTCAAACGATCTGTTTTTAAATAAGTTCGCTGAAAACTCAGAACAAGTAAACACGGAAGAGGCAAAAACTAGCATTGAAAAAGCAGAATAGGTACGAAATATAGTACAGGAACAAAAGATGGAAAAAAAACATGTTTTACTTAAAAACATATAGTCAATAACCATAATCAAAATAATATTAAAAATAATGAACCGTAACAACCGCATGTTCTGCTTTGCATTTTGTTGTTCTGTATTTACTTGTTCTTAGTTTTCTGGTCACTATAGTCAAGGAAAAATGAAATATTTCTCATTCAAATTAGATATTTGTCCCCAGTTGCAAGATTTCCTGATCTATATTAAGAGATTTACATTAATTTCAAAGTTTGATACCAAAACTTATAAGAGGATTTGTTTACATGCTAAAAACTTAAACCCGCTTGGAAACGTTTATGCTCATTATATAAACTTTTTTCGTATCTAAATTATGCAGTTTATAATATGATAATCCTTATTAAACCTTTGAAAGGAATTGCAGCATCTTGGATCTTAAGAAATTCGTAACGTAAAGCATTCAAACAACAACAACAATGTTCATTCAGAATCTACAAAGGCACTACAGAGTAGTCAAAACATAAAGCGCATATTTAAAAATAAGTATGCTCTAGAAATCACTACTATTTTTAAAAGTAATATTATTTGAAATAATATTAGAATATCCGGTGTATGGGGAAGAACGTTCTTCAGCAGAAAACAAATATCTTTAGTTTGATTCGTCCATCTGTTTTTCTTTTGATCTTCCATCTTTACTGAATTACGATAGAATTTATACCAGTGTTCTTCAATCTGTGTACCGTGGATTCGTGAAAGTTATTACCACCGCAACATAGGGCTATAGGTCTTTCTGCCCTTAAATAAGTTATTTTATATTATTAAATTTGTTGACTCAATTTACTAATAACATTGTTTATAATTTCCATTTTAAATTATTCGGTCAGTGTTATAGTCTGTAGATGCAAGTGAAGTGAATGAAGAATGCTGATTGATATTTAGTAAATAAATGTAATTAGAAAATAAAAAAAATCGGGCTAAAGGACCTATGATTGATAGCCTTTTGCAGCAATATACTTTCTATTTTCATTTCTTTGTATTTATAATGTAATAGAATAGAGTATATATTTTGTAGATATCTCGATGTCCGAACATTCTTCTTATCATCACTAAGATCCGCCTTCCAAATAACCTCCATAATGATCTCCTTTATTCGATAGATACCTCACCTACTCTCTTTTTTTGTTCTGAGAAGAGGAAAACCTTCCAAAGGGACCACGGTAGAATCGTGATACTGTGAGATTCTTACCCACTAAAAACCTTTCCTCTTCTTCATCAGCATCCAGGTCCTGTTTAGTGTTACTGCTCTGAAATGTTGTTCGCTCTCCCCATCCTCTGCTTATCTTCCTTGGTAGTGAGTACGTCTGTCGCATATCTTAAGCATATCTTAAACAGTTTGCTGACGAAATTCTGCGGTGTAAGTACGGCACCTAGATTTGCTTCAGTTACAAGCTTCTATACAGCCCACCTGCGGCAATTGAATAACGTATGCTCCTGGCTATCATTTTCCTTGCAGTACCAACACTTTTCATCCTCCTTCTTTTGGAGGAACTTGCCAAAACATCCATGTCCAAAAAGCACCTGAGTCAGACGGAAGGTTGTTTCACCATGCTTTCTATTTATCCAGGGAACAATTTCCGGAATCTTTTGGTCCAAGCTCCTTTCTCTGAATTTTGCCATTTCTCCTGCCACCTTTGCATTAGTCTATCTCTTGCATCGGTTTTACTAAGCCCCGATAGTCTCTCTTTTCTCTCTGTAGCAAGCAGCTCTATAGGTGGAATTCCTGCTATTACTTGCACAACATCTCTTGAGATTGTTCTGTATGCACTGCATATGCTGATTACACATTTTCGCTGAACCGTTTCAAACAATCCATCTGCTGATGGCTGTAGTAGTCTCCGCTGCACGGAGGGCTACTATCCTGATGTGTTGGGCATAGGCTCCTTTTCTCTTAAGTTTATGTATAAATATATAGATGTTTCTACCTTTACCCAATTTTTAATTCCTCGGAATTGAGATATTCCATCAAGATTCATATATCCAACATGTATTTGGTCAATAATCAGGTTTCGTTAACTATAAATTTGATATTCTTTGTATGTTTGAATAAATAATCATATAATTTTATTCAATGTTTAGCTGAATATTACATTTTGGAGTGATTTGTTTGGTATTAATACTTTAGAGGTATCCAGATTTTCATTTTCATAAAACAAATGTTTGATAATTAAGATAGGCCATTTTTACGGTGAAAATACACGAAAATACAGTAATAAAAACGGATCTGCTCGTGAAATTAATCGGTCATCGTACCTCCACCACCATCACATTTGTTCCTTTACGAGGGGATAAGGGATTTTTTCAATTAATCACGAAACTTTCACTTTGTCAGGGATTTTTGTCTGTGGATCTGTTTCTCCCTTTCCAACTCATCGTCCGATACGGAGAGTCAAAAAGAAAGAAAGAGTGAACGTGCAAGAGAGAAAAGCATAAATTATTAATATTCCCATAGCAATAAACTCTTAACGATACCATTTCACCAGATAACATTGGAAACAAAAGACGCCCCGGGACAGTTATAAATGTTCCGCACATCGCTATAACCAAGCTGGCTTTGGGGTCGAAAAGAAAAGTGGGATGTTTGCCAGGAGTAGAGAATATATATGTATATATAGATATATATTTCGCCTTTTTTCTTCCTCCTCTCGCTTTCGTTCCACCTATTTTTCGCACAAAACAAAATTTATCCGTTGCTTCGAACTCAAAAAAATGATACATCTTCCGTCTTAAATGCTCCTTTCCGCACAGGATTAAATGTAGTGTTTTATGGGCGAAGGCTCACAGGATGTCCATAAACCTTTTAGCATTTATTGCGGAAGAAGACAAAAGTCTTGAGGCAGAAAAGGAAATTGAACGTTCGGAAATAATAATAATAAGAAGAAAAAAAAAATAGGAAGAGAGTTGTTTCCGTTCCGTAATATTGTTATGCTTTATTGAATTGCCCGGATTGGTTTTAATATCGAAGAAGCATGGCACTTATAGTCAATAAGATATTTATTAGATTGGTTAAGACAAATAGATATGACTTTATCTCAAATTTTAGTATTATTGTGACTTACATCCTATGTAATAATAATAATTTGTATTGCAATAATAATTACAGAAAATAAAACTTAATTCCACTGCTGCAAAGGGCTATTGACCATATGTCATTCTATTCATCATTCTATAGTATTCTAACAAAAAAAAAACTAAGCAACATTTTATTGAAACATTTAGAAATTATTAATAAACATGTAATAAACTCATAAGTTTCGTGCAAAATTTCAAGATTTACGTACAGCCTGAACAAAGTACAGCAATGCTTCGCATAGTCCTGATAATTGGTTCCGCAAATATTCCGGACTATTTGAAACCGGACTAAACGAGAATAAGTGAACCACGCAAAAAGATACATTTTATATATGTTTTTATAATAATTTCAAGGGCAGAAAGACCTGTAGTCTATAGCCCTTTGCAGCAATGGCAATAATTACATTTTCTTTTCTTTGTATTTCAATTACACCCATACCTCGCTATACGGCCGTTCTTTATGCGGCATTTCACTATAACGGCCCTTTTCAATTAAGACACGTTTTCGATTTACGGCCTAATGTTTCGCTATAACAGCAAAAAATACTTTTTTCCATGTCGATATATCTACATGTTGCCAATTGATTCTTTATACGGCTTTTCGCTTTGCGGCCAAGTTTCGTGGAAAGTATCTAGGCCGTAAAGCGAGGAATGGGTATATTTATACATATAAATTTGTATTTTTCTTGTGGTTATTTTTATTATTATTAAGATTTGATAAACTAATGTTAATAATTACTTTTGTAAATAGAAATTTTATAAATTACAATTTAATTTTCAATCAATAATTAAAGCACATAAATAATTGTACAACAAAAATCACTTTTCATTTACGTTAATAAAAACTAATATTGACAATGACAGGACAAACATATGTATTAAACTGTCAAAGCTTTGCAACTTTTGTAGGTTAAATGTAAATAAAAAAATATATCGTATTTCGTTGATGCTTTTTGTTACCAACAAATATTTATTACATATTTTGTGATGCGCGTTTGTTTGTGCCTTTTACAAAGGTGACGCAAAAAGTACAAACAAATTTAATTTATTACGTTTGGAAATTAAATTTTCCGTTATAGATTTCATTGCGTTTGTTTATGCATATATTTGATTAACTTTCTGTATAAAAACATGAAATTCTTTGATGAATAATTTAATCTATATTTGGTTTAATTTTTAGGTTTCATTTGAGATAAAATATATGTTTTTTAAACAACTTTAGTAATTTTTCATCTTGAGTTGAAAAAACAAAGGGATGGAAAATTGATATTAAATAATTCATGTATTCCGAGGTGTTTTATTTGATTACTTTTAGACAATTTTATTCATTATTTCCCTTAAATTATCTACTAAGATTATATGATTCTTTTAACAGTCTTAAAGTGACTGTATTTACTTCAATATTTCTTATGTACAGTTCATTTATAATACTGTCCCTTATTAACAGAACAATGTTAATTAGTTTAATTCTAAAAATTAACATTCTTTGTTAACAACAACAAAAACAATTAAAAAAATAAACTCAATACCACCAAGAATTAAAAAGAAAATATAATTATATTGATGCAAAAGGCTATTTACCATAGGTCTTTTTGTCTATTAATTGCACTTTTACAATATGAATTTATAAAGCTGCAAAGGTCTTTTTGCTCACTAAATTATATTAATATAAAATAATGATGTATGTACTTTACTAACAAATACATGATCTCTATAAAATACTAGAGGAATTTGAAAGTAAGTAAAACACTGTGCTATTTGTAATAACTCATAATTATCAAAATATGTATATTTCAACGAAATTGATCCAAAGACAAATGTAATTAAAATAAATATAATTGCAGGAATACAAACGGTTTCGGTTCGTTGATTCGAATCACGTCTGATATTCGTTCGGTATGTTTATTGAACCATACGACATGATGTTGAAAATGGTGTGCAAAATGTCTTTCATGAAAGCGAATCATTAATACCTGAAAGAGCGTCCCATCAGGCAATCATTTCAGAATAAACTAGAACAAATTCATCCTCGACATTTATACGTTTTGCGTCCAGGTTTAAGTTCACACACGTTTATTTCAATTCAATTCCATTTCATAAATTATATAATTCAATGAAATTCTATATCGAATTGAATTTAAGAAAATGAAACTTAAGATTCGATATAACTATAACATAAACATTTTGCAATTGAAATATTGTCGTCATTGAATATCACTGGAAATTAAATGTGAAGATTCCTAAGTAGTTATATTTTACAGATGAGTGATTTTAATGAGAAGTACAAGTATTGATTTCATGGATTATTATCCAATAATTACATTCTTCACTTAAGTTAGTAATTAGGTACTAATTATAATAATACCATATTGAGCATTAGCTCTTCTAAGACTAATTTCATATTACATAAACTTCTTAGTATTTAAGTAACACAGCGTGAGTACAATAAGGTAAGACAAGAGAGTACGAAGAATTATTCATTTTATATAATACAATAATTAATTTAAAGAGATTTTGTCAATTACATTATTATTTACAATTTATCTTAGTTACAAATATACAGTTTCATTTTTTATATATAAGTTTGAATTGAAATTGTGGGGGTTGTTAAGTGACTACGAAGGAAGAAGTAGGTGTAAAAAGCAGCTATAATTTATGGCAAGGGATGAAAAGAGGTTCTCGTAAGGGGATGAAATATTGACATAAAGTTCATTGAAAGGAGTGGACGAACAGGACACGATTTCATCGTCGGACTTTTCAGGATATTTATGTTCAGGGTAGATTTCCGGGTTACCTTCACGTGGCAAATAATCTGCATCACTTAGCAAAATAACACAACTTGCAGATATATAGTTTTTTTACTCAAATACAACACGTTTTCTATATAAATTATAAGTATTATTAAGTGATTAAATGTATACATTTATATTACATAATCTTGTAATTAATAAATTATTTGTACAGGACTGAAGAAAACTGTTTTTTTTTTACATATTTGCATTATACAATCGATAATTCAGAACAAGTACACACAGAACGGTCAAAATACAGATTAGTGACAAAACAGAACTGTTTACAGCTTGGTAATTAGAATTATTAACAATTGGCTTTTTCCAAAAAAAAAGCACGTTTTTTAAAGTTTTTGCTGTTCATTTTTGCTTGTTCTGGGTTTTCAGGGAAACTATACAATCTTGTAATTAGTAAACATAAAAAATATGATTTTCGAACAAACTAAAACAATATTTTAATGTAATATTTTGCAAGGAGAGTTGTATATTCTTAATGCTCTATAATCATTATTAATTATTGAGGAAATATATTGTCATTTTTTATAAATTTTTATTACAAAATCTTGATAATTAATGAACGCAATTAATTAATGATTTTCAAAGGAAAATTGAAACTGAATTTCAGTACAAAATGATGCATTTCTTTTCTCTGCTTTTTTTTTATACAGTAATTATATCGGAAATCTTTGCGAACTTCCTTTGCAATTAAAATTTCTTAAAATTAAATTGCATTTGTTTGGATTCGGGCGTTCTCACTGCATTCAGTAATTAAAGCGTTTATAAGTTTGTTAAAAGAAAAAAAACCGGGAGTTTCCAACGTTATTGGTCCACTTGAAGAGATTCCGTCTAGCCTTGGCCTGCTCCTGCAGAATCCTTGCAAAGAGAAACTTATTATAGTCACAAAATTTGTATTAAGGAAGATTTGAATTATATGCAATAAGATTTTAATGAGAAGAACAGATTACATTATTTTGTTAGTTAACAGAATTTATGCATTTCTTGAGAATATTTAAGAATATTACATAAATAAGTGTTTAATGTATTAATATGTAATTTTATGTAATATCTGCAATTGTAGTCATTAAGTAATTATTTCTATTTCCTATGTATTTTAGAAATCGTAGATATTACGTAAATAAAGTAGTTAAAGAAAATTTATTAATTTTCGTAGAAAAATATTGTGTAAACGTTAAAGTTAATTTTATATGTTAAAATACATTTGATGTAAATCAAGGAATGGTTAGAACCCATGCATTAATTAATAAAATAATATCATAAAAAATAATAATTGTATAAGTGTTTACCTAACAATCTTGATATACAATTTGGATCGTTGATTTTGTAGTGTTTGTAGGGCATTATTTGTTTCGTTATTGGAATTCTGCGGTTTTACGTCTTAGGATTTCAATTATAACCACCGTAGTGTTTTTGAAGGGTAAATAATGAAATGCAATTTTATGCAAATACTGCCGTGTTCAGATTAAACTATAGATTATTTTCTGCATACGAAACAATAACGGATTAAAAGAAAATACTTTAATTTAAGATGTAAATTCAGTTTCAAAGTCATCAGAATCCATAACTTCAAAAAAAAACTACAGCGTTTATAAGCAAATATGCAGTGGTACCTCAACATACGAGTTTAATTCGTTCCGTAACCTTGCTCGTATCTCAAAGCAATTAGTCTGAGGTGGGAGAAACTGTTGGTGTCGTGTGCAGCGGTGTAGTGTGTGATTCCTCGTATTTCAAATTTTGCTCTCATCTCAAAGCAAAATATCGCTCGTATCTCAAAACACTCGTATATTAGGGCACTCGTATATCGAGGTACCACTGTATATGCATGTCATTTGTTTGCAATCGTTACGCCATCTACCAAAAATCGGGACGAACTTTACAGAAAACCTAATTTAACTAAATATTAAATTGAATACTCAACACAGACAAATTGTATTCAATGCTCTTTTAAAGTTGGAGTAAGCATTCTTCTTTTTTGCTTCTAATGACATAAAATTAATTGCTACGTCATCTACAAAATGATGTAAAATTTCCACTCTCTTCTTTCTAACCGGAAGGACGATGAGAATGCGTAAATATTGAATACGCATTGAATGGCTTTACACTTCACAACGTCCATCTGTAATGCGGTTGAAGCGATAAGCGATAGATCAATAAATTAATATCCAGTGTACTTTGTGCACACATACAAATAATGAACGATCCCGCAGCGATAATCGTGAGCTAATTACACCCCCGACAGTATTTAGGGGGTTCGATTGTAATCCTCTGCAAACTATATTCACGATCCTAAACGCTAACTAAATAGGTTTTTTTTTCAATCTATAATAAATAAAAGTTTGTTGACGAAAACAATCCGATACAGAGGGAATTAAGAAATTTAAAAATAGACCGGGGATGGATGAAAATAGGAATTTCTTCAAACGTTTATAAAACAGTCTTTGATGCAACGTGTCAATTACCAGGTCTTGTTACATGAAGCTGGTATGAAAAATAAGCACTTTATGCATACAAAGGGGATATGCCAATTTCATTTGCTTTGATGTTTTGAAGTAAAGCACTGGATTTGCTTTTTTATTAAAGTCATTTCAATGTATATTATTAATTATACGGAGCATACAAATTAATTTAGAAAAGGAAATAATGAAATATCGATTCATAACTTATTACAGTATGTATTATTTTCGTTTATTTAAAAAAATCTCTGTTTCATGTACCAAAATTACAATTGAAAAACTTTATAAGTAACTATAAATACTATAATTATGAATAACAAGTAGTACTGTCTTATAATACATTCAAATTGTTTATAAAGATAAAAGAAATATTGAATATTTTGGTTTTCTCTTTAAAAAAATGATTTTCTTTATAAAATTCCACAATAACATTTAATAAACAAATATTATTATTTTGGCCTTATTTCATCCTTTTTTTTTTGGTGCTGTACGGACAAGTTTGTAACCTAAAATATTCGATGTTTTGACAGAAGATGACAGCTGTCATTTCGTTAATTGTGAGTTCATCTTTCTGATGATATCTATTTTGCATATGAATAATTAATCTTAAGAAAATTATAGAATCATTTAAGACAAAATAGCCAAAGTAATATCAATTTTATACAATTAAGAATTATATTATCTTTATTAAAATACTTGATAATATAAATTAGGGCGGAAAGACTGCAGTCAATAGTCCTAGTTTATATTATCAAGTAACAGTTGATTAGGAATGGAATTATGTGATTTGATTGAAAACAATTCTAAGAGTTCTAGTTCATAAAACTCTTATATACAACGCTTGAATTACGGATAAGTTGTAGATAAAATAATTAAATTGCAGTTTATATGTTTTATATAGAAGGTTTACTAATTACATTTTACTTGTCAAGTAGATGTATATATAACCAAAGTGGGAAATTATCTTTTTCTAAGAGGATTTGATCTTCTGTAATACACATCGCATTTGTCAAACTGACATAATTACGTAAGCATTTGTTAAAAGTACATACATTTAATATTGTCAAAAGCGAAACTTCGTTCTTAAAAAACGACTCGCTAAATCATCACTAATCATCTGTTTCCATGACTACCACAAGTTTATATTGTCAGGACATGGGCTAAGTGGTTGTAAAGTACTTGTATTAGTACAAGGACCTAAATAAAAGTGACTTGTCAAGTGTAGCTGGGTGAGTATCCGGTTTTAAATTTTAGTCAAATTGCGGCCACTCGAAAAGAGAAGGAAGAAAAACCTAATGAGAGGAAGTCAAGTGTATGCATGTGGCGCTGCGCAAAAGAGCGTTCCCATTAATTAAGTTGCGTGCTTCGTGAAGTTTGTATGACGCTACGAAGAAGAAAAAAAGAAGAGGAAATTGTCGCTTTTTGTTTTCAGGCAAAACTTTAGTGTGTGTATGTTTTGTTTCGTCGAAGAGAATGCGATGGCAATCGTTAATTCGCTCGTTATATAATGCGACACATACCGGAGAGTCAACGTTAATGGACGTAATCACCTCTCTCTCAGTCCTCCTAATCTAATTATTTCGTGGCGTGGGTCCATCACAATTAATCATCGACGAAAGTCAATAGTTCACGAAATTCCTGTCGACAATGTGCGCCGAAATTATAATTACCAACTGGAGTGCCGAAAGAAGGAAGACGACGTCCTTTCGTACACTGTACGTTGTATTCAATTAACCCAAATTAGGCTGTGCCCGTAATGCGGTTAGAGGTGTTCTACCCCACAACATCGATAAGTTATAACATCTATCACAGTTGTTGCTAACATTCGGTTTATCATGGCAGTTATCTTATAGCATCTCACATTTGAGAAGATGTAAGTTCATTTATACTCTGAAATATTTATTTTTAAGTAGGCACAGTACTAATGTTGCAACCACACTATACTGTGTATGCGATACAAAACTTTGTCAGGCATACCAACAACAATGTTGCATCTGGTGACCGGAAGATAAAACACAAGTAAGAGCAGCGAAATACAGAACAATGATAAAACAGAACACGAGATTCATTTGTCAATATTCATAGTATGATTATTGGCCACAGGTCATTCCTTAATATATAGTTTTCACTCTTTAGTTTTTCTTAGACTGTATTTTAGTCCCTAGTTTTGTTTGTCACTATTAATTTTTCTGCTATTCTAGCCTCTTATGTTTCGTTTTTCAGTAATGTTGCATTCACACTATACTTGGTATGCGATACAAAACTTTGTCAGTCATACCAACAACAATGTTGCATTTGGTGACCGGAAGACTAAAAACAAGTAAGAGCAGCTAAATACAGAACAATGACACAGTACTAATGTTGCTTCCACACTATACTTGGTATGCGATACAAAACTTTGTCAGGCATACCAACAACAATGTTGCATCTGGTGACCGGAAGATTAAAAACAAGAGCAGCGAAATACAGAACAATGACAAAACAGAACACGATATTTATTTGTCAATATTCTTAGTATGATTACTGGCCACAGGTCATTCCTTAATACATATTTTTGCCACAATTTTTTTATTCTATTCTGGCGTCTTATGTTCCGTTTTCACATACTGTACTTGATAGGAGATACAATACTTTATCAGTAATGTTGCATTCACAATATGCTTTGTAGGGAATATAAATATTAATTCAGTTCAGCTTTTCTCAACACATGGGTCACAATTGATTAATGGATGACCACATTTTTGAATAGGTTATAAATTGACAGCTGTCACCATCCATCATAGCGCCAAATGTATACTACACGTGTTTGCGAAAGGTGTCAACAGTTACGAAATGACAGAATACGGAATATTACAAGTACCAACTTAAATAACCAATGTAACTATATAACATTACTTTGAATTAACTTAAAAAACTGTATTCACATTTTATACTTTTACAGTTCTTTAATTCTGTATTAGTTTTTATCCAAATTCATCTTCACCTTATTTCATACATTCTTGGGTATTGTTACATTTTTATTGAAATTAATCGTGTGATAAATATATGAAATTGCTTGACATATCAATGCCACCACATTTATTTTTCAGCCTTAAATGGGCAATCTTGGGTATTGTTACATTTTTATTGATATTTAATCGTGTGATAAAAATTTGTAATTGCTTTACAATGTCACCATATTTATTTTTCAGCCTGAAATCAAAACCTAAATGGAGTTAAAACGTATTTGTAATTTAAGACGTCCTGCAAGTAAGGTTTTATATAAACACATACGAGTTGAGAGAATGTGAATGAGGGTACACTCAAGAAACTTCATCCAACAAATTCAAATAAAAAATACAAATACGGAATAAGTCAAATCAGTTTTAGTTAATGTAAAGTGATTGGGAACTTCAAGAAATATTCAATTACACCATTAAATAAAAAATATTAAAAATCATAATTATTTGCGATTTCATTGAAAACAGAAACTTTTTGTAATAATTTCGTCATCGAAATGATGTAAATTGGCTGTGATTAATTCGATGGAAAATTTGACAGTTGTTGGAAATTTTTTCGAGGAACCGACACATACAAATCTGCTTGAACTTAGGAAATCTCGATAAGTAAAAAAGTTTCTACCTACTTTCCGTTCGGTTTCTTTTCGTTCAATCACTCGTCGCATTTCCAGTCCGCATTGATATGTACATTTAATCAAGACCTTACAGAATTTGCATCAACAACTTTTCATCAAGTTTTCTCCAATCGCGCTAATTAAAGTCACGTTTCTAAGAAAATTGCAAATCCAGAATTATTTCGCAGTTATTATTAGTATCAACATAGATTTTCGATAGAAAAATAACAATATTAATAATACTGTTTTAGGTACTAAATTACTTTGTTTTGGAAAAGACGAATCGAATGTAAATGTAATTATCATGTGTATTGAAACTTGTATATATTTTATGTATAAATATGAAATTAGAACTGATACATGAACATTGCAAATACACGATTATGTAGATAATAGTGTTTGCTTTCAAATGGTTATTGAAATGTTTTTGGATATATTGGATATTTTATTGCAAAGTGTACATCACTAGTAATATTAAAATATATACAAAATATGTTAATAACAATATGTTTTTGTCACATTGATTATTATCAAAGGACTATTTTTTTAGTATTGTATAAATATTTCAGTGAGTTATTGTCATTTGATTTATGATCAATGAATTTCTAATTCAAAGTTTTGATATTTATAAATTGTTACGTACGCAAGTATTTGATATTAACATTAAATAGAAGTTTGTGGATTCCTTGGAAACTTTGTTACTTTGCTGACATTTCCAGTCGAGAATTTCAGAGTTTGTATGTAGTCTTGTAAATTATCTTTGATTTTGCAAGAAGTTTCAAGAAGATATTATTTGATTAAATATAGTTCATTTATCTAACATTTCTACTTTGTAAATTACTAATATTTAATAAGTTTAAATGTATTTTTAATTAATCTAAAGATTTGTATGTAAATTTCTACGTAATGTTTTGGTTTATTTCTAAACTTTTACATTTACACTTTATTTTTACATTTACTAAACTTTTACTATTATATTTTTCTTCTAATGTTTCTCTTTATTAAAATATACAGATTCTCTGATAATTCAGAATAACAAAAACAGAACTGGCAAAAAACAAACATCGAAAAAACAGAACAGGTACAAAACAGGAATATATTTATGAAAAACGGAGAATATCATATTCATCATAAAAATTATAGTAAAAATGACTATAAATAATAAGTAAAATCAGAACAGAGAAATACATATAAGTTACATAACAGAACATACGATTTGTGTTCTGCTTTATGCTGCTGATATGTTGTTCATAGTTTTACCAAATTTATATAAAATTTCGGAACGGTTGATTGAAGTGCACCTTATTAAACTAATAAAAATCAACTTTAAACGAATATCAAGAAAATTGGGCAAATTGAATGAACTTAACAAGAGTATGAGCAACAGGCGATTTGACGACCTTAGGTCCACTTCTTCACATACACACGCACACATACTCATATTTCCTTCCTTCCATTTCGTATCGTGCATCAAACTCGATTCCCAACTAAACCAGAAAATTCAATTTAATTTCCCTCGCGCTCCGATGAATCGCTGCATTACATTTTTCAATTTGCACACACGATTTGAGCGTCGGCTGTCCACAATTCGAATAAAATATATATATATTGAAAGCCGTGAAAACGTCGAATGGGGAAAAAGGTGTTGCGAATTTTAATCTACTTTTCAATTAATGCTGTGTTAATATGTTGTCAATACATGTTGGTTTTGAAAGTTGCGTTAAACAATGAGGGAACGAATGTATTCGAGTAGAAATCCTACAGAAAGGATTTTAAATGCTAAGCTCTCCGCAGTTGCATCATTGCTCTAACGCGATTTGCTTCATTTTACATGTACGTCCTTGTTGTAAGCTTATATTTTATATTATGCTGTTTGCAGATTTTAAAAGTAACGTAATACGAAATGTGGTAAAATCTACGTATTCCAAACGTTGTCCAGTGATGGATATCGGGAAATGAGGGATTTTCTTGATTTTGAAGGCAAATTTGAATATGCAAAACGGAAATGCACTCAGACGACATTAGAGTTGAAAGTCAGAAGAGCGTTGAAGTAAAAGTGCAGCCAACTGATTGAATTCAGAATTTGCAACTTAGAAATATAAAATGTGATGTTCGATTGTATATAGAAATAATACAATTGTATGTAATGAAACAATATTGTATAATTAAGCATTTATTGTTGTTATGTTAAGATTTTAGTATAAATATTTATAAGTATACTAATTTGTAATCTCATTATACAATAGCATATCACAGTGGAATTTGTATTTGAACAATTCCACTCAACGTATTTGGGGTGAAAATTATCAGTGTGATAGAATTAATCACATTTTCCAGTGTAAAAACAAAAAAAAACTTTTGTAACATTTAATAAAACCATAATTTGGTTAAATTCGCCTATTCACATATTTACTAGTCTTTTTTTAAATTTATTACTCTTTTTCTGAAAACGGCATATTTCAGCATCCGAAATATATGTTTGGGAATATTTCAGAGTCTCGAAGCTTTGTTTGGGGACAATGGATGGGACAGTCTATCTAATGACGGGACTGTCCCTTTCAAAACGGGACACATGGTCACTTTAAGTATGAGTCTTATATAATAAATTATAAATATTAATTCATAAATTATGCATTTCTTCAATATGTGCAAAATGTGTTTTCATTTGTCAAAAGTGACATCTGTCATTAAAATTTGAACGTTGTTTTCATGTGTCAAAAGTGACATCTGTCATTAATAATTGAATGTGATCCAATTTTAGGTCATAACTCATAGCTTTGAAATTTTGTGCACTATGTATTATGTTCATGTTATGTATACTAAATAGAAAGTTATGACAAAAAAAAAGTAATTATTTAATTATTTATTTAAATAATGTAGATAGCGATTATCAGTATAATTATAATACACGATGTTTAATTAAAAAAGAAAACCGGCGCAATATGTGAACATGTAATATGTAGAAATAGAAGGACGATTGTTTGAGTGAACACTGTTGGTTATCATTAAATGGAATTGTATATAATTGAACCCATATTGGGTGCTACGTGATTAATCGAAGAGAAAGGAAGGAGAGACAAAGAGACTCCACCTATGTGGGGTTGAAGAATGTAATGATGATAATACTCCGTTCGGTTCCATATTGATTGTTGACACACAACGTTTTCCCATATAGACATTTTGATGTTAGCCTCGTCCGTAGAGTACACTAATTGATTCCGGCTATTAGGGCGAATGGATGGAGATACGTCTTCTAACTATGATTATAATTCGAATCGATCCGCATTACTTCACGAACGCGCCACTTCCTAATTAACAATTACGTTGGATTAACTGGAGGAAGGATGGATCCGATCGACACGCATCATTCGGTTTACATCAATTTCATTAGGATCCGATTTCTGTGTGTCATATATTATTACAAGAATTCAATACATTTTGTATTTTTTATGAGCAGAAAGATGCCCTTTGTCCCAATTGGTCACTAATAAATATGTTAATATTATAAACTCGAATCTAGTTAGAAAAAGATGAAATTTATTAAAGTTTTACACTAATTAGATTTAGCTTAAATACTATGCTATATGTTTGTTATGAATATTTCTAAATTTTAATTATATTTATTTAATTTCCAATAGATTTTTTTGTTGATTTATATAATCATTTTTCTTTAAGTTTTGTTTATTTTCCAAATCATTTAGAGACACTAATTGTTATGAATACATTTTACATCAAATTGAGAACTTATTAATGAAAGTGCTGAAGAAATATATTTTCAAATCAACTTATTATATGTAATATCCTATTTGTTATAAGAACATATTGATACATGAGATTATTTGTAAAACTGTTCATTATAAATTAACAAGGAGTTTCAATGTGTTTACAACAATGTTAGTGAACTTCTGGTGAAGGTAATACTATCAATTTGATGGAATATAAAAGGTATAATGCGGATGGAATTAATGGTCCCTAGTAAAACTAACACCGGGGGATAACACCGACATACAAACAAGAAGAGAAGAAAAAGCAAGGAAAAACGAGGCACGAAGTAGAAGAAAGTTACAAAAAGGGTCGGCCGTCCGCAATTTGTCGCCGTTCTGAGGAGAGTTACTTTGCGAACCCGGCGAAGCCAGACTACAGTGTCGGAGAAGAGGTCGAGGATGAGATAGATTTGTAGAGAAAGAGAGTGAACGTGAGAAAGTGCAGAAGACAGAGAGAGAGTCGGCGAGTGTCGTTAAACAGGGTAGCTGAGCTGAATTGCAAAGATCTTCCGCATCACCCGCACACGTCAGATATTGCTTCATCAGATTACCATCCGTTTCGGCCGCATCTGGATTTCTTCTTGCCCGAAGAACAAAATCAATACTACGGAATATGTAAAACAGCCGATACAAGGGTTCCTCCTGAACATGAACTTTGCCCAACTCCACTGAAAGACATTTGTAACCAATTTTTTGTACGATTTGCAAGTATTTCGTTTCTTGCTTCATCTCTATTCTTGAAATCAATAACATTGCACTTTTGATTTTATACTGAAATAATGTATAATTTGTATCAATTTATTTCAGTTCTTAAATATTTCAAATGTGTTTAATTCAGTGCTACAATAAAGAAAATTAATTTGTGATATTAAGATAAATATTGTTTGAATAAATATTCAACTAATATTTAATTAAGGGGGTAAAAGGCAATGAAAACGTTCAGTAAGTAACCTATTCCATAAAGAAAATATTGAAACAAGGTCTGAAAATATTTTGGTTTAAAAGAAAAAAATCACTATTCTTTTTTTGTGTCAGTAAGTTGAACAACAAGTAAATTTGGTCGCGGGTGACTTTGATCAGATAAACTATCCCGGTGGATGTTTACCATTATTGTGAATATAAACATTAAATATTAAATCAGTTACTTAAATCTATAAACTAAATCTAGTCTATTTGTGTATTTGTTGTTTTGCTGTTGTCAAGTAAGTCAGTAGCCAGAACATTATTATGTAATTCCTGTCTATTTGTGTATCTGCTACTAAACATCGGTATTGTATCCTGAACAAAATCTATGTGGAGATCTTCATGTATTTGCCTATTTGAGATGAACCACGGTGCCCTGATGATACTTCTTATACATTTTGATTGAAATCTCTGGATAATTTGTATGTTCGATTTACTGGCTACAGCCCATAATTGGATACCATATGTCCATACTGGTTTTAAGATTACTTTGTATATTAATAGTTTATTCTCCACTGATAATTCCGACTTTTGTCCTAATAACCAATAGAGTTTTCTAAACTTTATTTCTAATTGTTCCCTCTCAGCCTGAATGTGGTATTTACAAGTAAGCTTTTTGTTGAGATGCATACCTAAGTATTTGACTTTAGTTGATTTGGGTAAATCTTGTCAATTTAGTCCAACTGTTGAGCAGGTGTTTTTCTTTAGTGTGAATGTGATATGTACAGATTTCATTTCATTAACGGAAATTCTCCATCTTTTAAGCCATTCCTGTAGATTGTCGAAATTTTCCAGCAGATATTCAGATTATACTGTTGCTAAAATTGCAATATCATCTGAAATGTTGCAATTGTTGAATTATTAGTTTCAGGAATATCTGCCGTATATAGGATGTAAAGCAGCGGTCCTAAAACACTTAAATCACTATTCAAAACTAGATTATTTATCAAAAAATATGATGGTACCATTATTATTTTCTCAATCTCCTACTACATCTAGTGTATAACTTTATTTTTTGACAGTTTCTTTAATGAAGATATTTGAGAAATATCCATGTATTTTTGGGGAACTAAATTCCAACAAATTGTGAAAATAATACTAAATACAACTTAAAATTACTATTACTATCAAATTATATTTTCAATAAACATGATAATTTTAAGACTTCGGTACAATCTGAAGTAAAAAATATCTGATAAATAAATACATAAATAAAAAATGTTTTAATAAAAGTTATGCCTTGATTAATAGAAATTGATTGTTATAAATAAACGTAGTAATTAGTGTACGTGAAATAATTAATATTGATGTCTTTTCCAAAGAACAAATTATAATAATTTGAATGTAAACCGATGCATCTATACAGATTAATGATCGTCATTAAAATGTTGGTATGTCATACGAAACCGGATATTAGCAGGTGAATTAATTCGAGTTTAACGTGTCCAATTAATTTGCATGCAACGCTAGGCAGATAGTGGCATAAAGGTAATTACAAAAAAAAAACACGAAGGAAAGAGAAAAGAAACGCACGCAGTGGGGTAATTCATTCGGTTGTATAGTTTATCCTCTGGCTACAATTTGCTTGCGCTTTGTGCGAGTACATATCTACACTTGAGCATAATGATATTAATAATACCGAGATAGAGTTATATTTATATGTGTATGTGAGTTACGTACGCATGTAGTAGGAGAGATACAAAAAGAAGTAAGCGGGGGATGTTTTGAAAAGAGGATAAATTATCTTTTTATGAGGGAAAACGTGAATACGTGAACTGATTAACGCGGCATATAAATTTCGGGGTTTTCATATGCGAGGGGGTGAAATCCAGCTCCTCCCTTTCCTCGTCCCGGAATCCCAGTCCTCACGACGCATTTATCCTCACAGAAAAGGATAAAAACGAGGAGGGGAAAGTGCGTGTGTGCGCGCGTATGAGTGTTTGAATAGATCGAAATTGCTAATAAAATAATTTCGAGCCGGATCAATCATTTAGCCTAAGCCAATATTACATAACTATATATATATAGATGATGCGGTTGGATACGTGGACGCTCGTGGAATTGAATCGAGGATTGCACAAAATGATGGGGGTGGGGAGGGAGGACAACTTAAATAAATATTTAATTCATAAACAATTGGAATCATCGATCCTGTTTGCACTGCACTCAGAACATTAAACGTATTATTTTCGCCACGCAACGCAAATCATCAGCGAAGCTCGAACGCGGATTTTGCACTCCCTAATGTATTTATTAAAACGCGACTCGATTATGCAATAACGCGTACATAAACAAACAAATGAAGATGGGGGAAACAAAAACAAAACAAAAACATGACGATTTCGCACTAAACGAATGTTGTATAAATACGTTAATGTACTTTTTTTTTATTTTGGAGAATGTACATTTGTTGTAATTTGTGTAAACATCAGGTGTCCGTACAATTAACGATGATGCCAATTGCTGCGGTAGCCAACTTTAGTCTTAATATTATTGTATTAACACGTTGACGGACAGTAGGAAAAAGTGACGTAAAGTGAAGTTCGAAATTTGACACTGTATGTTTCACAATCACGTACATACTGAAGATGCAAGTCGTGTAATAGGTGGAAAACGAAATACAATCTAAAAAATTGTTTCCAAAACATGATACAAGGCTTCTACTTGTACGCCGGTAAATGCACATTTGTTAGCCGTAGAATCTAAAAACGACCGTTTCGTTTTGGCGGCTATAGCCGTCATGTCACATAATGAACTCACTTTGACGGCTATAGCCGCAAGTGTCCATCAACGTCCATTAATACATTGTGTTATTTATTTATATGTTTAAGTGAGTGTTGCTGTAAATGTAAATATTACAATTATCAGCTGCCCGGAAATGACAGCTGTCATCATGTGTCAAAACGAGGAATTTGATGAAAACTGTTAACAGTTGAATCTCAAAACAAATGTTGTGGGTGGCGCAACAAAAAAGTTTGAGGAACGCTGTTTATTCATCCTTTTTTTTAAACTGTTATGATATTGAAAAAAGATGGAATAAAATTCTTGATGAAGTTTGTGTTTTGTTTTATAGTTGATTATTTCAATTGTTTTCATTTGAAAGTCACAATCTATATAATATTGCATTATGAAGTATTAGTTAAGTAATGCAAGGTTGTTTAAGTCGTACCCCTTAAGAAAATTAGTACTTATTATGTAAATATATAATATATGTATGATTCAAAACTGGTGTGAACATTGTTTTTTTATAAAAATATATGTTTTCGCTTAAAATACACTAAACCTTCAAAAGCATGTAAAGGTACGACAAAAGAAACCAGTCTTACCACCTGCAGTTTAAGTCGTACCTGTAAATAGAATTAAGCTAATAACATTACTTGCCTATAGTTGTCTCATATTCAATATGTACACTCAATATACACATAGCATTGGCCATTCAGGTTGTAGTACGTAAAGATATTTTTTCATGACTTTGTTGTTCCATTCTTTGGTTGCAATTTCTTTGACTCTATTGAAACGATGTGGCAACTTTATTTTTTTAAATTCTAAATTTGACATTCTTGATTAATCTTTTAATATAACGCCGTAAAGATGGTTATGGATTTTATATTGACTTTAATTCAAAATACCTCAATAGTTTCTGATATATGTAAAAAAAATATAAGAAATAGCGACAAACTTGATACCTAACATGAAATTTGTTTACAAAAAAGAAAGGTAGAAAATGATGAAAAGTCCAAAAGTACGGCTGACTCAACTACATATTGTATTGTCGTTGCTTGAGTTATTACAGCCAATTCTATAGGTCCGATTTAAGCAAATTTAGCCTAATAATCTAATTGAATAATGCTAAATGTACAGTTTTGTGAACAATTTGGTTTCCGAACAGAAATCCAATATAAATCTTCAACAAACTAGTGGTTACTAAGTATGTAAAGGACACGAAAAACCTTGTGAAACCCTACTGAAAGAAATCTATAACACTATTCTAATGATTAAAAATACTGTTCATTAATCAGTAACTCAAATTTATGCAAGTTAAATAAATTATAAAATTCTTGCAAACATCCCTTTTCCCAAACAATTCATTTTCGAACAAAAATTAAAGATATACAAAAAAAATATGTTTAATTACAGAAAATATGCGGTGGAAAATTATGAACGAACTTAATTTTTCTTTCTTAATTAATAATATTAATAATAAAAACTATTTTCCAGAAATTCAAGAAATAATGACTTGATAATTTATGCTTTTCTATATTTAAGTATTATCCATTTTAGAAAAGTCATACTAATTAGTAAGACTTTTCTACAAATTAGTAACTAATTTCATTGTTACAACATGAATATTACATTATAAAGAAATACTTTAATTCAACCAAGAAACACTCATTTTTCATACTTTTTATCTCGACTTCTTACAAAATAACTATACATTTCAATGGTTGAATCCAGTTTTAAAATACGTAACTGAAATCATTACTTCACAATTACTATAATATTGTTGAATGAAGAAAAACTTTTCAATTAAATTAAAGTGTTTTAATTATATTATAATGATGTATCGAAACATCTACAAAAAGATAAACTCAATACAATAGTAATAAAGGAATATAAAGAAAAATATAATGTTATTAAAAGTTATTATGAATCAAATGATTACAAACTATATTTAATTCAGCCTATTTTTTTAATATATTTTCGTAAATATCAAACTGTGATATTTGTTATAATTTAAATTGAAACATTAATCAATATTTATGCATATGTTAATAATAATAATTCTATATGAAGTACACATAAAGAAATAATGCGATGCGCGGTTTATCTAATCAAAAATTGAATTGCACGATAAACTTTATCATCTATAAAATACACCGCAAATACTTGTGTATATTTTTTTGTTCGGGGTGTGGGTTGAGGGGGGTGGTGGGCGATGGAGGGCATCGGCCATTATCGTTTAATACCTTCATTTGCGATTCTAATAATAATTCCAATTATTATGGAAGGAGTACTATAAATCATGATTACATAATAAAACGTGCTCGATCCATCCATCGACCCTTATTTAACCGATACACATACATATACAAATACTCAAACATCCTTCGGAATATCTATCCATATATCCAGTCCGTCGGTAATTAAATTTAGGGCAGTTAGAGCGTTTTATTTGTTTGTTTACTCCATTTCGGTCAATCAATATTTAAAGACTATACACTTTGCTCAAATTGTTTGTTACTTTATTGGAAAATAGACAAATTATTTCATAAAATCTCATAAAAAATCACATGCATTTCAATTACTTTTTATAAAAATTACGTTTTTAATGCATTTTCTTTATAATCTTTATTAACAAACGTTTTCTGAAAACGCTCCAGAAGATATAAAATCATATAGACCCATAAGCCTACTTCCTATTATATCAAAGGTATTTGAAAAGTTATTAATGAGTAGACTACAAATTTTCATAAATAACAACTATCTAATACCCAGTGACCAATTTGGATTTCGCGATCAACACAGCAACCTAGAATAAGTTAATAGAATTGCTAATATAATAAGGCAGGATCTGGAAGAAAAGTGCTATTGCTCTGCAGTATTCTTAGATGTATCGCAAACGTTCGATAAAGTGTGCCACACAGGATTATACTATAAATTAAAGAAGGCTCTACCATACAATTTTTACAAAATAATAAATTCGTATCTGACGGGAAGATTATTTCATGTGAAAGTGTTCGATGCAGTAACAGATTTGCATCCAATCAAATCAGGTGTACCACAAGGAAGCGTATTAGGACCCCTTCTGTATATATTATACACTCCAGATATGCCATTAACCGATAAAACAACTGTTGCAACATTTGCTGATGATACTGCAATATTCTTTGAACTTAGTACAGGAATGGCTTCAAAAATGGAGAATGAAGGTCAATGAATCAAAATCAGTGCATGTTACCTTCACCATGAGAAAAGACTACTGCCCACCAGTGACTATCAATGGAAAAAATATACCGACAGCTAATAAAGTTAAATATTTGGGTATGCATCTGGATAGAAGATTGACCTGGAAAAATCACATCCAAGCAAAAATAGAACAACTTGAAATCAAGTTCAGGAAGCTGTACTGGCTACTACGAGAAGACTCACAAATTTCAAAAGAAAACAAGCTGTTCATTTATAAGGTAATTTTAAAACTAGTCTGGACCTATGGAATACAGCTGTGGGGAAGCACTAGCAAATCTAATATTGCTATTATACAAAGATTCCAGTCGAAAAGCCTAAGAAGAATCATAGGAGCTCCATGGTACATTACAAACAGGAGAATACACGAGGATCTTCAAATAGAAACAGTGGGGGAAGCCATTATGAAATATAGTAGCAGATACCAAAATAGGCTAGAAAAACATCCAAACGACTTAGCTATCAATATTCTTGATAATAGCTTAACAATTAACAGACTGAAGCGATGTAATTTACAGGATCTTCCAATGAGATTTAACATCTAATTAGCAATTAATGGAAAACCTCCAGTGGGCTTTATCCAATATTAATTTGTCATTTGTCAACCGTTAAACCATTTACTGCATGTTTTGAATTTTAAATTTGATTATTATAGAACTAATTAATTAATTGATGGTACATTTTATGTTGTAAGGAATTATCATTTTCGAGATCGAGATTTTCAAAAGAAAACACTTTAAATAATCAAAACTTCTTATAATAATTGGTAAATAGATGTAAAATATGCATATAAATAAAACGCAACGAAAGAATAACACGTAGAAAGTAAGGCATCAAATCCAAACGATTTACGATACGCTGAAAAGATTGAAACGTATCTAAAGACCATGTTGTTTTATTATATAGTTCTCGCATTTCGCTAATGTTCTTTCTTCCTCCTCTCGTCGTCCGTCGAGGCTAACAATAAAGAGTTGGTCCTAAATCCAATTCCGACGTTAGACATTGAAGTTTGAGCCCGAGGGCACACACGCTTACATTTTTATCCCGATTTTCCCGTCTCTTTCACGCATAATTCACTTTATTTCAGTTCGTGACCTTTTCCCCTCCATTCGCAATCCAAATGGGAACTATTTAATAGGATCGGGACCACGGCTCACGTTTAATCTCGAACTGAACGCCCGCTTTCACATTACAGATGCAGCGTCTGGATAAGACTGAGTATTGTTATTCGTCAGGACTAGAAGATTTCTATCACGTCAGGGCTATTACTTACAACATCGTTTACCAAGTGCTAACTACAATGAGTACAGTATTTATCTGTTTTTAACTAATTTATAGACGCATTTTATATAAAACACATACATTATACATCACAGAGTTTCTATAATAAACATACGAAAAGATCATTTATCTAACATTTTATTATATCAAGTAAAATTACCATTTATTACAAATATTTGTACAAATTTCAAGTTCTTGTCAAATATCATTAGTATTGTTTCATGAGTAATCTAAGGCTAAATAACTTTTAATTACAAGATTTTATAAAGTAAATCAGTTTACAAAATTTTCATGATTTTGTTATTTTTAATATGCAATTCTCATTAATTAAAACTGATTTATTAAGTGAGAATTATAAGTTTTAATTTCAACGTTTAAATCAGTGCTCAAGTCTAAAAGTAAATAAATTGAAACCTGAAGTAAAAGTAAGATGAAATCAAAACTAAAAGAATTTATTTTGTAAAATTAAATTATAGCTAATAGTACTTATTTCATATGATTATATCAAAGTGAAAAGTCCAGGAAATCAAGACTAAAAGGCCATAATTCTTACTATAATATGAAAGTTAAAAGTTCTTATTTTATAGGACAAAATTGAAGGTGAAAGTCCTTATTTCGTACAACAAAATGAAAGCAAAAACGTCCAAATTTCATAGAATAAATCAAAATTAAATGCTTTAATTCTTACTACGATATGAAAGATAGAAGTCCTCATTCTATTGCAAAAATAATAAAAGAAAAAAGTCCTATTTCATTCGAGGAAATCAAAGCTCAAGGGGCTTCTTATTTCTATTATAAAATCAATACTAAAATTCATTATGCATTTATTTTATTTTAGGAAATCAAAGCTAAAATTCCACATATTATTGGTAAAAATACGTCAAAATCAAAGCTGAGAGAACTTATATTTTTACTATCGAATCAATACTAAAAGTCCTTATTTCTTTCAATGACGTGAAAGCTAAAAATCTTTATTTTATTACAGGAAATAAAAGCTTAAATTCCTGATATTATTGGTCAAAATAAAAGTTCTTATTTCATCGCAGAAATCAATGCTGAAAGGACTTTGAAATACATAATAAAAAGTCCTTATTTCCAACGATGAAATCAATACTAAAAGTAACTAAATAAAAACTAAAAATTATTCTTTCAAACGATATAATCAATATTAGATGTCCTAATTTCATATCAAAAATTTCTTAGTTTTAACGAAGATATCAAAACTAAAGTCCTTAATTTGTAAGTTTAAATAAATGCTAAAAGTCCTTACTTCTTAATATGAAATCAAAACTTAAATTACTTATTTCTTCTGAGCTAAATATCCTTATTCTATAGGTCTACATCAAAGTGAAAAAACAAAGTAATGATCCTTATTTCCAAAAATGAATTCACAATTTTTCATTCCTTTTTAAACCTTCAGTAACTTTATTACTATTTTACCACCACTTAGATCTAAATCTAAACTAAGTTTCGTATAGTTTTATATTAGACCTAACACATATTTGATGGACTTCGAACAAGAAAGCGAAACTGCAAAACAATGAATTTAGAACCAAGACTTTTCTTTCTTAATAGAAACTTCGCGCATCCCATTTAATATTTTGCTTTATGCAACATGCTAAACAGCTTGCATATATAAATCACACAACTTTTCTCCCTTCTTTTCAAACTACGCCGATAAAGAATAAATGTGTGTGTAAGTCATGAAGTGGTTTTATGAATAAAGTTGCAAAAAAAAGTTAAATCTCGACGAGGGTCTAACAACTTTTCTTTGGAATTTTAATTATTTAAAAAATAATAACGTTTCTGCTTAATTTTTCTGTTAACAAATTTACATATGAGTCGTATAAATATTTTCTTTCAGATAGTTGTCATTCGCATGTAATTTTGTAATTGAATTATAAATAGATTTGAATTCATAATATTGGAAGTTTATATACAAAAAAACGAATTAAACCAATGTTTATTTAAGTACTAAAATGGAACATTCGTAAATCATAATACACCTCGCTATACGGCCGCTCTTTATACGGCATTTATTTTTCGATTTACGGCCTAAAATGTTTCGCTATAACGGCAACAATTTTTTTTCGATGTCGATATATCTACATGCTGTCAATCTTGCGCAAGCGCAATAATTGATTCGTTATACGGCTTTTCGCTTTACGGCCAAGTTTCGTTGAACGTAGTAGTAGTAGTAGATAATTTTAACTCGATTAAACTTGTAATTAAGAGTGATCTTACAGATTCTGGTTAGCTAAGTAATAGACACTAATTAATTATCGAACGATGAAGTTCTCTTGATGTAGAGGCTGGTAGTTTAAATTTCAATCATAGTAATTGCATATACAAATCTTTATTAGTCACGAATATAGTTATATTTTTATGATATAATCTTTGAATACTTCAGTATATTTATTGAATAATTTATTAATTTTGTTGCTTACACATTTTACTGTATTAAAATTGAATCATGTTACAAATGAAGCACATTAATTAAAATGTGATACGATTATACAACAATTATTTTAAACTAAATCAACAATAATGTTGGACATTTTAGTCAAATACGCATTAAATTACATGATAATAATTAAATTTAAATTTATCCACACGTTTATAACAAATTATATCAATTTTCATAAATTATTTAAGCAGAAAAAAGAGTTTAATAATAAAAAGGTTTTGAGGTTTTTGAAATGTTATTTTTTAGTAATACTTAGTATGTAATTCATTACCGGACTCTTTGAAACCGGTGCAATTCTACATTTTAAAAGCGTGCATAACATACAAAAATTACTGGGTAAAAAATGTGTTTTCTAATTGTTTAGAAGATTATTTTTCTCAATGAAACATACATTTTCTAACCGGTTTATAGAAAATCCGCACTATTAAAATATTCATTCAAAATGTTGTCGTTTCTCATTATTTTAAGTAAAAATAAAACAATTGGAAACGAGATTTTCGAAACAAGTATTCTCAGTTTAAAAAAAATCTAAACATTTTTGTAATAGGAGTTTGCTGAGGTTTAGATCCGATTTTGAGATCAATGATCAAATGACAAGTACAAACAGAACAATTGAAACGTTTAAACGGAAACAAAGGTGCTTTGTACATGGTCGATGAGTATCCGGTTTACTACAGATCAGAGCGAACAATGACTTGCAAATATCAGGGTTCACATCAGAGTGAACGACATTGGATTCCAAGATGTTTCTTTTTCGGCGGTGGATTCTGGACGAAATCGATTAAGGATTGAATATATATATATATATATATATAAAGTAAGAGTTCACTAAAGTTCAGTTTCACTTTATTTCTTTTGTATAGAAGGACTTTAACTTTGTGTTATTGGCTTTTTGTGGGATGAAACAATATGCAGAGGGTGATTGGTTAACGAACAGTTCGGTATTTGAATAAATCCTACAAAAACACTAAATAGTTTTAAGTTCGGACAAACTCATGTTCCAATAATGAACACCTCCGATTGACGTGTTATGTATAACCGTTATTGTTTATATCATTCCTTATTATTATATTGATTGTTGTAAGAACAATCTGCTTAACGACGTACATTTCCATTTAGGAAGATTCCATATTTTAATCACTAAGTTATTGTAGATCTACATTCATATAATCACATAATGATTAGGGAATAATACCATGTATACTTTCGAAATATTGTACTTCCACTTAGTTAGTATAAAATAAGATGTCCACCCCACATGGGAAACTAATGATTGGTCGATAGAAGTAGGGAAGATGAAGAAAGGGTTAAGTTTTATGACCCTTGGACTGATCGGTCTTTCTTGTAATACACCCTTCGATCGGTAAGGTTTTCTCTGGGTCCCAGCATCATTTTTTGCCTGGATGCCTAAGTCCAACACGACAGGAAGCCTTTACTTCCATAAAAACCTCCTGGGACTTCCATAAAAACCCAGTGAGACTCCAAAACGACTTAACCACGAGATAATCCACGGTGTCCAGAGATTTTTAATCCCGTTTCTTTTTAGAATTTAGGAATTTGATTCGGTTTACGTACACCCAATCACCTACTATATGTGTAGAAATTAATTGAACGTAAAATGTTTGTTTTTGAATTAAATTTCTTCCCATACGACATAAACATTCGTATATTTATTTACAAGACATAAATTCATATTATATCATAATATTTATACTTATCGTAAAAAGCTTATGAACTAACATTCTTTATTAAATTTGAAACTAAACATTATAGGTATTGAACAACAAAACTACACAAACAAAATTAGCATTTGTTAGATTTATATTCGTAATGTAATGAAAGTCTAACAAACGCTTACATTTATTTGACAAAAATTTCTTTAATTCCATTCATTATCTATATATTTATAGCTTATAAGGTTTTTTAAATCAACTGAAAACCCAATTTCAAAGACGTTTTTAGACATTTATTTGTAATATAATAGAAGTCTAACAAAAATAGATTATTAATCTAAAACTTATTTTAAAATTAATGACAAAATAACTAATGTATCTTATATTAGTTAAAATAAGATGAAGTTAGCTTTTCAAATATTATAAGTTTAGTTAAAATATTTTAAAAATATTGTCATATCTCCACTGTAAATTAGGTAGTGTTACATTAAATGTTATTTTCTTCTTGAAATAGAAGTTCTACCCATATTTTTCGTTAATTTAAGTATTTTTAGTGATCTATTTCCAAAAAGTTAAATTACATTTTTAATGCTGTAGTTTTTACAAACAGTATTAACTTTATTTTTAAATTGAATTATCTTTATTTTCAGAATAGTATATAAAAAATATGCTTTTACTATAAAAATATATATATATGAAAATGAAAGTAACCCAACTGCATTACTGTATGTGGTTTTAGAGTCGTAATGCATTACTTATGGCACTTCGACGTAGATAAGGTACTTCTCCCTTTTCCTTTTCAGAATAAAAGCAAATACCTTTTATATTTTTTTAGTGCCCCGTCAAATCACGATAAAACACGTCCTGCATTAAATGGCAATAACGCAACTCCCAGTTTTGTCCTTTTTTTTACTGCTTTTCTTAATTTGATCAAGGGAGTCCTTGTTGGAACAAAGGCAAGAACGTGCAAAGCAAGTGTTTCACCCTTATTATTTGCTGACAAGGAATTAAAAATGTTTCTCGTTATTTCCGAACTTAATATTATATTACTTTCAATTTAGTTAAGGATAATTATAATGATAATTTAGGTCGGGTATTTGTAAATAGTTTTATTAAATTCAGTCTCGTATTGGTAACTAAATTATTCATTATTCTGCAATCACATCTCAGTAAGCGTTGCATCTAACAACGAAATGTTAAGAATATTGATTGTTCTTAGAAAGACGTCACTAAGTTTGGCTCAAAATATGATTAAAACTTGTACAAGAAGAAAAAAGCAGAAAATGGTGTTTGAA
Source organism: Nicrophorus orbicollis (assembly GCA_018845635.1). Lineage (NCBI taxonomy): Eukaryota > Metazoa > Arthropoda > Insecta > Coleoptera > Silphidae > Nicrophorus > Nicrophorus orbicollis. Next base: position 648,821 of record JAFMTC010000129.1, read on the forward strand.
TTAGAAAACTGAGTTAGTCACGAAGTTTGAGCCGAAAATTGTTAAGAACTGTGCTCAGAAATGAAAGATTGCCAAAGGTGCTTAAATAATATTTCAAAACGAAATGTGACCAAACTAAAACGAAAGAACACCGAACCAAAAAGGAATGTGAATAATTTACCCCCAATCTAGATGCAACTCTCTTACCATGCTTGAGTTACGTAGTAACTAAATGATGCATCAGTTCTGGTCGAAAGTGTAGAACCCGTACACGTGTCCGGATCGCAATATATTTGGAACCTAATAAAAGTAAGATGTCTTGTGTCCATAACGGTTAACCTTTCCTCCGTCAACAGATATCGTAAATATTTGATGCTTTCTATTTACTTCCTGCGGGAAACACACACACACAGTTCCTGCGTTTCCTCGTAAATTTGCTGGCCTCCACCAAACAAAGTTAGAACTAATCATTCGATGCTCCACTTTACCACATCTTTTCCTCAATTTGATTGCAAAACCTATCGAATTATATTTTAATATTTTAATATGAAATATTATATTTTTCTTTTTCAATTTAGTTATATTTTTTATGACAAATACAACATAATTGCAATTCTTTTGATAGTTTAGTATAGACAATCTTTGTCGCATTGTTTGAAACGGGAATAATCTAACAATAAAGTTTAATAGATGTATAAAATGAGCTTAAAAAGAGACTTTACTATACAAAGTAAAAATAAAGCTTCAAAAATGACAGCAAAATGACAGCTGTCACCTGGTCACCAAGTGAGGAACAGGTGAAATACTCTTAACAATTGGGTGTTGCTTGAACAACAATATGATGGGTAGCGCAAAAGTTGAGTGTATAAAGTATAAAGTGCAAAACGACCCAAAATTGACAAATGTCACCATGTGTCTAAGCGACGAAGTGGTAAAAAATTACTCATGAATGATTATGCTGTAATGCATCACAAAGTTTAAGAAACGCTGTTTTAAGTACATATTTGTATAAACTAATTAAGTACTCAAAAATAGTACATGAAAGACACATTTTACTGTGCAATCTGAAAAACGACCCAAAATTGACAGCTGTCACCTTGTGTCTAAGCAACGAAGTGGTTAATAATTACTCATGAATCATTAGGCTGTAATGCATCACAAAGTTTAAGAAACGCTGCTTTAAGTACATATTTGTATAGACTAATCAAGTACTCAAAAATAGTACATGAAAGACACATTTTACTGTACAATGTTAAAAACGACCCAAAATTGACAGCGAAATGACAACTGTCACCTTGCGTCCAAGCGAGGAACTGGAAATATTCTTAGCAATTGGAACGCACTACATACAAATATGTTAGCTAATGCAACACAAAGTTTGAGAAGTGTTGCTTTAAATACATATGTTTATAGTCTAATTAAGTATTAAAAAATACTCTTAAAATAGAACATGAAAGAGACTTTTTACTTTATAATGTGTAAAACGACCTAAAATTGATAGATGTCACCTTGTACAAAAAAAAAAACTGGTGAAACATCCTAATCAATTGGATAACATAAGAAGTTAAGTAACATACATTTATTTAATAAACTATTCAATGTTGAGAGATTAAAGAACATAAAGTAAGATTCTGTTACAATTTTAATTTCCTGTTTCTAATTAAAAGAAGAACGATCTTCGATGAAATAAATCTTTTTAAACACGTTTATTTGATTTAGTTATTCACGAGTAATTAACAGATCTTCGTTTTCTGATGGCCGAGACACAATTCACTTTTTTTATTCAATTTGTTGGAAGAAAAAAGTTTTCTTTCAAATCGGGAAAGCGTCGTCAACTCAATTTACATCCGCTCGGGTAATTAGCAATTTAATTGGACGACTCAAATATTAAACGGTTCCCCACGACAAACGAAACCTGAAAAGCTCGATTTTATACATTCCAATTCTCGGTTGAATTAGATTACGAATTTAGATCCAATAGTTGCCTGAAATCGATGTTAATCCGATCATCTCGTATTCAGCAGTAATTGCAATGTAGAGATTAAATAAAGTAATTGTGATCATCAATCAATTACATATTTTATCAACATCTAGTTTATTAGTTCTGTAATTTAGTTTTATTTATAATCATTAGAAATGGGAGTAAAAGAGGATTAGCAGATTAAGCAAAGTTTGGGACTAAACTTGACCTCTTGATGATCATTTTGTAAGATTTTCAGCATGAGTTCCGGATTATTGTAGTAGGGGATAATCTGATATACCTGAATTTTGACATATCTGACACATTGCTGTCAGCAATAATCAAAGTTATGTGTTAGTTCGAGTGACAAATAGTTCACAAGAGTTTTAAATAACGCTATATAACATTCACATCCTCAGAATAGAAATTGTGAATATTAAAACAAATGATGCTAATAAACTCATTGAACAACCGTATAGATAACTAAGTGAGCTTACTTTAACTAAAATCGGATGAGTGCAGTGAAAATTCCTATCTATTTAACGTGAAATCGCGTTAAATCCGAACTTTCGCCACCCGATCTCCTCTCATCTCGAAAAAACGCTCGAAATGCGCGGAGCCCGGTTATTCAATTCATAATTAAAAAGCAACTCCAGAAACCTGCCTAACGAGATAAAACTTCGCACGGAACTTCACTCTCGAACATTGGGAAGTTCCCTATTATCCGGACGCACAATGCTCGTGCACAGAAACTCTATGCTACGAACATGTTAAATGGACAGTACGGTTTAACTACTAAACTTTCGGAGCATTGTTTCGACAAATTCTAAACACTCGATCGTCTCTTTGATACATAGATTTTATAAAGTGTCGAAATGCAATTGAATAAACACATATTGTTCGTAGTAATTAGCTATTAAATTACGTAAAACTATGTGAAAGTCAAAGAAATTTTCCGGGTAATTCAGAACTATTTGAAACCAGATTAATCGAGTACTTTAACATCACATCATAACATAGGTAGTTTACTATATAAAGTGTAAAATCTGCTATTATTTTCTAACAGTTTATATGAAATTTCATCTCAAAATTATATACAAGTAAAACACTTCTTTTATAATCCTAAACTCATCTTCACATATATTTCTTTTCATTTTCCTCAATGTAAACATGCGATTTTTATTTGCGTCGTCCTTGTTTTCGTGTAGTTTTAGTTGTGTCCTTATTGGGCTTTGATATGTTGTATAAACCGGAGCGCACTTCTTCAATCTCAATCTGTTTGTTATGTTTTCTTCACGGCCATCTTTTTAAATAGCCACTTAATATCCCTCACAAATTGGAAATGATTTCAACTATTTTACGTCGTTCAATTGCAACATCTTTTTGTTTTGTTTCTTGAAGTTTCACAGATGAATTGATTAAAATGCAATAATATTATCTAGTTAATTAACAGTGCAAGATTTAGTATTATAAAGTGACCACTTTTATGTTGATAATATCGTTTCTTTTTTTAATGCCCTATTTCTGCCACCAAATGGTGTTTATCGAACTATGATGCATGGCATGTTTGTTTTTATTTCGTTTCTTAGTTTCGAACTCGCCACCTTCGTATCGTATTTTGTGGGACGGGAAACCCATAAACATCACAAGTTATATTTCATAATAATCGAAATAAAAGTTGTTGTAAATTGCTTCTTCCATTTCTCAAAATTATATAATAAAAATAATGAAATATTTCATGAAATGTACCCTTCTTAATATAACATTTAATTATTAACTAACCACTGAGGTTTTTCTGCCATATTTTCATTATTAAGTAGCATTGAAATGCATTGAATTTTCCCAAAATTTTGTGTTTTGCAATCAACACTTTCGTTTAATTATTTTGTTTATAAGTACAACTGAAAATGATAAACTAAAACAATACAAAAATATAAATAATATAAAATTCGACTACTACAAAGGGCCATTTGCCTTGTAGAATAGATGTTTTAATAATTTAATAACATGAAAATACAAAAACAAACAAACTAAGGTAATCTACATACATATTTGATTTCGATCAAAGTTGTAGTTTGCTAACTAATATCACTTTATGCTTAGGATGTGCATAGGGTAGAGACACCCACCAAAATGTGTTTTGCCTGAGGCCCTCAAGTTCCTCAACGTGAACCTGTTTGTGACCTACTCAATGCACACTACACTACTCGAAGGTTCGCTGCAAGGCTAATAACCCTTAGATCTTCATGCTTTGTAAACAAAATTTACAAATTTACACCGTAAATATTAATAAACCACACATATTTTATTTATTTACAAGTTCAGATCGATTTATACAAATCTAAGTTAATAACTTTCTCTCTTTTCATACTAAACAGTTATTACATCTATTTACTATTTTAACATAAGGATCTAGTAATATAGTGAAAGTAATATGAATTACATCTTATTTGGCAATTGCATGTTTAAAAACAATTTTCCCCTCGATAAAACATATTATATTTATTAAACAGCATAACGCATTTCGATAAAATTTGGTACGTTTACTTAGAAAAATCCAAGTGATAAAATAAATTATGCAAAATTTGGATATGAAACTTATTTCAAATAATATTTTTATGAACTTATTGAAGTTCAAACCTTTCTAACTCCTTTGAAGGTATTTAAATATATTTTTTTAAATAATGTAATAATTAATTAATATTAAGAAGTAATTTAAATAAGATTATTTTACATTTCGATCACTAAATGTACAGAGCTGATCATTTTTTAATTAAATTAATAAATGGTGGATGCGCCGGGTAATGAATAATTATTTTTATTTATTAATTAACAGGATGTGGCTGATTGTGAATTATAAGTTTAATTATAAAAAGAAAATATATTGGTCTCAATTTTGACTTTGATATTTCTTACTATTTATTCTAATTGTTCCTATCTTATGCTTTTCATATTTGGTTGATCATAGCCGTACAGTTTGAGTCGCTGGTATATACTCTGGGTTCGTCAGTTCATGTCCCAGATACAACATAGGATTTTGTGCTCTTTTTCAGTGCTTCTGGACTAATGCCATGGATTCCTAATAAAATTAGTCATCAAGGTATCAGTTGTCAATGGGCAATGCTTCCAAATAAGTGTCTGCAATGACGTGGTGATTTACTGAATATTCAAATAGATTGTAAATATCATTGTAAAAAGATACACCAAAAAAATAGTTGGTTGGTAAACATGTTGAAAATAATTCTGTAGTTCGATTTTCTTTTGAGTAAAACTGTACTAATGGGAGCAGAAAGACCTCAAGTCAGACGTGGGTACAATACATATGTTTAATAATGATGATTGATATAGTTTCTGTTTGGTTTTACGACGTTGTGTCGATTGATAGAATCAAAAAATATATCTAAACGTCAAAGTGATGTTTGTCGATAATCAATCAATAGAGAATCCATTCGCGGAATTGGCTTTGTGCAGCGAACTTGGCGCAAACGTCGAAATAGACATATCGAGTTATAGTCCATTTGATGGTAATTTGAGGAAGCAGGAGGGTCCGGAAGTGCAACAGGAATTAAGTGCTGCGGAGCTGCAGAAGCGGCAGGATGAGCTGGAACGCAGGGAGGAGGAATTGGCACGCAGGGAACGGACGATGCGGGCGAACTTCAACAGCGCAAGAAGGAATAATTGGCCTCCGCTACCGGATCCTTGCTGTCTGCAGCCCTGCTTCTACCAAAACATCCAAGTCGATATTCCCACGGAATTCCAGAGCATCGTACTCAACCTATACCATCTGTGGTTAATGCACTCTACGCTATTGATCTTGAACATCATCGGTGGAATGATCCTGGAAAATATCAAGTTGGTAGCGTCCGGCATTCTGCTGACGACGTTGCTCGTACCAACGTCGTACGTCTGCTGGTTCCGTCCTGCCTACAACGCCTTCCGTTCGGATTCCTCCTACAACTTCATGATGTTCTTCCTGTTCTTCTCCATCCACTTCATCGTCACCTCGATCCAAGCAATAGGATTTCGCAGCTCCGGGACCATAGGTCTTCTGACGACCTTCGATCTATTCGAGGACACCAACATCGGTCTCACCAAGAAGCTGATCTGCTTATTCATAACCGGCTGCTTCGGATGCACAGCCGTAGCCGATCTGATCTTGCTCTCGAGGATCCACGGATTGTACAAAAGCACAGGGGCCAGCATCGCCAAGGCCCAAGCAGAATTCACGTCAGATTTCCTTCACAGAAGCGGCGTATTCAATTCCAATAGATATTAAACGGTTTACCCAAGCATTAATTAATATGATTTAACGCTCAGACCGATCGAATTAACCTCGATAACGCAGCAATCAATACAACCGTCGCAACGTGCACTCACTTCTCCAGAAACTGTCCCAGTTTTACTTCATCGACAGAAAAATAAGTGTACAGAAGAGATGGTGATTCAATTCACATCTTCCGCCAATTCAATTACGCCATTATCCTGATAAAACACTTCCCGTGTTCCTGCGGAGGAGAATTTACCATCGTCAATAAATCTTACGCTTCGCGAAATTGCAAATTACAATTAGATAGTAGATTTTTCTGTTTCATCTCGTACTTTCCTTTTCCCAGAAAAAAAATGTAATATTGTGCGATGCCATTCGTACATGGAAATGCAATATCTCATGTTAGAACAATCTCGAATGTATTCCGCTCTGTTTCATTCATGCATGAACATATTGAAGAATATCTTCTTCGCTTTTCTGAGGGAAAACTGGGCACGTATACTCCACATTAATAATAATCAGAGTTTAAGAAATATATATTTAAGTGAATTGGGGAACGTAACTTTATACGAAGATTCATTTCAAAATATATAAAGTTTCATTTCATTCATATTTATTTTGCACAATAGAAATATCTTCATGATTGATAACGATTACTGTTTAACATAAACAAAATTACAAATTATTCAGTTTCAACTGAATTTCTTTAAAAATTACAATAAATTAACAATTACTATACAATAAAACAAGTATGTTATGGTATCTTATTTGTTATATAACAATAATGTTGATCAACGTTATTCGTAAAGTACGAAGACTGATGTCAAAATATATAAAAATGTGTTTCATTCATTTTTATATTACATAATCGAAATATCAATAATATATTCATGCTTTATAATGATTCTTATTTAACGTAAACAAAAGTACAAATTATACAGTTTCAACTGTAAAAAATTACAATAAATGAACAGTTGAAAACTGAAAAAAAAAGTGAAAACCTGTTTACAATCATTTAAGTTATAATTTATTAACCTATCTGTTGTTGTATCTTATTTGCTATATAATAAACTTATTAATCTTCTTTTTTTTCGAACATATATATATCAAATGTATGTGTTTTTCAATAATTTGATTGATAATTGTGAACCTCTTTCGTCACTGAAAATATGACGCCCTTTCGAGCTTTAATTGAAAATTAATCTTTTCGATCGAGAAGTTCGCGTTTTTAGCTTTGAGGTACGAGCGTTGGGGAAAAATCACCTGCGAGAGGATGCGATGACATTTCGAGCAATTTCCTTCAGACTTTCAATACGAGAGACCGCGAGCTAACTTTTAATTTCCGCAAATATTTTTGAGCAACTTTCAGTGGAGTCTCGACCTCGGTCCGCATTTGCATTTGAATTAATATGGAAATTTAACGTCGGTCGGATTATGCTCAGTACACGTACGGAAGGAAACACGGATATATCGTCGTATTTTGCATGATTTCTCTAATTGTTTGTACCGGTAAAGCTCCAGTTTTTTTTTGTCAACAGCCTCCTCCTCTTCCTCGCACCAAGCAGCTTTCGGCGTCAGCAGCGCATTCCGCGTAATCTCCGTACCCTCACCCACAACCAAATCCGATTATAATCTCCGTTTTGATAACATTTTATAATTACAGCGACACGTTTACGTTTGCCGAGATTTAAACGAAAATTCTCATCCGGAATTTATTAATTTTTTTGCAACGAAATTTTGTGTTAAATCTTCGCACCTGCCTGTTTTAGTAACTTAATTACTCCTATTCAATACAAACTAAAACCCAAAATGTTTGTATACGAAAACGTATTTTTCTTTACTACTTTCGTGGAGATGCTATTTGTTTTATTTCCTTTTATAATCTACAAATATTAACAAAAAAATCAGATAATAAGCTCTAGTACTAACAATGTAAAATGAAAAACAGAAGATTATTGGAGATTGATCCAACGACCAAACTCCGCTAACAAATTCATTTTTATATATCAATAATCCCAAAGCAATTAGGTAGATCGTGTGGTTTAAAACGCTTCAGTCTTCGTCGAAGTGATTCTGTATGTATTCATTGGTTTGGATGGTCCTCCAGCCGATGTTGATATCTTGTGCTGAGTTTAGCTATCTCTTCCTTTACAAAACTGATGTTAGTGTATTGGTGTATGTATCCATTTGTGGAGAAGCAATCAGCATTGGTAATTGCTCTGCTTGTCTTCGACTGAAACCTTTGTATCTCATGAATGCTTGAAATGTAGGCAGAGCCTCACAGTTGTCTACCATAAGTCCAAATAGGCTGTATAAAAGTAATTTATTCTCAACAGAGGTTGGCGAGTATTTTCCCATTAGCCAATGGAACCCTTTTAGTTTCAGGTCCAGCTGTTTCTTCTTTGTTGGTAGGTGTTTCCTCCACGTCAGGCATCTATCGAGATGCATACCCAGATATTTAGCATCTTTCGCGTCTGATTGTGAACATCACGTGTACTGACTTGGCCTCATAGGCCTTGATTATCCACCTTCTGAATCAGCAAGAAAGGTTGTTCAGATTTTCTTGAAACATTTGTGAGGCAGTTGTTGAACTTTGATCAGATGCCATAACAGTGTCATCAGAAAATGTGACCACAGTGACTTGCTCAGATGCTAATTGAGTTACTAAAACACACTGTTATGTATAACCGTTATTTTTTATATAATTCCTTATTGTTGTATTGATTATTGTAAGTACGTTCTCCTTAACGACGAACATTTCCATTTAGGAAGATTCCATACACTAATCACTAGAAACCGGCTATCTTAATCTAGTGGACCATTCATGTAGTGATAAGACTACAGACCTTTTGGCATCCTGTTGTGACTATTTTTACCACTACCCAATTAGGATAAGAAATGTATACATCAGTGGGCGACTTTCCACCCACAGGGAAAACCCATTCCCTACTCCCACTGCTATTAGTTAGTATAAAATAAGATGTTAATGTAATTTCAAGTCAGTCTTTGACAGTCTTTAGTTAGTCTTAGCTAGGGGAGCAACTAGCAACTTAAGAGAAGAATGTAACTCTTAGTTAATAAAACAGGAGATCAACACTTATATGGATGACTTCTCTATAAAAACACTCAACTGTACAATAAAACTACTTAGAATATTCGCATTTGATATTCATAAACCCCTCAAACATTCTAAAACGACTTAACTACGAGATAATCCACGGTGTCCAGAGATTTTTAATCCCGGGACACTACAATAACACTAAAAGAAATTTCAATTGTTAATCGTTTTAGAACGCGTCTCGGCAAATAACCGACAAATCTCAGAGCCAATACAATCTACTATTCCTTGGACAGAGAAACAAAGAAAAAACAACTTTTATAAAGATCTGTAACCAACGGCATTTCCATCCAAACAATTAATATTAATAAGTATATATTATATAGAAATTGAATATTCAAAACAGTTTAGAGACGGATTTGAGATTTACACAATATAATGGGCGAATTAATATGAAAATATGCGAAGGGACGCAAAGATTAAATGATGCGAGGAGAGAATTTGTGAATGGGATTGAGAAGGATCCTCTCCGTTCCATTCAGCATTTGATGACCGATCGAAGTGGACACTCTTCGGGAAGGGAATTCTACGTTACATTGCGGACCTTTCAGCACGAAACGAATAACGACCGATGGTTTATTCTTTCCTTAATTAGCAACATTTAAGTTCACTTCTGTTTACAATAGATTCAGTTTAGGTTTTCCTTTGCAGGTAATGCTGTAATCCGGTCACAGGACGATACAAAGATTTTCAAGTAAATCCAATTTGGTAGAGTGCTTATTGCAATAATAATTCAGGTTAAGTGCATTCTGCATTTATAGAACTACATAAAGAATTTATTCAGATTCTTTTACCAATAAATACTCGACGAAGAAGATAGATATAACAATCTCACGGAAATACTTTATTGTTGTTGTTTATCAAGTAAACAAAATACATTGTTTGTAATTCATTTGCAACATATTTGTAACAAATTTTCTAAAGTTGAAACAGGAAAACGGATTATAGTTTAATGAAAATAGATCTCTTTTCGCTTTTCATTTATCATCATCATCATTTTTTTTTGTATAACTATCATTCAAACATATCTAGAAGTTTAGAACTGAAATGTATGTTTCGGGTTGAAGTTTAATAAATAAAATGTTGGCACGGCGAAATCTCCTAGTGAGGCCAAATTAAATAGACTAACAAGACATCTGAGGGATCCGAGAAGATGGGTTTCTCGACGACCTCGGATTATTGATTATTATACACCGATATCGTTCGTCTTGAGAGCATTGTTATGTAACGTTAGGGTATTATAAGATGTAGCGGAGTGTCGTCTACATAGTCAATAGGATCTACGTTCAACACCAACAAAAAAAAAGTGTATATAGATTTGATATTGTTGAAATGATTGAGTGTTGAAATGTCCATTTTATTATCATTATCATTAAAGTAAATTAGAAGAAATTTATTTGCTGAGTTTAATTTCCTTTTCATTTTTAGTCAAAGGACCTCTTCTGTATATATTTTATACTGCAGTTGTTATCTAACTGATAAAACAACAGTCGCAACATTTGCTGATGATACTACAATACGTGCATCATATCATCTTTCAAGTTTACCTGAACTTAGTACAGGAAGGGTCTACTTCATTTGCCCGTCAATCATTTGCCCGACGCTCATTATCCCGACTTCCGTTCGTCCGACTGTATTAAAGGCCCTACATTCGTTTTCCCTATTGTATCGAATTCCCGACATCCGTTATCCCGACATTCATTAGCTCGACTATACCAAATTCCCGACATCCGTTAGCCCAACATTCGTTACCGCGAATCTTTTATTATATTTTGGATGTTGTGCAACGATGTTGGTAAACAGTGACAACACTGTCTTAAACAGACATGCTAAATTCATGCCAATTGAGGAATTAAGCGAGAGTCTGCTTTCAGAGTAATGTCTTCGAAGAACAGTATGACCTTTGAAGGAATTACTCTAGATACTTTTTACTTTTTTATTTGGTGTGTGTCTGGTTGCCACAACAAATTACAATCTGTCCTTTCGGACATTAAGGAAATCACAACTATTTCATCTTTTACACAATTATTTTCTTCCTTCTCCCGCTTAATTCCTCAATTGGCATGAAGATAGCATGTCTGTTTAAGACACGCAACGTACAATGTTGTCACTGTTTACCAACATCCATAATCTAAGAAAATGTTCGCGATAACGAATGTCGGGAATTTGATGTAGTCGGGAATTCGATGCAGTCGGGCTAACGGATGTCAGGAATTTGATACAGTCGGGCTAATGGATGTCGGGCTAATGGATGTCGGGCTAATGAGCGTCGGGCAAATGATTGACGGGAAGTCTAATGTCGGGCCTTTGAACAGGTCCCATGGTTTATAGCCTTATGCAGCAATATCAGTAATTATATTTTCTTTTCCTTGAATTTCCATTATTTTCAGTTTGTATTTCTGCTTGTCGTTGTTGTTGTGATGAATATTATTATTTTTGGAAAATAATGATCAAAGTCTCATAAATAATTAACTGTTTATGTTTCCATCGATCCGATATAATCGATAGTTCCTATAAGTTTACAGTTTTCAATATTTACTACTCGCTTAATAACATTTATTAGATTCATTATGGAATTCGAAACAACATAAATTGTATAGTTTCTATGCGATGTTGGCTTTATGAAACGTTGGTATCCGATTTTGGCCGTAACGATATCAGAGTAATTGCAGGCTGCACGAAGTCGATAATGAGAGAAGCTCGAAAGCTCTCATCAAATGTAAAATGTAATTAATTTTGGATAAAGCGTTTACAGAAAAGTTTAGTTAGTTTGAAATTTTCAGTGGCATTGAACGACGGATGCATTTACGAAAACTCCATAGAAACTTTACTTGAATAGCATATACCTGTGCTTGTGATAATCCAATAAGTGTAATAGATACACAACAACATCTATTATATATATAGTTTGTAAATATACTATTATTATAATTAGATACTTTTCAAACTTAGTAGGTAGATGTTGTTAGATGTTTTTTATCTAAATAAATTGAAGAAATCCAAGTGAATTTTAGTTATTCGACTTCAATACAATAATTACCAATTATTTTAAATAAACATATTAAGAAATTTGAAAATAAAGTACAAAAGTATAAATGTTTCATAAAATTAGGGCAATAATTTGGATAATAGATGTGTAACAAAAATGAAAACAGTTTAAATTTCAAGAAAATTATAAATTACTTTCATATAAATGACGATTTTGTCTAATTACTATACTTTTATCAATTCTTTCTATAAAACTGTATGTTTTTATACCTACAAATTATAATATTCTGATAAAATTAACGGCAAATAGTTTACTATTTACAAATTATTATTGAATAAGTAAATTTGATTAAACCAAGTGGAACCAGTTATAGTTTCGCAATTGCAATTATTTCTTCATGCACACTTCAAAGACTCATTTGAGTATCCAAAGTAAATTCGAAACAATAACAACAGTGGGAATCGTTTTAATTTCATCAAATGCGGCAGAGAGGGGGCCCGTTCTACAATTCTACAATTATTTCTTTCTTTTTGCTCCTCCACTCTCTTCCCAGTTTGTTTTGTTGGTGGTACACTGAGAACGCCGGATTCCTGCTGAAACGCCGCAGGATCCCGACGGAATTGCGAGCGTAATTGACTCGCTCTAATTTCGGTTCGGATGAGACGCGGCTCCTCGTCCTTTAACTGCAGATTTCCTATTAGCTTTATTTTGGGAAGGACGTTCGTTCGTTATACATGCAAACCGCAAATTCGGCAATGATCGCAAGAAATTCCGCTTTTTCTTTGCTGCTCCGGTTGTTACGTTTCGTTCATTATTGATTGTATAATCTAATCGTTTCATTGCTATTATTTATTGATGAGCCGAAGTTAATTAATTTTGAGTGGAACTGTGATTGCGTTCGTTTCGAATTGGTTCTCTCTCTTCACTTCACTTCATCATCTGTGCAATTGATAAATGCGTTAATAAAACTTTTTATTAAATTGACCGCATGTTGTTAACTATTTGTTATGTAATATAAAGGAAAGACCGGGCAAATTACGTAGTTGGCAAAATGGAAACGGACAAAAAAGGCGCAGACATCTGGAAATGATTTATATATGTATTTTTTTGTACTCGATGTCCTTTTTTGTAACAACTTCACCAGAATATTATTTAGAAACATATATTACATTTCTTATTATATATTATAATACTTATTTTCAATATGAAATAACAAATTTTGAGCCATAAAGACTTAGATTTGGTCGATTTTTTGGCGACTAATGCAGATCATTATTATTGCAAATATTTGATGAGATAATTTGCAAACTGAATATGTATTTTCTATAATATTAGAAAAAATATGTCTCATGTAATGAAAAGATTAAATGAAACCAAAAAAAGATAAAGTTGTAACCGAAATTTATAATTATTTCATAATATAAGAGTAATAATTTTGATGACATTTGTGTAATTAAAACAAAAAGAATTAGCATTGCAAAATATATGAATGTATTTTACATTGATGAAGATTTAGTCTAATTAGTATACTCAGTGTATTTATAAAAAGCAAAGTCTGTAGTATAAGTTTAAAAATTAGATTCTTGAAACATTCTGTAAATACTTTTATATTTCACAACATTTTTGAAAATTATTGAAAAAATAGTAAATTACGAAGAATATAGATATTTGACTCTTAGATAAAATAACAACGCATATGAATATTAACAAATTGTTAAAACTTATTAAAGAAAACTAATATTTGTATATTTGACATAATGAAATACTATAAAATGCTTCCATTTCAAACAATGACCGAAGTATAAACAGAACACCGAAAATACAGTATAGTGACAAAACAGGTCATGCAGTTTATAGTCGTTGTTGTGATTAATCTTTTCTTAAGTTCATTTATTACGATCTTTGACCAAAAGTCTCTCAAAAAATCATGTCTTTTCGGTCTTCAGTTTATACCTGTACTTCTGAGTTTTCATTACAATAAACCCATTACAATAAGGTATCGAAAACATAAACAAATGATTGATAGATGTTATTGTGAAATGAATATAATAACAATTTCCAATGTTATAATCTCATAGAAGTTAATACATTTTGCTTCGTATTATTCTTAAATTATTGTTAAGAATTTCTATTTAATTCTCTAAATAAATGTCATTGTATATTTAGCAATTCATTTCTGGAAAATAGACTGTTCCAGGTAAAGATTGAAGACGAATACTTTAATCTCCATCCAATAGAATTAGGGGTGGCACAGGGAAGTGTTTTAAGACCGCTGCTTTACATTTTATATACGGCAGATATTCCTGAAACCAATAATACAACAATTGCAACATTTCTGATGATACATCAATTTTAGCAACAGTTGCATCTGAATATCTGCTGGAAGATTTAAACAAACTACAGGAATGGAGAATTTCCGTTGATGAAATGAAATCTGTACATATCACATTCACACTAATGAAAGACACCTGCCCATCAGTTAGACTAAATGGACAAGATTTGCCCAAATCAACTAAAGTAAAATACTTAGGTATGCATCTCGACAGAAGGCTTACCTGGAAAGACCACATTCAGGCTAAGAGGGAACAATTAGTAATAAAGTTTAGAAAACTCTATTGTTTATTAGGACAAAATTCGGAATTACCAGTGGAGAATGAACAATTACTATACAAGGTAATCTTAAAACTAGTATGGACATATGGCATCCAATTATTGGGTGTAGCCAGCAAATCTAACATACAAATTATCCAGAGATTTCAATCAAAATACCTAAGAAGTATCATCAAGGTACCGTGGTTCATCTCAAATAGGCAAAAACTTGAAGATCTCCATATCGATTCATTAAAAAGAATAATTAGCAATTATTCCATTCCATATTTTTTCCAGAAAATCCATTATCTTAGTTAGTCGAAGCATCATAGTTTGGGAAACTCTGCCCTTTGTAATAATTAACAGTACATGTTTGTGTCAGTCGACTGAATAAAATTTTCTTGCAAAAAATAAAAGATCAACCCATAATAAATTTCCTTTTATCCGCATTAATCTCGTTGTTTTATGAAAAAGCAAAGAAGTGGTACGATTATCACGAAGCTCTTTAATACTACTCCCAAATCTTTTAATCCAGATAAACGCCGCTAAAACCATAATTCTACTCCACGAATATTATGCTTTCAAACTATGCAACAAAAAACACACACACCCACAAATAAAATTGCATTCCGTTTCACGACTCTTATTTATCTAAATTACCATATTTACTCTATGATTAAATTAATTCAGTGCTTCGGGCCAACGCATCGCATTGTTGTGCGTCAATTATTATATAGTGATACGCATTTATACGCGCATTATTACAATTCGTATAAACACTGTGGAATTGTGGAACATTTGACGATTTTCGGTTTTAATAAACATGTTTAAATATTTGAATATTACATGAATTGAATATAAATAGATTTATGAAAGGTATTCAATCAATCTAATGGGTAGAAAGAGCTGTCTTTGTATTTATTGATTTTCATTGTATTGAGATTAGTTTTTGTTGCAATAAGTATTAATAAATTTTATGTTGAAAATCGTAGAAACATTGGATATATTTCTATGACATAAGCTGTCAAAATCATAACCGCTATGAAGAAGCACGCATTGGTAACTTAAGTAGTATATAGTTTTTTTTATTAATGTACATGAATTATTGTTTTATGTACTTTTTACAGGAAATATTGATAATTTTGTGTTCCTATTTATATAACAGGGGAGACCGGTCTCACTCTACAACATTAATTATTTGGGGAACCACTGGTGAAAATAGCTGGGCGATTATTTCCGACATTCGTCCGCAAATTGTTAATACATATAAATATTTCTGTTTCATTACAAGTTCTTAACAATTATTATACAGATTTTTCAATATATACCATATAAATAATGGCTATATGCTCCGAAATTTATGTAATGGTAGGAAGCCAAACAATGCCTACTTTCCTCAAAAATTCCACCCTCTCAAAGAAAACAGAATCACTTCACAACAAAAGCGTTACACACATGACGTAATTGTGGAGCGATGAACCTTGTTGAGATTTATCAACCGAAATATCTGTCACAGAGCATGCGAATAATGGTGCAATAACATTGTCACAAAGTTGCAGCATAAAACGTCAGAAATACATTAATTTTCACCAATATTTCTTAACTTTCTTAACAAGTATTGAAGTTATAAAATTGATGTAAATTTTAAGTAAATATATATAATTGTGTACAAATATTACAAATTTATGAATATCTTATATTTAAGACCGAAAAAACTAAGGTCAATAGCCACTTCGTAACAGATGATTTAATAATCATATTAATTGCAACAATAATTACAAAAACAATAAAAAAATGAAATACATTTCTGCAATGGGCTATCGACCATTTGAATAACTGCCTAATATTTATCATTTAATCATATATTTAATATATTACAATACGAAATGAATTTAAAATATTTTTTTTGAAGCACTTCAAAGGTGGGTTTTTAGAACGAAACAAAAATATTGCATTGTTTTCGAGGAAATCGGATAAAAATAAACAATACGTTTTTAATTAGAGAACAGTCGTGTGTACAAAACTGGAATCATGTGGGCGTCGCTGCATAACCGAGTGTAAAAAAAAACAAGCAAGCAAACAGAGGGAAACGTATGGGTGAAAATCGATTAATAATTTTTATGATTGCCATCGTCGTTCCGGAATCCGCGAAACCAAATACGCAAGTATCATTCCAATTCATTATTGCACATTTTAATTTCGCATTGTCCTGCACCGCATTTTGCGCGGCCAGATTAATATGTAAAGTACAAAACGAAATTATGAATCGAATCCGATTTAACATTATAATTTGGACGGAAAAGCAGATAAATTGTTGTTTATTATTATTATATATTTCGAAAGGTTTTACGTTTCGTCACAGAAGCGTATGAATCATATGATATTGATCATCAATTGTTATAAACATAACCTAATTACTTCTTACATTATTACTTTACTTGTGTCCAACGAAATCTCTAATCTCGAAAATTTATATAGTTTTCCAATTGATACATTTTACTATCAAACTACCTGAAAAGTAAGTTATATTATTCAGTTTTTCATTCAATTGAAACAATCTTTTAATTCATCCAATCAGCAGCGCTTTACCAAAATACCTGTAGCGAAATCCCGACAATCATAATTCTGTCGAGTTTATGTATTTCGCTACCGCCGGGATTATGGTTTTTGGAATTTCGATAATTTTGGGATTTTGATATTCTCATTATTATGGTTTTCGGGAAATTAATACTGTCGTGATTTTGATACTGTCGAGACATTCGTCCCGTGGAATTATGTTTTTCTGGAGTTTGATACTGTCGAGGTTTCGATTTTCGGGATTTATTATTTTTTGTTTTGACTGTGTCATGGTTTATTAAAATACATAATATAAATATTATAGAATTTGACACTTTTAAAGCAAATACATTTATTTCTTCAAATTATCACTTGTAACATCAAATATTATAGAATTTGAGTGTGTTAAGATATAGTTTATTAGAATACATTTCTATCTTCAAATTAACACTTGTAACATCAAATATTATAATGTAGTTCTTTGCTATGAGGATAAGTAAATAGTGAAAAAAGAATGATTGTAAGCATATATTAATCATAAAAGTCATAACCGACAGATAATAGCAATTTCATCACAAAATCAATCAAGTTTTTTTTCATAAATTGTACTTCTTAAGAAATTTAATTAATAAATGCACAAATTGGAAATATTTCAACAACTGTACTATTAGTATCTTAAAGATATGCAGACAATGATCGATAGAATGAGTGTGTGCCAGCATACACTAGGGAAATTATGGTAATCTACTTATCGAGTTCAATTTTCGTCTATAAAGTAAATTGTAAACAAGCAGAAAATTTCATTTCAAATACAAATAATATCATTTTTTTTCTATAAAGTACCTATTAAATACGCAGTAGTTCAATAATGTAATAATGATCTACAACTAAATCAGAAACAAACAGAAAACATCATGTTAAATTTTAATTAAAAAAAATAGTAATAACCTTATACAATTTTTTGTCAATTTTCTTTCCACTAAGCTTTTAATCACGTAAAACTAGAGTAGTTGCAAAGTGTCATCAATAAGAACGGTTCTCTGATTAATGAGAACAAGTAAATACAGAAAAAATCAAAGCTTAAATGAAAAGAATATATATACATATAAAAACCAAAAATGGAGAACAATATAAAAACAGAACACAGGAAAAGAAGAACTATTACAAAACAGAACAGTGAATTTCAGAATAAGGTAAATACAACAGGAGAAAACATAATAAGGATGAAATCAAGCCTAATTTATTCACATTTTAACAGTTATTCTTTTCAAATATGTGTTTCTTTTTTATATTTTCCAATAAGTAATAGTATATTTGTAACTGTTTATTATATGCTTATGCTTTTTGTACAGATGATTCTGATAATTCATGTTGTGTTTTTTCCAGTCTCATTCGCACATGCTCTGATTTTTCGTGTTTTGTTTTTACTTGTTCTTAGTTTTCAGGTCACTAATTACCATATATTAATTTAGATTTAAGTTGTAAATAAGTAAATTCTTCTATTTTTTAATCAAACGAATAATTGTAGTTGCAATGTGTAGATAAATACTTGATTTTAGTATAATTCCTTCTTTTTTTTGTCTCTTGACAAAATAATTCATTTTGAAAGCTGCAAATATTGGGAATTACCAGGGTTTGAACCCGAGACCCCAAATTTTGCGGACGATGCCTATAATTCCTATTGATGAAATTCTATTTAAAATGAATGCCCTATTTCAATGCTGCAGCAATCGAACACCCTGTTAGTCAAAATTACGTTTCCATCAAATTTGCAATAAATGAATGTGGGATGAATTAAAAAAAGCAAATTAAGCAAAACATCATTGAAATGCGCACACATAACATCGAATTAACGCTTGTATAAATGAAACGAACGAACGTGAACAAAGCAAAAAAAAAAGTCTAGAGATGAGAGGTACAAAAGGCGGACCACGGAGTGCGCAATTTGCAGTGTAAAAGTACGTCGATGGGGAAAATGGGAATGAAATTCGTTTTATTTTGTCCATTCATTCAACGCACGGTACATTTTGCCTCGGACGTATAAATATATTACGATGGACGATCAATGACTTTATAAAGTGGCATGCAAATAACGGGGATGGAGAGATTGAGTCTACACAAATTGGTTCCAGTTGTTGACCTAAAACTTTATCGGACGGTGGGATGCACAAACAACAGTCGGACTGTACTGTACATTTGAAGAGATGAAAAAATGATAGATGATAGAGGAAAAGCCGTACATAGAACTTCTACTATTTCAACTATCTTAATTCATTCACATGAAGATTTTAAATAATACTCAGTAATAGTAGATTTATACAACAATAACTAGACCAAATTCGGACTATTTAAACACGGATTAATATAGCATAAAAATGTATTTTACAAAAAGAGATTTGACTGAGAATATAAGCTAATATTGTATCATAATTATTACAAAAAAAAACATTTAGAATAATGTAAAAAATCGAATTCAAAACAAAAATTAACTGTGATAAAGATTGGACAACTTTTAACACTGTTTCCATGCATACAAAGAAACATAATCTAGAAATGTGAACATATAAATGATCAAAACATATGCACTACCCAAATACAGCCTAACTAATCTTATACAAAATGAGTAATGAAGTTTCTAACTACAAGACTACATGTGACAACCAGTCATAAAAGGTGTATATCCTGCAAATTTATTAGAATTTATTTTTATTTTGTATATGAAAATTTAGTTTAAACACTAATCGAATCTCTGTGTTATGACAAAAACACTTCAAACTATAATACAATGTACAAGTTACTCATCCATATTGATTGATATACTAGGTATCTAACACCGACAATACAGTAACGAATATTCTCAATATTTCTACATAGTCTTGTAATAATTATATAAGTAAATCATTACTAAATTCTTATTAACTGTTAAACAGTCTTTCTGAAGCACTTAAAGAGAAATCAGGAGATTTCATCGAAATATACTGTTAAACAGTTTTTCTGAAACATTTAGAAAGAAATCAAGAGACTTGATTCCTGATCGAAATAATATCGTTCTGAAACTATTTCAAAATATACATATATTTTTTGTATACACATTTCAATATTTTAAACAATATTATATGGAGATTTCGTTATTGTAGCACGCATTTCATTGCTATCCAAACACTATGTCACGTTACATCGACACGTACCGAAAGGTGTGTCACAAAATATCATATTCGTAATACAAATTTGATTCTACAGAAAACATGGAAATACAATTCATAAACCTACATGAAAAATCACTTTGATTTCTTTGATTTGTCTAAATATTTATTATTAATTAGTACAAAAAAGAGTTTCATTATGTTGTAAATCGTACAGATTATTATATTTCATATAATCTATGGAAGTTTCTTATTGATTATACAAGTATACTTCTTAAATGTTATTTGTAACTAAAGGATGCAAATTTAATGGAATAATCGAAAATTTCATAAAAGGATAACTTGAAATAGAGCCACATCCATTGGTTATCAATCATTCAAATAAATTAAACTGTATATAATAATAATAAAGGGATGCAATTAATTAGCAATGTTTCAAACAATTAACTGTATGCACAATTTCTACAAATTCCATTTTGACGTATCAAAATGAACGGTCATTAAAAGCAGATTAGCATTAAATGTCAGTACACTGTATTTTGTACCTAATTATTACAAATTATTAGTTGAATTATGTGCATTCGTGGAATCAGAATATTTATTCAATTAGTATTATTATTAACAATTACTGATAAATGTTTGAACTATAAGTAATTAACTTATTAATAATTGATTACACGTACATTCATTTAAATTAATACAATGAACATAACGTATCTTAACTTAAACTATAATAATCAAATAACATTTTATGATTCTTTTTATTTAGTAAATTTGACCAAACGTTAGATAAAGACTGAAGTCTTTATGCCATAATTTTATTTAAATGAACAATAAGTACATTAATTAATTCGAAAAGTTTTAAGAAATTTAGTATATTATTAGATTTAATTTTCTCCTTCTCATAATAGAGACATACTTAAAGTAAAAGGCGAAGATGTATTCCCTTTGAAATCGGGTTATATGAAAATCACTACAAACACTACTAACACATTGGTACCTCGACATACGAGTTTAAGTCGTTCCGTAACCTTGCTCATATGTCAAATTGCTCGTATCTCAAAGCAATTAGTCTGAGGTGAGAGAAACTGTTGGTGTCGTGGTCAGCGGTGCAGTGTGCGATTCCTCGTATCTCAAATCTTGCTCTCATCTCAAAGCAAAATATCGCTCGTATCTCAAAACACTCGTATATTAGGGCACTCGTATATCGAGGTAGCACTGTACTTGAAAAGTACTTGGTAATCTAGGTGCAATGGTTGTTTGCATTGTCAATAAATAAGACCTTCTTTTATATATGATAATGCGAATTCATATCAACTGACATTACTTAGTGACATTAGCTAGTTGGCAAATATCGTTTAATAACTATAGCTAAGATCAGAGAGATCTATGGTTTATAAACCTTTGTTCGAGTAGAAGTAATGTATAGTACTTACCAAGTAATTTGTCACCTGAAGAGACTCCGATTGTTTCGTAATCAATGCAACATTAATGATATTAATGAATAATGAATCTTAGTATCGATGCGGCATTTTTTAATGCTGCTTGACCAATAAGTGAGTTGCATGCCGTTATCGATCCATTCGAAATGTAATGGAATAATCTAAAACCAGATTTTGGAGCGTGGGATAAAAATATCGGATGTCGAACGATAAAGACAGGACCGAGCGAAATAGTTGAATCCAGATCCGTTGAAGAGGTACGCTCGATGTGGGAGATGAGATGAGAGTTTAACGAGATATCCGTCCATCCCTTATTTTTTTGCGCAAACCTAAAGAAGGAATACATTTGATTCCTTTCGCAACGTTATCTCCTCCGGTCGGAATCCTTCGCTGCTTTTCTTTTTACTCGCGATGTTGGATAATAATCCGTCTCGCAGAGTGTAGAGGATGATTAAAGCCTGGTCCGTTGTTTATTTTTGCAGGGTGTCGAAGACGTGCCATGCTCAGCGATGTGGAGCTACGTGATGGCCGCCGCGAGAGGTGACCCACGTAGGCGTCCGGGATCGGTGTTTACGATCCAGTCCTCCGGACCTGGACCTTGCAGGGACGGATTAAGCGGATCCCGTTGCGCGAATAATTACAGCAGACAGGACAGCCGCATCGACTTCAACAACACTCGAGACGCGCAGCCGGGGGTGGCTGCTGCAGCTGCGACTTCGAGGACGACCTCGACGCCGACGTTCCTCAGGAGCAGCAGACCGAACGACAGCTTCAATGCCGTCCTCTCCAGGAACTCTTCGAGGGATCTCCTCGCCAGTTACAACTCGACCACGGTGTCCAGAGACGGATCCAGGGATGCCTTGGCCGAAGTCAGAGTGCACACCCCCGTTCCCGATGGACACATCCCATCTTCACCGCAGCTCAATACGCAGGTATGTTACTAACAACTCTCCAGTCACCAGCAACCAAAACATCGATTCAACCGAATTTACCGTTCCAACGCACCCCAGATTTTAAATATTTATACAAACTTTACCCCAATTTCGACCACAAGAAACGTTCACAGTCTAAATCTTTAATTTAGTTGGCACTGATTTGTGTTTAAAAGGTTGAATATACCTATAAATACTCAATTAGATAACCCAATAAAATACTAATTTTAAAGCAACAATCAATAAGGAGACATTATCTATATTTTCAACCTTTTCGAATCATCAAAGAAAGATGATTATAACATATACATCACGCTCACTTAATTAAGAATAAATTATATAATTAAACATTCCAAAATATAATATAATTTATTGCCCAGCTATAAAAACAAAATAAATTTATAAATATAAACTAAATAACAATAGAAAGACTGGCCAAAAGGCTATCGACCATTGGTCCTTCCGCCCATGAATATTACATATAATGTAGAAACTAAATGAACACTATTGTTTAACAATTGCATAAGAAAGAGAAAAAATCATTATACAAAAAAGATACCCTCAGGAAAAGGGAAAAAAAAACTTAATTGTAGCGATAATAGATACTGGTATAGGGTATGTGTGAGATACTTATATTTAGGAGGGGTTGATGGATATCAAGGGATACAAAATTTAGACAGAGAGAGGGATAAATGTGAGTTTTTTGAGATGGATTTAAATATTCCATTTTACAATATTTGCACAAATTCTTCCCAATTCAGAACACAGGAAACGTACACTGTCTAAATCTTTAATTATTTTAGCTCAGATTTATGTTCGACACGTGCAAGTTAAAAGAAACAACTGTTACAAAGTGCTATTGACGGCAATCTTTCTGCCCTAAACTGGTCTGTGTAGTGGGCGAGTTTCGCGACAATTTTCGCGTTTGAAAGGGCTCCATTTAGCAGGATCGTCACGGTCCTTTTCGTCCATTTTTTTGTGCGTCGTATAATAGTACAAAAATATGATAAATATTGATCAGGTCGATACGCATATTGGCTTCCAATTTTTTTCTTTTATATTTCAATCAATATTTTAACTTTCTATAAAACTGGCTGAATGATTGTAAATATCATTCGAACAGGTCTTCTTGATTGCCAGCATTGTAAAAGAATGTCTTTTCGGCGACGAAACAAAGAGGGACATCTTTAGTAAATTCTGAATATTATCTAAGAAAAGTGTAAAAGGTTCGAAGTTTGCTTTGTATATATAATTCAATTATGAATATTAGCATGAAACCGAAACAAATGTATGGTTCCTTATCTTTATTACGTAATCAAACATTCGAAAAAAGTAAAGTTGTTGAATCTAAACAAAAAGAATGAGCTATTTCTTGCAGTTTCATATGTAAACGTTCAAAAAGGTAAAAATACCCGGCCCGCTGGTATTTTACCCGCCTATAATGTGTTAGCGAACATTAAAATGACGTTTAAAATCTGTTAATTATTGCTAGTTTGCTTCAAAATTTCAAATTAACCAGGTGTGACTAAATGATTGCTATCAATTAATTTTAATGTATAAAAATATGCAATTTTTATTATTAATATATGTCAGCACAATTAATCAAAATTTCAATAAAATTAATAATATGACACGAATTTCCAACTAATGAATACATCAACTAATTAACGTTACATTTATTTAAATCTATATTTAACGTGAATATAATTATTATAGGAGAGACAAAGTAACAAATAATTAATTACATATTAATTCTGAATATTGAATAATTTCTTCTATTCGGTAACAGATGTCTGATATCTCGTCTCCAGGTGGTAAAATCAATGTCTTTTTTTTAAGAGAAAAATCGAAAAAAAAACTGGTACATTTATATAAAATAGTAAACTAAAAATAATAGAAGTTTCTATTTTTTTTAAATAATAATTAAATACCTTTCATTAATAAGTTTTTTATTGTATTGTAAAGTTTCTTTTTCAATTATTTAAGTAAATAGCCTTTACTGAAATCATATCAAATTTGTATAGAAATCAATGTAATAAATACACGCATTTTTATTATACATTATGGAAATGTGAAATATTCTGAAACGATCTCTTTGATCATCTTTCACATCGTTATTTCACTTTCATATTTCATATAATATTTTGTGTGTATTATTTCAATAATATACTACTTGTTAAGGATTGTCGCTTTTTAAAAGCCAGTTTTTTTTTGTTAAAGAGAAAATCATTTTCAAACTAAAAAAGAACAGTTTTTGAAATAAAAAAAAACTACTCAAATATAAAATGTATACTCTTTTTTTCTATATTATCTAATTAACTTGAGTTTAGTGTTCACGACATACTTAATGAAGCCCTTTAAAAACCCGTTTTAACCGATTTCGTAGAAAAGTTGAAATACGAAATCAGGTTTTTTGGTCAAATCCTAATAGATATTCGTATAAACTATTATTTCCTTTTATTACAATTTGTTTCATTAGAACTCGAAACTTCACTGCAATCTTCTTCATATGAAAACCTCTCAATTTTCGTAATAATTAGAAAATTAAACTACAAATATATACATTTATATTATATATATTATTATTTATGATAGAAATGTGAAATATTCTGAAACGACTCTTTGATCATCTTTCACGTCGTTTTTTCTGGGTCAAAATATAATATTTTGTGTGTATTATTTCAATAATATACTACTTGTTGAGGATTGTCGATTTTTAAAAGCCAGTTTCAGAAGCAACTTGATCATCTTACGCATCATTATTTTAGGGTCCAATAGGATTTTTAAAACCATTTTTTTTAAGAAAATGATTAGAATAAAAAATACAGTTTTTGAAATAAAAACTTACTCAAATTTAATGTATACTTCTTTCTCTTCATTATCCAACTAACAGGTATCTAGTGTCCATGACATTAGTGTAGCCCTTCAAAAACCGATACTTTAATTAATTCTTAAACCCCTTCAAAAACCGATACTTTAATTAATTCTCAAACCGATTCAAACTGATTTCATAGAAACGTTTATTTGCGAAAACTAGATTTTGTATAAATCTTTGTATAATCTAGTATTTCCATTTGTTATTATATTTCATTTAAGTATTTTCACTCCAATCACCATTTTATGAAAAGTGAAAATATCTCTTAAATTTCATAATTTTCTTAAAAATTTGAGAGCAAGTGAATCATTCAAGTCATTTGACCATTCAACAAATATAAAACATTCACTAACAAATAACCGAAAATATTAAGTTTCAAAATTAATAATCATTTTCCTTCTTTTACAAGCTGTATAGGATGTACCTTTAGTAAAAATCATACTTATAATTTAACAACGAAAGTTAACACCGCTTCCATTTACAATATGAAAGCTTCCACTTGTAATGTAATCTGCCGGAGTTCAGGCCGGGTTAAACGTAAAGTGCAGACGCTTTTTTGCACTGTACATTTTATCCGTAAGATCCTCTACACAGATAGACCACTCGAAGAAATAAGCGCAGAATAAAGAACCCATGAAGACAGTCTAATTATATAAGTCATTACAATATAATTGCTTAAAAGGCATAAGCCTGTGCACCAGCAGACAGACAATTCTGTTATTTCATCTTTATTTCATATATTTTTATTAAAAGAAGAAGAAAAATGGAAAAAAATCAATAAACAAAATCAGGAAATCTGAATTTTTATTAACAACTTTTGGTGGGTTGACAGTCAGCATTTTATAAATTGTAACAGTTTGAGATAAAATAAATCGAAAGTTGACATATTTGTCTGTAATTTCCTGTAATTTAGAGTAAAAGTTGAAAAAAAACGTTTTTAAAGCATGTTACTTTACAAATAATTATTTTTCTTAGGCAAAATAAACGATACAAGCTTTTATGCATGTTAAATATTTAATTAAGAGATCATGATGATCTTTTTCAAAACTGTTAATTCCCAGTTTAAGACAACAAAAATAAAACAAGTCTAACCTTACATAATAATCAGAATCTGAAATACATTTTAATGTAGGAAATCTCAACTAAGGCCGATGCTTTTACTTGTGTCACAAAATCGAATATGAAACTTAGGGAATCGGACAATATAAAATGAATGGAAATAAGGGAGTTTATTTGTCGGAGAAATTGTAAAAATTCAAACTAATAATGGAAAATAAATTTACACTGTTGGTTGCCATGGAATCATCACTCATTTCATTACGACGAAACTGAAGTGTCATCTGCAATTGCTGCCATGTAGACATAGCTACTCCTGACAGATATGCCCATACCTCCACGAAACTTGGCCGCAAAGCAAAAAGCCGTATAAAGAATCAATTATTACGCTTGTGCAAGTTTGGCTATATATCGACATCGAAAACGTGCCTTGATTGAAAAGGGCAGTTATAGCGAAATGCCGTATAAAGAGCGGACGTATAGCGACGTATGGGTGTATTTATATATTATGTCTCTTGTAGTGTGGATATTGCATTACTTACAATTGTAACGACCAGTATTAAATATTTTATAAATAATTATGTCCAATTTAATTTGAATGTAATGTTAAGTACAATATTAGAGTAAAATTCAAGAAAACAATAAAAGAATAAATGAATGAAAATCAGTTACAACATATACTTATTAGTATTGAATGTACAATAAGCCACCCATTCTTAAGAAATAGTGGATCTAATCCGAGTCAAGCCATGTTCTCTTTACCAATACCCAGTCGAACGATGTAATATCACTATCAACGACAGCAGTTTCTACAAAAAGAAGGGAATTAGTACAATCGCAGCGTATCAATATACCAATTACTATTACTCGACGACAAAAATATGTAAGAATTAACACATATTGACGTTTACCGCGTTTTAATTTGGTTAAAATCTACAGCCGTTTTCATGGATTTGTTATGGTCCTTATTTTGCTCAAAACTTAAGAAACCTCGGATTCCGAGCATAATATGCAATACAAAAACACGTTTTTTTTGCATAAACATATTATTAAAATGGCTTATTTTTTGGTTTTAGGGGTAATTTAACAAGCGGCTCGCCGAGTTTCAAAAATGTTAACAACCCTTGGTTATACTGCTATTACTTTAAGGCTTTAAATTTACTTTAAACAACGATTTAGAGTTCAGAAGTCAGATTACAGGAAACAATACCAATCAGAAAATACAATTTTAATTATATGACACCTTTAGTCATCTTTGCAAAGTCAGCACATCATTTTGGGAAACAACTAAAAACGTAAAACCAATCATTTTGACTGTGTTAAGAAAAAACAAAAAATCAAGAAATATGAAACTTTGAGTTAATATGATAAGGAAAAAAGAAAAGATAAAATTTCCATTGGAAAAGTTTACCCAGGTTGAAAATGTTAAATCGCCATAAGATTTATTGAGTTCACACGTGTAGATTGTAAAATGAAATATATGACAAAACAAAATAAAATTTATAATAAAGAGGATAATACAAATGACACACTGTGATTAAAAGTTAATTGTAAACATGTAAAAGGAAATCTGCTTTGTAATAAGTATAAATAGCAGATTAAGTATATCGATAATTATTATAACTATAGAGGCTTTGGTAATTAATAACTTCTTCTTTAGAAGTAGAATCAAGGAAGCGTATTAGGACCCCTTCTGTATATATTATACACTGCAGATATGCCACTAACCGATAAAACAACTGTTGCAACATTTGCTGATGATACTGCAATATTATCATCGGATGCAGACGCAGCACGTGCATCATATCATCTACAATATTCTTTGAACTTAGTACAGGAATGGCTTCAAAAGTGGAGAATGAAGGTCAATGAATCAAAATCAGTGCATGTTACCTTCACCATGAGAAAAGACTACTGTCCACCAGTGACTATCAACGGAAAAATTATACCGACAGCTAATAAAGTTAAATATTTGGGTATGCATCTGGATAGAAGATTGACCTGGAAGGATCACATCCAAGCAAAAAGAGCACAACTTGAAATCAAGTTCAGGAAGCTGTACTGGCTACTACGAGAAGACTCACAAATTTCAAAAGAAAACAAGCTGTTGATTTATAAGGTAATCTTAAAACCAGTCTGGACTTATGGAATACAGCTGTGGGGAAGCACTAGCAAATCTAATATAGCTATTATACAAAGATTCCAGTCGAAAAGCCTAAGAAGAATCATAGGAGCTCCATGGTACATTACAAACAGGAGAATACACGAGGATCTTCAAATAGAAACAGTGGAGGAAGCCATTATGAAATATTGTAGCAGATACCAAAATAGGATAGAAAAACATCAAAATGACTTAATTATCAATATTCTTGATAATCTTCCAATAAGATTTAACATTTAAGTAGCAATTAAGGGAAAACCGCCAGTGGGCGCTATCCAATATTAAATTGTCATTTGTCAACCGTTAAACCATTTACTGAATGTTTTGTTATAAAATAGATTGTAAATAAAAACAGACGTTATACAAAAAGAAGTAGAATGAGTATATGATCATGTCAAGTTTGTTATAAAGCCGATTTATGAATCTGGAGTTTGGATTTTCTCAATTATTTATCCTAATCGCTGTTGCAAATCATTTTAATATAATAAATTTGCAGAATATATGTGCGTGCGTGTGTACACACTCAAGAATAGAGAAAGAGAGTGATAGAGGAGACGCATTCACGGTGTAGTAGACACACAAACATCCCCGTGTCCGTCCGCACTATCTCGCTTTCCATCCAAGTGAGGATCAATATGGACATTTCGTCATCCCTCGGTTGATGAATTGCTTTTTCCTGGCCGCCACCGCAAACACAATAAAAATAATCATCGCGCGGCGCCCCTAAACCGAACCTCACCCGTGCACCCCACACACCCTTACCCCGAGCTTCCACAATCCTGCAACAACAACAACATCAGCAGCAGCAGCAGCAGCAACATCCCTTCGCTGCGCAATTTATTTATCACGATTGGAACCGAAGAAGACGCAGTTCAGTTCTGTCCCTGCACTATTAATTCGAATGCAAAATTTAATGGACTCCACGGAAACAAACACATGTTTGTCTCGTTCGCATCCGATCGGGATTTAATTAAGGACGAACGCAGCTCAATCCGCACCTCTTCCGCCATGTGCAGTATCCAGGATGAACAACTTTCGCCCACTCAAAAGTCTTCCACGAGGAGCACTATATCATCATCGTAGACTACTCCCAATCGATGGATGTTTTAATTAACTAATTATAAACGCTCACGACGATCTCTTACTCATTATAACCGGGGAACGGTTAATTAGTTAAAAGGGCGCGCGCGACTTGATTGAAAGAGGGCCGAATATTTCCCGCTCCTGCAAGAAGTTACAAAAAACCCATTAAAATTTACACACACCAAAAAAAAAACGCCGGAAGGGAAACACGAAAATGAAGATGAAAATGAAGGACAAGATGAGATGGATTTCCCTGCTGGATTCGAGAGGGAAATAAGTTGAAAGTTAATCGTTCCATGCAAAGTTAAAGTTTTATTTCATCAACGTGAACTGCCATTATTATATCATCGGGCATCTCGCCACTTTGAGCGATCGTTACCGACTCCTGAAAGGAATTGCCCTGTTATTGAATTATGGGACTTTACTCCATCGTCACACACCGCGGAAAAAGCGGAGCCCGATTTTAATTAACTTAGCCTTAAGACCATTTAACACGCAATTTTTTTTATTTTAATTTTCGAATCGAAAGAAATTTTTCAAAATCAATCGTAAACTTTGCAAATCGCATGGCAAAATACGAACGCTTAAAGTTATTCAAAGTTAAGTTTTATTTAAGGGCTAAGTGCCCTTTTCGCTTAAAATAATAGTATCCAACGCACGTTTTCTTGTTGCTTAAATACTTAGTATACAATATGTACTATTAGTATCGCTGCTGCAACTGATTATGTTCATTTCTAAACATTTATTGTATATTGTAATGTGGTAAAGTTTAAAATATTCATAGAAAAGATGTAGGAAAAAGATAAAATAGCGAGAGGAGTTGAGTTCAGAACGTCAAGAATGACGGTCGTGTTTAGTGAAAGTTGTGTAGTCAACCCTCCTATAACGCGGTACTCTTACAACGCGGTTTCCGTTCAACAGCATCCCATAAGTTCCTTCCGCGCAGCATTGGTAAACGAAAATAAGGAAAACGAATGGGTGCCAAATCTCGATTTACAAGATGTGAAAAAAGGGCTAAATTTGTATAAAGAATCAGAACTTCATTTCATTCAAACTGATCGTTCAACGGTGTACAGCGCAAAGTTTAAAAAAGAATTAAGAAATTACTTAGCTCCCTACAGAGAGGTTTTAGTGAAGTTAGAATAAAAGCTACAATCGAAAACCGATCTGAAGATGAACTAAGTAATGAAGACATTTTGCCAATTAAAAGAAGACGAGTTAGGCGACTCACATCTGACAGCGAGGATGAGTGTTGAAAGATTACATAATTTTACAAAAGTCTTCATTGTTTTTGTTGAAAAACAGTCTTTTAGTTTAGTTCTTCTTTCATTTTTTTATCAATCCTTATATGAACTCTTCAATTCAATAAAAATAATTTATAATTTATCTTGTCTTTTGTATTTATTGATCTCCATATAACGCGGTACGAATGATGTGATTTGTACTAATTCCGAGTATCTTATAGCGCGGTTTCCATACAACGCTGTAGACGGTTTCCATAGTACGCGCTACGAATTAGCCTGGTTTGTACGGTTAAATCCGAGTTTCTTATAGCGCGTTTTCCATATAACGCGGTACGAACTCACCGGGTTATAGGAGGGTTGACTGTACCATATTTGATAGACGAAGACTTCGGTGCCAAATAGCCAGATATACCGCCCTTCTACAAGGCCTAAAGGGCTAAGTGCCTGGCCGTTTTCGTTTAAAACAATAGTATCCAACGTACGTTTTCCTGTTGCATAAATACTTAATATACAAATGCTATTGCTCCAAAGGGAAAAGTAGATCTTTCTGTCCCATCTAACAATATTTAGAAAAAATAATAAGTTGTTAATAATCTCAATTTTATTACCAACTAAATATAGGATATAATATAAATATCTATGGTTACGCTCGAATACAATGCTTTCATTCAATGAAGTTTATTATAACCTGTTCCATATAGTAATTAATGAAACGTTCTGATTTGTGACGGCATTAACTGTAATGGATTTAGAGGATTCAGAATGTAGGTGCACTGTAAACCTATCTAAACCATGCCATTCGAAGACGCTGAATACAATACCGAAGTAATGCTAATCATCCCGAGATGAGGCCGCAAAATTTACTGAAGACACGATATCGTACTTCATCTGTACTCCAGTTACAAGGACGAGCCGCAATTTGCTCTGGAAGTACGCACATATATCCGAGCGACGCGCTGGCTGCGAATTCAATTAAGCTTTACAATTTGCCTGAGAAAATGTGTTCAAAGTATTTTTTGCGAATAGAAAATCGATGTTGAGGAATCGTTTTAATTAACGCAAAAGTATTTAAAAGAAGAAGACGAACAATTCATAAATGAGGAGGAAAGAAAATGTTGAAAATTAAATGTCAAGGAGAAGAAAACGTACCGCAAACAAATGGGGGGATTTTCCGCCCACGAAGCGAGAATCAATTAAAACAAAGCGTTAAAGAAGAAAGGCTTCAGCCTTTTGTAAGAATGAATTGAAATTAGAAAGTAGAGTGACCAGTAAATCCGGAGCAGGATTCGAGGATGGAATTTGTTGAAGGGCTGTTGAAAAGAAGTAAAGAAAGGAGGAGAAAAGTGTGGAGAAATATATATTAACTTATTACAGAAGTCGGACGGATTTCAGATCGTTCAGTTGATGGGTGGAGGATGTGGCAAGGCCGTTTCCCCCCGAATATGTAATCAAGGGGGTGACCGCATGAATATTTATGAACGATAAATCATATTAAATCCACGTTCGTCCATTACTTTCATCCTAGCAAGTATAAAATAATATACGAAAATATGTACGAACATTGCAAATTGCTGAAAGAATACTACTTTCACTATCCTATTATCATATGAACAGATATCTGAAAGAATACTGATTTCGATTTCCTGAAATTGTAATGACATTATTTTAACAATCTATATTATTTCTGTACTAATTATCAACTGTAAATATAATATAATCAATTAACATATAGTATTAGTAAAGTAATATAGTATTATTTCAGTAATTTGCAACTTACTGAAAGAATACTGATTTCGCTTTCCTGAAATTTTAATGACATTATTTTAACAATATTGTTTCTGTACTAATTATCAGCTATAAATAAAATATCTATTAACATACAAACAGACATTGCAACTTACTGAAAGAATACTGATTTCAATTTCCTGAAATTCTAAGAATATTATCTTTACAATTTACACATGCTTTATTATATTTTCACTAGTTATTAATGGAAAATATAAATTGATCTATGCATATATAAACATACATAATAAATTATTACTAATTTCAGTTTTCTGAAAACATAATATCTATGAACATATAAATAAATAGTATAAATTGTTGAATCAACTATCTAGATATTGTAATGACATTAGTTTGACAATTCACATAACCTATTTTGTATTTGCACTAGTTTCCAACTAAAAATTCTAAATGATCTATGAAAATATGAACGTACATCATATTTTTTTAAGAGAAGACTGATTTCAGTTTCCTGAAATCATAATATCTATTTATATACGAACGGGCATCGTAAATTTAACTTCTCTGAAATTTTAATTAAATCAGTTTGACAATTCACATAACCTATTTAGTATTTGTAGTAGTTACCAACTCAAAATACAAAATGATATATGAAAATATGGACGAATATCACAAATTGTTGAAAGAATACGATTTTTTGTTTCCACGTACCTAATAATACATTTGACTATATTCAGAGAAGTTAAATCAATATTCTGATTTAACTTCTCTGAAATTTTAATTAAATCAGTTTGACAATTCGCATAACTTATTTAGTATTTGTACTAGTTTTCAACTAAAAATTCTAAATGATCTATGGAAATATGAACGTACATCATATTGTTTTAAGAGAAGACTGATTTCAGTTTCCTGAAATCATAATATCTATTTACATACAAACGGACATCGCAAATTTGATGAAAGAATATTGATTTAACTTCTCTGAAATTATAATGAAATCAGTTTGACAATTCACATAACCTATTTTGTATTTGTACTAGTTACCAACTGAAAATACTAAATGATCTATGAAAATATAAACGTACATCATATTGTTTTAAGAGAAGATTGATTTCAGTTTCCTGAAATCATATTATCTATTTATACACGAATGGACATCATAAATTTGATGAAAGAATATTGATTTAACTTCTCTGAAATTATAATAAAATCAGTTTGACAATTCACATAACCTATTTAGTATTTGTTCTAGTTTCCAACTAAAAATTCTAAATGATCTATGGAAATATGAACGTACATCATATTGTTTTAAGAGAAGACTGATTTCAGTTTCCTGAAATCATA
>JAFMTC010000129.1:689064-704447 GCA_018845635.1 Nicrophorus orbicollis
AAAGTACTTACTACTTACATTGATTATTACATTTATTTTTAACAATTTCCATTACATTTTAGTATATTTCAATAAATTCTTCATTTGCAATTCAAGTCAACATAATATCAGTTAATAGAAAGCACTTACTACTTATATTGATTATTACATTTATTTTTAACAATTTCCATTACATTTTAGTATATTTCAATAAATACTTCATTTGTAATTCAAATTTGATTACTATCTAACATTAATTTAAAAAAATAGATGTCCTAAGTTCAATTTGCTTTTCTTAAGTGTATTGCAAAATTAATCTTTTAGTAACATATCTTTGCTCAAATAATTGAACTTCATATTAAGCCTGAATCAAAAGATGATTGAAGTCTTGATAATTAAATGCATTAATGTACATATCTGTACTTCAAAAGATAGATTAAAACTGAAGTACTGGAAGTATGAAAAATGCAATCTCTTTTATGTGGGTTTTGATGGTCCATGGTCTGATTGCACGATTTACTGCTTGCAGGAAGGCGACGTGGCTTCTGGTAGACTATTCTCCGCAGTTCGGGGTCGGTTGAAAAGGGTGGCAGCTTCATTGCAAGCTGCCATCAGGTTCAGAAGGTTCTCCCGTCGCGAAACCCGACCGCCAGATTGGTTCGTAGACAGGAGCCAGCAGCAGGACAACGTCGAGAGTGCAGCCGATAAATCGGAGTCTCGACACTGCTGGGATCGACGCATCGTCGTGGATCCAACCCTGCCGTCCCACTACAAGGTAACAGAATCTAGACGAAAGGAAAATCGAACTGAAACTACACACAAAAAAGAAAGAAAAACAAGGACGACGAACGCGGTTCGAATGGAATAGAAAGTTTCGACAAATGATAATTATTGTGATTGCGGCCGGGTTACAGTTAAAGAGCCCCGCCAGCATAACAAAAGCTCGGAATGGTTCGTCCGTTGCTCCTGCAGCGTTCCCCAGGACGACATGATCCATATCACAAACAATTCGTACACGAAGCTGGTCCGTCCGAAAGCATAAATCATAGCTATATTGATTCGATTCTGATTGCGTAACGGCGTTTAACACACACTATGTATTCTGTATCGTTTTAGTGGCTGATCGTGGTGTCCCTGGCCGTCCTCTACAACGTCATCTTCGTGCTGGGTCGAGCCGTCTTCTGGGAACTCAACAACGCCGTGCAGCCCCTGTGGTGGAGTCTGGACTACATTTGTGATATCATTTATATTGTGGATACATTAGTGCGAGCGCACGAAGGTCAGTTCGAATCCACTAATTGTCCACCCGGTCTCTATTGCTGCACTTACATCTAATAGTAGTAATACGTTAGGTCTACGACAATTGTTTTTTGTGCGCGTTTGTCTATCTTGCAAATCCCTGGAGTCCTTTTGGCCGTGAAGCAGACTTGCATGTCTCGCGTGCTCCGTTCATATAAAACTTATCCCAGATGTAGTAGCTTAATTAGTCCTAAATATTGGTAAACACGCGAATCATCCGCGTTTATTAATTACTTTCGATTATTACGAATCGCTCCTACCCTTTCCCGTGCAAACAATCTAATTATCACACGCACACAGCGAACATTGAATTATGGCTGTGCATAAAACGCCAAGAAATTGTACTGCTAATAAAGGCAGGTCGAATTTATTGGACGACCGTTTTCTCTTCTCTTTTTTCTTCCTTCTTCCTTTCAGGATAAATTAAATTTAATTATATTTGCACGAGCGTAAAAGGATAATTGCCATCAGTTACGCCTTCTTCCCTTTCTCTTTTTTGTACCTTAACGAAGGCGAAAAAGATGATTTACTATATATATTCTCCGAGTACAGTTCCTTCCTTCCTTCCGTTATTCCATCCTTCCAGCGCGAAAGTTACATCGATTCCGACATGATTAACGGCGTCGCAAATATTTCCACCGAGAACGAACGGGGGGTGGTTGGACGAGGAACGATTTGATTGATGTGTCTTCCCGTCGCAAACGCACGTAACCCAACCTCCCTTGCGAGGATTTAATCGCCTCGATATTTTTTTTCGCGTCCATCCGTGATGTACGCCTTTCACATGATAAAATTGTAATTCACCTGAATTCGAAAACCGTATCTCTGTAACAAAGTTTTTTCAGTGATTATTCTTTCCTTTTTGCTGCACATCCGATTTTAATTGGCATTTGAACACAGTTCCCATGGTTACGTTTATAATATTAACTTACGTAACATTACAATTTCATTAAAATCAGTTACATAATGTCATTTGTCAGCTGTTATTTAGAAAAATCGTAATTACTAAA
Source organism: Nicrophorus orbicollis (assembly GCA_018845635.1). Lineage (NCBI taxonomy): Eukaryota > Metazoa > Arthropoda > Insecta > Coleoptera > Silphidae > Nicrophorus > Nicrophorus orbicollis. The sequence goes on from JAFMTC010000129.1 coordinate 691,353, forward strand.
TTTGAAAATAGGATATTTAAATTTTATTGAAATTGTAATTAATTACGTCTGAAATATCAGAAAATAGTAAACAAATGTTTATTTAAAAAAAAAACTTAGATTTGACCATATTTTTTTACCTTTCATAAAGAATGTTCACTCAACGAATTAATTTTTATTGGAAACAATCCTTTCGTTAACTTCCTACCTTTCAAAGTATGACTGTACTAATATTAAATAAATCAACATAAAGACAAGTATTGACTTATTTATATATTTAAAAACGAAGTAATTATTCTTGTTTCTGTTCATCGGATATTAACAAATTTTTAAACAAAAGTATTTCCATGGTTACGTTTTTAATAAAAAAGTATCAATATTCGACTTTTTCAAGAGTTTAAATGACAAATGACGGTTCGCTTAACGAAGTAATGTTGTGGAAGACATCCCATTCGTTAATTGAGGTACTATTACCAAAATCTTTCTTTTTTTTGCAGTTTTATAACTTTTTTCTATCATTATTGTTAAATGGGGTTTAAAAATATATAAAAACAGGTATTCCTCAAGAAGTATTCCGTTAGCTGTCATTTTGAAAATAGGTTAATTACTAAATTTGACATTATACATTTGCCCATTACTTATTTAAGAGTTTCCATGGTTACACTTATAATATAAATATATCTAAAATTAACAATTCATCAAAGTTTTACACAATCATTCACATCTGTCAGGTGCCATTTTGGTTAATGGTTAATTATAACATTTGACATTATGAATGTAACCAATCAGATATTAACAAATTTTTAAACAAAAGTATTTCCATGGTTACGTTTTTAATAAAAACGTATCAATATTCGACTTTTTCAAGAGTTTTTATGTTACCAAACACATTTTTTTGTCAGTTTTATAACTTTTTTCTATCATTACTGTTAAATGTGGTTCAAAAATATATAAAAACAGGTATTCCTCAATAAATATTCCGTCAGCTGTCATTTTGAAAACAGGTTAATTACTAAATTTGATATTATACATTTGACCATTACTTATTTAAGAGTTTCCGTGGTTACACTTATAATATAAACATATCTAAAATTAACAATTCATCAAAGTTTTATACAATCATTCACATCTGTCAGGTGCTATTTTGGTTAATGGTTAATTATAACATTTGACATTATGAATGTAACCATACAAACATACCTCGTTAATTAATAGATTGCCATTAACGAAATACGAGTTAATATTAAAAACACATTCAGTTCGATAACCTTTTCTAAATTTACTGTCAAACTCTTGTATTTCTGTATTAAACTATGTTAATTACAGATAATTTTAAACGTATTTCCATATCATTTTTACTTCTGTTAAAGAAGTTTTGCTTAATGAAATATATCTCGTTAATTAATAGAATATCATTAACGAGACATGTATAAACTAAAATTATATAACAAATTCAGTTCGATAACCTTTTCTATAATTACTGTTAAACTCTTGTATTTCTGTATTAAACTATGTTAATTACAAATAATTATTAACGTATTTCCATATCATCTTTGCTTCTGATAACGAACATTTGCTAAATGAAATATATCTCATTAATTAATAGGATATCATTAACGAGATATGAATATACTAAAATTATATAACAAATTCAGTTCGATAACTTTTTCCATAATTACTGTTAAACTCATTATAAATATTAATAATTCAATTCAATTATTAGTTCAATTAAATGCTCATATTTCTGTATTAAACTATGTTAATTATAGTTAATTAGAAACATATTTCCATATCATGTTTACCTCTGATAACGAAGTTTCGTTTAATGAAACATATCTCGTTAATTAATAGGATTGACGAAATATGAATATACTAATATTAAATAACAAATTCAGTTCAATATTCTCTATAATATACTAAATTCGTTATAAATATTAAGAGGAAAAAGTGGTAATGATTCAACTGAATACATGTATTTCTATGTTAATTGTAGTCATATGAAAGTATTTATCACCATTAGATTGCATGTGGTTATTGTAACATTTGGATGAGAACGAACCCGCAGCAATTTTAGAAGCCAACTAAGCATTACTAAATAATGCAGACGTTTTCACTCAGAACTACATTTGCAGATACGAAAATCTTCCCTCAAGAGATCTCGTCCATCCATTCTCTAATCCATTTTGCATGGTTATTCACATTCATTTAATCGCATTCATGGTCAACTAAATCTGATTCTGTTGTAATTTACATGTATTTTATGACGAAGAAAAATTTATTTAGAAAACAAGTTTATTACATACAATTTCGTATAACTTTAGAATAAAATCAAGAAGAATAATGAAATAAAGAGAATGGTTAACTGTAAGAACAATATTGTATACTGAATGGAAGCAAATAATGTGGATGAAATGAATATTTGAATTTGTTTATAAATACAGTTTTTCATACAAGACAATTTAAAAAAATGGTATATGTACAATCTGACATCAATTATGAGACAGGTGTACCAATAGTATTTGAATGACAGCAATGTCAATTGCATCTGTCAATTCGGTGATATTTCAGATAAAACTGTATATATTATGATAATCACTGGTTTGAAAAGGATAGAAAAACTGAAGACTAAAAACATGTTTTTAAGAAATATGTCAATAATCAATGTAGAATACAATTTCGTATTACTTTATAATTGTTTACAATAAAATCAAGAAGAATAATGAAATAAAGAGAATGATTAAATGTAATAACAATATTGTATACTGAATGGAAGCAAATAATGTGGATGAAATGAATATTTGAATTTGTTTATAAATACAGTTTTTCATTTACATACAAGACAATTTAAAAAATGGTATATGTACAATCTGACACCAATTATGAGACAGGTGTACCAATATTATATGAATGACAGCAATGTCAATTGCATCTGTCAATTCGGTGATATTTCAGATAAAACTGTATATATTGTGATAATCCCTGGTTTGAAAAGAATAGAAAAACTGAAGACCAAAAACATGTTTTCAAGAAATACGTCAATAATCAATGTAGAACACAATTTCGTATTACTTTATAATTGTTTACAATAAAATCAAGAAGAATGATTAAATGTAAGAACAATATTGTATACTGAATGGAAACAAATAATGTGGATGAAATTAATATTTGAATTTGTTTATAAGAAAAGTTTTTCATTTACATAAAGGTAATTTAAAAAGTGGTATATGTATAATCTGACACTAATTATGAGACAGGTGTACCAATAGTATATGAATGACAGCAATGTCATTTACACCTGTCAATTCGGTGATATTTCAGATAAAACTGTATATATAGTGATAATCTCTGTTTTGTAAAGGATAGAAAAACTGAAGACTAAAAACATGTTTTTAAGAAATACGTCAATAATCAATGTAGAACACAATTTCGTATTACTTTAGAATTATATCGTGTACACTAAATAAGTAAGAAATACGTTTCTTTTTTTGATTAGACGAACATTGAAACAAGTACAAGAATTATGTAATATATTAGTATTTTATTAGGTTGTAGATTGAGCACAGATAAATTAAAATTGCTTTTGTATTCATCAAGCAATGCTTCTACGTCCATGAGCAAATTGTTACCCGAACATCCGACCTTTCGCATCTATTGATTACGCAATGCTTTGTATGTGAGTTTATTTTGCAAATAGAAACACGTTACAAAACATCTAAAAACCATGCGAACGGTAAATTATTAATTACGTGAAATGCTCGTTCGTTTTGATTGTACGTTCGTTTTGATGCCATTCGCCTTTAATTAAAACTTTTTTTTACAAATTAACTTTTCTATTTTACATATTTACATGTAAGGGAAATTCCAATTAGTTGAAAAGTTAAAATACGTTTTGTAATGAGTGAACTCGTTAGTGCATTATTCAAGTCCGAATCTGCTGCATATTAAGCGCTATTTCACATCGAGTGACTGCTTGCAAAAGTAAAGCAACGTATGTAGAAAGTACTTGGATGATTGCCAAGTAAGAACAAGGCACTCAATGTAATACGAATAACTCGTTGCACATATCCACACGATTGCAATGTTTTGTGGTCGATAATCTTTTTGAGAGTAAAACCTCTAAATAAATAGTACAGTAAAACCCAAAATTTAAGAAGTCAACAAGAATTTCTTTATATTTAATAAATAAATAATTAAACAATAACATAAGTAATTACTCTCAGAGAAATATTGATTATTTTATTTTAATAATCAAATCGTAAAAAGCTTTGCTTAAATCTAAGAAAATTATAGTGTACATTTTCTAATAAGGAATTTTTTAATCTTATGGAAATTGAATATTATATTAAATTTGAAACGATATCAAATTCTCACCCGATGAAATCTTGATTAATATTGCGGAATTCGGTAGCAATTAAACTTATTTTTTATTGTCTTTGGGTCCTTTCTTGTCTAGCTAAAGGGTTTAGAAGGGTTTTGGGACTGGACTTTATTGATATTTATTGCATCCATTACATTCCACTAGAACAATGTGTTTTAGACAGATTAATTATTTCAGCTTAACGAAAATAATGTAAACTACTTACAAAAACTACTTGAATAATGATAATTTTCGTTAGTAAATTCAGTGTTAATATAGCAAAATTCAATATAAATATAAATTTGAATTTTGTTATACTATTTAAACTTTCATTAAAAAAAAACAACAATCATTGTATGTATATTAATGTTATAACACAGAGATTTAGTTAAATACATAAATTTCATAATATTGTTATGTATTTAACTGAATTTAGTTGAAATGAAATTCATATTTTAATTTGTTTATAAGTAAGAAACTGTCCAGTTTTTCAAGATTAGATAAATTATAAAATGTAGCATTCATACTAGTTGTATTAGGTGTGTATTCAGATGATACAAACACCCATACCTCGCTATACGGCTGCTTTTTATTTTGCTTAACGGCCCTCTTCAATTAAGGCACGTTTTCGATTTACGGCCTAAAATGTTTCGCTATAACGGCTAAAAATCTTTTTTTCATGTTGCCAATCTTGCGCAAGCGCAATAATTGATTATACGGCTTTTCGCTTTGCGGCCAAGTTTCGTGGACCGTATCTAGGACGTAAAGCGAGGTATGGGTGTATATATATATTGATCCCTATTTTGTATAGAATAGGAAAACCTGAATTCTAAAAACATATTTTACATAAAATATGTCAATTAACATAATTAAAATTGAATTAACAATGGCAAACTATTATTAATGGCTATAGACTGTTCTGTTTTATTCACTGTTTTGTTCATGCATATTTGTAGCCTTCCGGTCAGTTGCAAGAAAAATCAATTGATACGGCTCAGAAATCTTTATATCTTGTATATTTTTGATGCAGCATCGAATGTTGTTGTTTTCTATCGAGCAATATCATTTTTCTGTTTTATCGTGTTTCCATCGTTTTGTGAATCTCCGTGTATTCGCTCGATTTTTGCTCACAGCTCGTTGCTTCTTCCTTCCGGAGGTTACCCCGTTCCGCAACAGTTAACAACGGGTCGTCGCACTCATCGCCTGCATCTTATGTCCTCAGGTTATCTGGAGCAAGGACTTCTGGTCACGGACCCCCAAAAACTGCGGAGCCATTACTTCCAGTCGAAGAGATGGCGAGGCGACATCCTGTCCCTGCTTCCCACGGACGTCGCCTACTTCTGGTGGTCCCCGTACGAGTGCCACGAGAAGGTACCGTGCCCGGTCATAGTGCGTTTGAACAGACTTTTCCGGTTACCCAGACTGCTCGAGTGGTTCGAGAGGACAGAAACCGATACGAACTATCCGAACGTTTTCCGCATCTGCAAAGTGGTACTCGCCATCCTCGTCCTCATCCATTGGAACGCGTGCCTGTACTTTGCCATAAGCTACGCCATAGGATTCGGCTCGGACAACTGGGTCTACAATCTGGACGGGCCGAAGAACTCGACGCTGACGCGTCAGTACATCTACAGCTTCTACTGGTCCACGCTGACGCTGACGACGATCGGGGAGACGCCGGTACCTGAGAACGACGCCGAGTACCTCTTCGTCGTCGCCGATTTCCTTGCTGGAGTATTGATCTTCGCCACGATTGTCGGCAACATCGGATCGATGATATCGAACATGAACGTTGCGCGGGTCGATTTTCAGAACCGCATGGACGGTGTTAAGCAGTACATGGCTTTCAGGAAGGTTGGAAGGGAGCTCGAGGGTCGTGTGATTCGGTGGTTTGCGTACACGTGGGCCGAGAGCGGTGCTCTTGATGAAGAGCGCGTCCTCTCCGCCCTTCCGGATAAACTGAAAGCGGAAATAGCCATTAGGGTTCATCTAGATACGCTCCGTAAGGTGCGCATCTTTCAGGACTGCGAACCCGGACTTCTGGAAGCTTTAGTCCTCAAATTACGACTTCAGGTGAAACACACAACTTTTAATTACTCTCTTTCCTTTTCCTTTCTTCTCGCAGTTCAATATTTATTTGCAATCTATTCTACACCAACGTTCGGCAAACTTCGTAATGCAATTACTTGAAAACAATATTTGAACGGATTACAATTTGCACTATACATTTCCCAAAATTACCAATATCTTCAAACATTTTAGTGTCTATTTTTGTAAATAAAACAGATTTAATTAATTAGTCCATAGATTTCAAACTACGTCGATCAAATTTTAAATTAATCCAAAATTCCAAAATTATCCATTATCAATATTGATTTTTGTACAATTACTCGTACAATAGTAATTAAATCTATATTAATTTGCTACTTTATATAGAAAAAAACATTGTTTAATTGAAATCTTTAAGTCTGTAATGAAAATTGATAAACCATTAGCAACAAAATGGATTTTATTAAAAAAATAATATATCTTTTAATTTAATAATAAGTTTAAAAAAACAATTTTCATCGAAAATTAGAAATTTTACACATTTTTGTAAATCATAAAATACTAAATTACTAAAGAATGGCTTCAGGCACACATATTTTCCATTCTTTCTAAAAGATTTTTTTTGAATAATTTATTATAAAATCTGTAAATTTACAAAATATGCTTTATTATTTTTTTCAACAATGCAATACCACGTCTTTTGTCTGCTAGATGTCGTATTTCTCTTGGGAAATTGCAGGAGTTCAACTGCATGAAAACAATAGATTATTTTGCTTCGGAAATATTCTTGCTAGACATTTCGCTGTCATAAACGTCCTCATATTGTGGGAAGACAATGAAAAATTTTCGGGAAAAAATTGAATTGTGTCAACCGTTTTAATTTGTTTCCTTTTTAATTGTCCTCACTAATAAAGTATAAAAGACTATAAATCACTTTAAGAATTTATTTACGAATATTTGTATTAATTATAAATATCATAATTGCAATGGTCACAACCAAAACAAACAAAAATAATGAACAATAATAATGGAACAAATATAAAAAAATCAACTGTTTCAACTGTTATAAAGAGCTATTGACTACAGACTTTCCACCTTGTATTATTACAACTTAAGTTGTATTCATTATTATCTTAAATTCATTTTTATTTGGTTAAATAGTCAAAAAAATATTTGTTGTTCTCCTTGATAGGCTTTTCATTTTCCTGAAGATATAGAAATGTTATTAATACTTTTCAGGTTTCCAGTAAAAGTAAATGAATTGAAATGAAAACGTAATGTTTTAGGTGTTCTCGCCGGGAGATTATATTTGCAGGAAGGGCGACGTGGGTAAAGAGATGTACATTGTGAAGAGGGGTCGTCTTCAGGTGGTAGCGGATGACGGTGAGACTGTGCTTGCCACACTCGGTGCAGGCTCCGTTTTCGGGGAGGTGAGCGTCCTGGACATCGCAGGAAACAGGACCGGAAATAGACGCACAGCGAACGTCCGGTCCTTGGGCTATTCAGATCTATTTTGTCTCGCCAAGGATGACCTGCTGGTGGCCTTAGCTGATTACCCCGAGGTATGCACACGCAATTTACTTAAACTAATGAGAAACTTTCCGTCCTCCCTCCGCGAATCCTTGAACGACAAACATCCTCTTCGCTGCTCCGCGCCGGAATTAATTGCTTCACCTTTAAGACTTTTAATGTATTCCTCAAATGTAAAACTTTCCCATGGCCAATCGATATCATCCACCCGCTCTTTCTCCCTTACTAAATAACATATTACCCGACGTTCCTCCGTGGCACTCTAATCTCTGTTGCATCTCTCAACATCCCTTAAGAGACTCCCAGACTTTGCACTAGATTTGTCTGGATACGATAAATATGAATTGCTAAAATATTCCATAAATATCATACACATCCCCTAAGAGACTTACAACACTACATTCGTAAATAAACTTTGTTACTATATTCATTCATCAATCCTATTGAGGAAATGCAATAAAAAAGATCCCCCGAAATAGTCTTAATGGTTCAGCATTTGGGGTTGCGGGATTAACCGGAAACTGACCGAGGTTGTTTATAGGCGAGGGCAACGTTAACAGAAAGAGGCTGTCAATTATTGCGGAAAGATGGATTGCTGGACGAGGAGATGTTTCGGAGGGCGAGGGAGACACAGGATTCGATGGTTGATAGCATCAAGCGGTTAGAAGGTGTAGTCGACATGCTTCAGACCAGACTGGCCAGGCTACTTGCCGAGTACACGGCGAGTCAAGCCAAGCTGAAACAGAGGCTCACCAAAGTGGAATCAAGGTAATATTATTAATTATTAAAGAAACCAATTATAATTAAACCTAAACAAATTATTAACAAGTACAATACACAGTTATATATGAAAAAATATATTCATTTTCATTACTTAGGTGTATTATATATTTAGTCAAGATTATCTTAAACTATTTTGAAGTAAGCAAACCATAGATAAAAGCGTATTACGAAAGAATATACCATTTCCATCCAACTAACTCAATAAAAAACATATTTAACTGTCTTTTCTTTGCGTTCGCAACAACCGATCCGACCTCGCCGATTCTTCTAGTTTCATTAAAGCACTTAAACAGTGTGCCACGCTTAAAAGCCGTGGAAATTTTTATTAAAATGCGAAGTGTAGAATCAACCACTCAGCCAAATGAAAGTACGTACAACGGCGGCGGTTTCTTCGCTCCTCGTTTTGCGTTCACTTTCGATCACCTAAATTTCATGCAAATTTATAACGCCCGTCCGCAATAAAATGCGAACGAAAAACGCACAGTTCGAAACGTTAATCGCAATGATTTACGATATTTATATTAGGCGTTTCTCTATTGATTTCTTTTCCAGGCACGGCGATTCCGATGCTCCTCCGGAGAATTTGAAGGTGCCTCAGCTCGGAGGACGAAGGAGACTGCACAGCTTCGAGGCAAGCAGGACCAGCTCATCGAACAGTTCCAGGCACAAAACCATGTAGCTACGAACAAATAGCCCAAAATAAACCCTCCGACCAAAAACAGTACACACATCCAAGATGAAACAACAACAGCAAATCCCTAACACGTTATTTCCCCCCTCAAGAAACATGAGCGTTAGTCAATTTGTATAGTCAATTTATTTCCTAGTCACATTCGATGTACTTTTTAACTCCCCCCCAAAAAAAAAAACAGCAACAAAACATTGTATAAAATTGTTTACATCAAGTTCTTCATACAAAAAAACATCACGAGTAATTAGTTTTTCATTTGTATCATCCATTTCTCTAGATTCTAAGCTTTTATGTGTCAATACGATTTGGATAGTTAGCGTAACAACAACAATAAAGAACAGGAAATCACCGGAAATGTAAACAAAAGAAAACCCGAACGATGTAAATATTGTCTAGCTGTTACAATATAGACATATCTATTTTCATAAATGTTCATAAGGTATATAATATAAAGGATTTACAATTAATACAAGTTATGTGAAATATTTTATATTTACTAATAAAGATGAACGAAACGAGATCAAAAAACAAAGGAGATTAATTTTTAAAAAAATGAATCTTAATACGAGTGTGCAATGAGAATGATAATTGATAGGTAATCTTAAGTTAAGTTAGTCGTTTAATACTATATATGAAACAAATTATATTATTATATATATATGAATGAAGAAAAAAAAAACAATACTTTTTGAAACAGCCTTAATTATTGTGATATAAAAGAAAATTTTTATGTACAATTTAGATGGTAAACAATACGACCTAACAATGAAATATATGGAGGAAAAAAAAAACAACATATAAATATATATATATATAAATGTGTATTTGAAAAAAAAGCTCATCTTTACTCAGAAACAAATTGTACGATACTTTTGTTCTTTTATTAATATTATTATTTTCGAACATGACGTTGAGCTTGATTTGGTGACGACATTTGTTTTGTTTCTTTAAGTTTTCTCTTTACGTAAGTTTCTTTTGATTTCCTTTGTAGTGTGAACTTTTAATTATATAATAATAAAGTAAATATTAATTACATTACTCATTTACTTTATTGATCAAACTAATTAATTCTCAATCAACTTTCGAGAAGTCTTAATTAAATAGAGAAATGCAACTTAGAACAATCGTAAGTATTATATATAATAATTTCCAAATCATTGATGTCAACTTGAAACGAATTGGAAAATTAAAAACAAATACAATATTATTTTTTTTATAATTTATGTTTAAATATAAACTTTTTGTTCACTGAATTATTAGTTATATTAAATTGAAGCTTTGGTTAAAATACAGAGAGGTTTCTCAATGAGTTTTTATCTTTATATCATATATATATTGAAGTAACCAAGAAAATAATTGATTTATTAAGATTTGTATTTAAATTAAACATCTTTATTGGGCCAAAGGGCTATTGATTGAGGTTTTTCTGTCAAGATTTGTAAAGAATTTCATGGATAGAAATGTTTTTATTTAACTTTAAGTAAATTACAGGAAATCCATAATATTTACTACTTGATAATATTTTAAATATTGGAAATGTTGATACTGTAATTAGGCTGCTTTTGATAATTGTGATGTTTCTGGTAATCGTGAAAATGAATTATTTGTAAACACATATTTTTACGAATTTGATAGTAAATTATGGGAAATCAGAAATAGCTGAATAGTATTTCGAATAGGAACAATATTTGTGCATTTACTGAAATGTTTAAAACCCACAGTGCAAAAAGACCTCAGTTGATAGCATTTTGACCCAATTTTTGGCCAATTATTATTAGATATTACATGATACCTCAGGAAATAATAAAAAAAAAATAATAACAAATGCCAGAATAGAATTGAATATGAATTGTAAGATGTGGTAATAAACAATTATGTATTATTACATGTTTCACAGTTGCACGAAATTATCGATTCGCAATAATCGTACATGAAATTATTCTTCGCGTGCGATTCTCATCGAAACTTCTCTTGTTTTCCTTTTTATTTTCAACGAGCGCACACGATAATATCAAAAACGTTTCGACTTACTCCACTGTCTAATTAGTTTCTAAATGAATATGCAGATTTCTGAGAATAACGAGTAAATTGCAATTGTAACTTTCGAAGTGAAAACCTGTAATTTCTTTATTTATTTATTAAGTTATCTTTTTCAATCTTATTTTTGAAGAACAGAAAGAAAAATATTTAAATACGGTTATTCCCAAATATAGGAGAGTAGCCTAATTAGGACCACCAGGATTATGTAGATTGCTTAATGCAATCGTGTTTGTGAAAAAGGCGTGTTATGTTTATTCTCTTAAGTGTTGACTGGGACCATGTTGTTGGTTAACATTTCAAAGTAATGTTATTCACTGGATTCCCAACTAAGACTAATTATAATATACATATTGTAAATATAAAATAAACTAGGTGGGAGTTATTACTCGGTAAAAAGTTCATTACTTTTAAAATGCTGATCTTGCGTATTCTACAGGAATATGTTCGTCGACACGAGTCGCTTCGTGTTGTAATTCGTACACTCTGCATCTTCTACTGATACCACTTATCTGTAGGTGTATATGCAAAAACTTCATAAGCTTCTGATTCCGTACAAGATGTGATATGTTTAAGTATATTGATGTCAATTTTTCATTAAAATGTGCTACTTACTTCACTATAATATAACTTTCAAACTAACAACACGTCGATACATTTCTACTTTAAGAATTGCAAAGTGACTGATATTGGTATAAATAGCCATGACAGAAAATTATTTTTATTGTGAATACAACAAAAATATAATGTATTATATTACACCTTTACTTATCGTTGTAAAAGTCACATCACATCATTCCGGAAAATGTAAAAATTCAGTATTATATTTTAATATTTAGTATTAATATTATTTTATAAGAAATAATATTGAAAATCTTTATAATTAATTAATTTTAGCGGGATGTCTTCAATCAACTATGATACAATGATCGATTTTAGAAATTAAATTTTAATTTTAATGTTTACAAGTTAACACGTGATCCTTTACCTTTAGATGACTATGATTGACAGGTATATTTAAGCATCGAAAATAGGGCTTTAAGAAAGTTTTGAAAAATAGAGACATATATAATTGGTATAGCAATAAAATAAAAACTCAGATGGTTTGAACCTTACCTGGTTTTTTTACCTGCTTATTCAATGGACCACCCAAGCGGTCACGGTCAAACTCAGTAGGCGGGCTTTCGGTACCCCCTCCAAACTCTTTGGGTAATACCAACCACCATATGACCAGAGAAGAAGTATAAAAAGAACCATTTCCAATCGTAGCGAGCAGCCAAACGGATCGTCCTGGATAGCAATTTGGTGATGTGACTGACGGAGGAACGAGAGGAAGAAAAAATAAGTGTTGATAGTGTTAGTGTGTAGTTCCATTTTGAGGATAGACTTTCAGGAATAATATTCAAGATGCTTAGTTTAAACCCAGCAGTTCCCATTCGTTACCACATCGCTGATGGAGAGCTGAGCCAGCTGAGAAATCGGAAGCGGTGCTGATGTTGGCTAGTTGGGCTCCGCTTTGTGGGTAGGCGAGTTGTTCTGCCTGGGCTAGACTCTCTTAACAGCGTTGAAATTGCTGTCTTAGCCATGTCTTCTTCTGCGATGCGGATTTGATTATAGGCTCGCTCCAGGTCTAGATTAGGAAGTGAAGTTCTACAAGTTGCTGGTGCTT
>JAFMTC010000129.1:707890-1070059 GCA_018845635.1 Nicrophorus orbicollis
TCCGCCGAGGATTCGAGGATTTCTTTGAGGCTGAAGGAGGAGATGCACAATTTGCGCGACGATGACGCCGGTACTTCGCAAGAGATTACGTTGGTGTACAAGAGGCCGGATTTCCGGGAGAACAGCGGTGAATCCGTGCGGAAACTCGAATCGTCGACGATAATTGTTATACCGCTGCCGTCGACATTACAGCAGGATAGAGATGATCCTCCAAGCGAAGTCGAACTGTGCGAATTCGCAATTACACCGCCTCCGTACAGTCCGTTAGTCCTGTACAGTGCACCTCCTGTGCAAGGGGCTCCACCCACGTATTCTGCTATCTTAAGGATAGGACCTACGGATACCTGCAGCAGGAGATTGGGGAGACGGCCGGAGGTCAGGATGCAGCCTTCGCCGCCGTTCATCGCTCCAATTCCGCCGCCATCGTATGCGGAGGCACAAGGATTGTGTTTGAACCAAAGTAGGCCTCTATTTCCAGCCGTCATAGGTAAACCGTTCTTCGTCGGTACAATTAACTAAAATAAACGCTGACATTCCTGAAAAGATTACGAGGATTCGGCCTGGGGACCCGAGCCTGTAACCGTCTTCTGTCCCACCTGCAACAACTTTGTCATCACCAACGTCAGAACGAGGCGATCAAACGTCACGCATTTCTCAGCCCTAGCCCTCTGCATTTGCGGATGCTGGCCCTGCTGCCTTCTTCCCTACTGCATGAAAAGCTGTAAAACTACCTATCATGAATGTCCGTTGTGTGTAACAGTAATTGGCATATACAATCCTTGGTAATTAAATTTATTTAGCATCAATGCAAAAAAATGTAAATTGCAAGCAATCAAATATGAACAAATTTTAGCAAATAACTAATAGAAAATATTTTAATTATAATTATTTTTAAATAATTTAAACATATTGATCAATTTGCATCAAAGGGCTATTTCTAAGGTATTTCTAACATTTTTGTATATTTGAATGATAAAATATATTTTCAAAAGATTACAAGATTTAATTTTATATATCAACTTCATAATTTCTATCAAATCTCACTACGTAGTAACAGTTAAACTTACGTTGTCTTTTTTTCAATAATGATAATTAAACTTTTTAGTTTTATGAGATTTAATTTATTTATTTCATTTCAGGATGCGAAGAATGCAGCCTATATGAAATTAGAGGCACAAAGCTTTATTTGCATGAAAGGCTTTAACAAGAAATGTTTTTAGATTGAAGTTATCGCTGTAATTTGCGTCCTCCCGGTGGGTAATTACACTACTTCACAAACATATTACCAGCAGAGTATAGTTTAACAGATAATTGTCAATTATTTGTAAGTTTAATAATAAAAGAAGTCTTAAAATGTAAATTAATTTAACTTGTAATAAAAATTAGGATATTTTGTGTATTAAATATTAGTGCAATATACACATTGATATACAGTGTATACAATACTGTATGTGCAACAGAAGTTTAGAAACATCGAGAAACTATTTTTTTGAACTTCCTTACTAGGCGTATGTCTGGTTATCTATTCGAAACCGATTATTTGAACTTTAAATTTTACTAAATGATTTGGACTGATAAACTATTTACTTAATTGGAAATACTTGACATACTTAGCAGATATCTGCTGTGTTTTAACTTGTCTCAACTTATGTTCAAGATAAAGTGAACGCTACGATGATAAAATTAAATGTGTTGTAAGAGTTGCAAATGTAGAAGAGACCCAGTTTCCCTCTTTTCAAAAGACTAATAAAAAACGCCTGGTAAAATTGATACTGATTCTAAATTGTATAACAAATCATTATAATAATTTATAACTGGGCCTGAAAAACTATTTTCACTAAATTGAAAAAATATATTTTGATTGTAGGGAAGTTTCAGTGCACATATGTCGAAAGTTTGGGAAACACTGGTGTATATTATGGTGTTGATTCTTGAATAGATCATAACCTAAAAAAAAGGTAAACATAAATAAAGTAGGTATTCCAATAATTTATAATAAAGTTATATTATACCAAAAAAAAAAAAGGTAAACATAAATAAAGTAGGTATTTCAATAATTTATAATAATGTTATATTTTTAGAAGATATCTTTAAAAAAAGAAGGATGGAATTGGAAAATATTATGCAGAGTCCACAGATGATGAAGAGGAGTATAGGTTCTAAAGTAGAAATAACGACAGTGGATAAGAATGTACACATTGGAGTATTATATTGCATCGACCCAGCGAGTTCAGCAATAGTGCTGATCAGTGATAAAGAAGGGAAAAAAGATATCTCCGTAATAAACTTTAACTCTGTGCAAAATTACAAGACTGTAACTCCTGGTAATTTTATTGAACAAAGTGTACCAACAGATGCAGTGACATTAATAAATGAAGATACATTGAGGCTAAGAAGAGAGAAACTGCGAGATTGGTTCAGACTAAACCTAATTGACATAGAAGAAGATGGAAAGTTTCTGAAATACAAAGATTACTTAATTATAGAACAACCATATGATACTGAGCACTGTTATTGCACTAACACCATCATACTCGAGAGAATCTACGATTTGATAAATAAGATGCCTTCATAATTTTACTTCTTTATTTTCTTAATTGGTTGGAAGAATTCACAATTTTGTTGCCTGTTCAGATGTCTATCCATGTGTTTCTTCAAGTTCGCTTTCTGAGTGAAGGTGGCCGTGCAATCTTCACAATGATATTTTACCCCCTGATGGATCAACATGTGTTTGTGTAAATTTGATTGCTGCGCGAAACTGTTGTTACATATAATGCAGCCATAAGGTTTCTCTCCTGAAGTATTGTCAATCATTCAATTATTTAAGTTAAATAAATCAAAGTTTTCTTACCCGTGTGGATTCTTATGTGTTTATCCAAGTTAGCTCTCTGAGTGAAAGCCTTTTGACAGTAGGTGCACGAATACGGTTTTATGCCATCATGGATGAGCTTGTGTTTCTTCAGATTGGCATTCTGCGAGAACTTCTTGTTGCAGACATCGCATTGAAAGCGTTTCTCGCCTGCCATGGAAACGGAAATTGTTCGTTTATTATTGATTGATTAGTGGGTGGGTGTGCTTTTGTTTACCTGTGTGTATGTGGATGTGCTTCCATAGGTTGCTCTTCTTGTTGAAGCGTTTCTCGCATATCTCACACTCGTACGGTCTGCTGGTGTCTAGGGCTGGAGTCAGTTTGCTTGATGTGCCTGCTTCTGTCTTTATACCGGTCGTGTAGTGGCTGAAAGGGAATCTATTTTTTTTATCATTATTACAAAGATGTCAGTTTGGTAACGCATTGATGATAATACCTATCATACGGTTGGAAGCCGAAGCGACGACTGGCCTCCTGGTCAATCTCCCTGCGTTCCTCTTCGATCTTCAGGGCTACGGCCAAATTCGGGTTCAGTATGAACGGGTTGTGGACGATCGGATCGTCCTGCTTTGGATGAAACAACACACAATGTTAATTATCGTGTCTCGGGACGTGAACTCACGCAATCGTGTTACCTCTATTGGTCCAATATAGACGTCGTCAAAATACATCGCAGCTACTCTGCGTGCGGATATAGGTTAAGCGAACCGAATGCAAATTACGTAATTGTTATCGACACTATTGTAATGCCATAACAATCGGCTGCGTTTAATCAATAAATATTACGCAATTTTGAATTCAAATTTCGCGTTTATTCTTCTTCTTATTCTTTCCTCGCTTATTCTTATTCTTCATCCATATTCTCTGGGTTACCAACTAACATATGGACGGGTGAGTTGGTAGATTATTTTTGCCAGCGGCGATCGCAGATGGCGCTCTTCGCACAGGCACGCACGCACCAATGGCGTGCCGATAATGCAGCGCTCAAATCTACAGCAAATCATAGCCGTAGTTTGGTGGAAATTATATAAATATTGATATTTTTCTTGCAATGAATCATAAAAAACAACATGTTATTCTAATCAAAATTAATACATTTTTCTTCATTTCCATTAGTTTCCTTAACGAATACCTAATACACCTCTAATATCACTTATTTAATATTTTTGTAGATTGAATTTGCTGAATTAACTGATTTTAAAAAACGAAATCGAAAAATTATTGTACTTAGAAATATTAATCAGAAACACTGTACATTTTTAAATATTTTTTAATATATACAAAAAGTCCTAGAATTACACTATTAATTGGTTT
Organism: Nicrophorus orbicollis; assembly: GCA_018845635.1. NCBI lineage: Eukaryota > Metazoa > Arthropoda > Insecta > Coleoptera > Silphidae > Nicrophorus > Nicrophorus orbicollis. Next base: position 712,074 of record JAFMTC010000129.1, read on the forward strand.
TCGTGTAAGTCGAAAAATTGCTTAAGTCGAAGAATGCGCAAAATTTAGCATTTTTGGTAAAACATATATTTTAGTTTCAAACGACCAGGGTTGTAGTTAGTTAATATTACTTTGATTCTCAACATTTTTTCTTATAGAAAAGAACATATCTTGGAGATACATTTACATTATGAATGAAAGAAAACATCTTTCAAATGCTTCTGTTTCATAACAAATTAGTATAACGAATTATGATTTCATCATATTGTATCATATTTATTTCTTGAAACATCTTTATTGGTGCAAATTGGGCCAAAGGGCTATTCTGCAATTGAATTATATTTTCGTTTTTTAAGATAAATAACATTGTCACGATCAATTGTCAAACAGTAATTCAACTGCTACAAAGTTGAATTTTATTTTTGCTATTATATTAAATTTTTGTAATTTGAAAAGAAAAGCGAAAAACAGAACACTGACAAAAAGAAACATGTGGTTGGTTGCGATTATTCATTTTATTTCGATTATTGACTTTTTGCCTTCAGTTTTTTTGTATCATGCTTCAACTATGTTCTGTTCTATCTCTATTCTGATCCGAAGTTTTGATCAGGGAACCACTCTGTTTTATATTATGTGCAGTAATGACTAATGTCCTTGATTTGTGTTTATACCTTACTATAAAGTTGAATTTATCAAGCCATAAAGCTATTGTTGTAATAGCTCTATGAATTTATTATTTAACAAACAATGCTTTTTGTTGGTGAGTGTAATTTATTACGGATCGATAAGCATTTGTTTGTATCAGGTTTAGTGTTGCAACAGACGTGTTGCCGTGTTGTATTACGACGTCTGTTGCAACACATAATGTGATATAAATGATAGTTTTACATATAATCAGGGCCGCATTTAGGTTGTCATGGGCCCTGTACAATAATTAAGTAAATGATGACGGAGAAATGGATGTTTTGGAATCTTAACGTCAAAATATGAATTGTGAATTCTTAAACTCTAATTCACCTTATTTTCGTAAGCTTCAAGTCAAGTCATCACAATGGATACGACTAAAGCAATTGCCGATCTACAGAATTTGCAAACCAATAATCCAAAAATAACAACATCCCTGTGATTAAATGACCCTGCTTAATAAATATATAAATAAGAAACCCATAATAATTGAAAATAATTACACTTTATTATAATTTTAAAAATGTTTCATTAGATTTTTGCGGAAATATACACGTAAACATAGCAGAATATAAATGTGTGGGTGCGTTTTTAACTTTCGTATTTGCCTAAATACGCTTGACAGTTCGGACAGTAATGATTTCGGTTTTGGCACGAGTCCATGCAGTACGGTATGCAAACACACGGAAGACACCTGAAACAATCAATTTTTCAGAACATTTTGAACACACGTTGATTGATTTCGGAAATACTTACATAAAGACGCACAACAGCAATGCCATAAGATGAGTTTTTGTCGTGGCCTGCGTCTTCATCGATGTCAAAACATCAGCGTGACAGGATGGACATACGCATCTTTGAGGATCCGGTCCAAAATGTGTTTGTACAAGTACAGGCTGTACAGCTTAATAAATAAAGAAACAAAGTTATTACGTAAACTATAAATAGTGGACAGATAATGTAATAAGTCGAGACATGTGAATGTATTTTAATTATCTTAATTACTACGAATTATAACTATTTTTCAAACTTCATCCACTGATCGAAAACAATTGTTTTATTTCAGTTGAATTGCTGTGTAATGGTTAGACACAACAATATAGTATATTGAAACTCCACCGGATATTCCAATTCGACAAGCATTTCGCATATGCACTTACAGATAAAATTATTACCAGAAGATGCAGATTAAACAAATTGCCATTCGGACCGACTCTGGTCTACGAACCTATTTCTAAAGGATACGAAAGATCAACATGTAAACTCTGAACAGAATAATAACTCCCAACCTCATTTATTTGTAATAACTTAGTCTTAGTTGGGTACGCTAACGGATAACATAGTTTTAAATGAAGAATCTATGGAATAACATAGTCTTAGAAGAGTAACACCTCACTCAATAAGATCGTAAGATGATATTTAGATGGCGCATCTATTGAAAAATCCATATGAATTTTATGAAGTACCAACCTTCGGACGACGTCTGTCAAAATTTTATTACAATCTGACGTTTAGTTGACAAGTTACAGTTGTTTTAGTAACGCAACTTTTGTAACTCTCAAAATATTCGAAACATCTGAATTTCGAGTTTTGATGAAACATTACTTTTTGATGGGAAGAAATACTGTTGGCTTGATAAGTGTTAGAGGGACCCTTCGAAAATAAGTTTGTGTTTTGTTAGTCACCCTACGATCTTATTGAGTGAGGTGTTACTTCATAGCATTACGACTACAATGCAATTTGTTACTTCATAAAGTTATTGTTGAACCAATCTTATTTTCTTAAAATTTCCACTGAGACCCATATATAACAATAATAGACAAACCTTCCACGATGTTCGTAATACTAACTTACATAATATCCAACATAAGCAAGAGAATATCAATCAGAATTGTAATTAAATGTAAGATGAAAAGAAGGGTTTTCAAAAAAAAATCGAGTCAAAAGAAAAACGAAAAGTTGCAATTAGTTTTAAATTATAGTAACGAAATTATAAAAAAATCTTAAAAAAAAAATGAATTCTCAAAAATAAGTTGCTTTTTTATAATAAATGTTGTGTTCATTATTTATTTACTACTATTATTATGGAATAGAGAGAGTATTCACATATATTTTTATGCTGATAGGAATATCATTTGTGCAAGTTTTATCTCATGAATCATACACAAACGAAGTTATTTATAAACATCCAGTAAGCAGTCTTGTTACTGCTTATGAAATCTTGCAATTAATGTAAATATTTATATATGCATTATATAGTGCACTCACTGTTCACTTCATATACTTTACATGGAAAGTTCATAGAAAATACAATAACACAACTTAATATAATTGATGCAACATCAAAATCATCAATTTGTCTTCAACATTGAACAAGAGATTTGAGTTAAATTACAGCATTTGAAATGAGTCGAAGATTAAGTTATTGGTGTAAGAAGTATTAATTAAAAACGTTTATTTAATATTTAGTCAAGGTAATAATAGAAGAAATTAAAATTTTGAATAATTATTGTGTTTTACTTTTTGTTTGAAACCAAACTAATACAAAAAGGATTGGGTTCAACGGTCCAACTTTGATGGTCCTTTACTAATATTATATGTGGGCCTCGTACAACACTGTTTTTGAGTCTCGACTAATGTTGACAACTAATACCCATTGTTTTACCGTAAATATTATAACTAAATCCGCCTCTGGGTAGGTAAATCCCCTTGTTGTGAAAGGTTCTTTATCATGTAGAACGTAATGTTTATCAAACAGTCTCATTATCTCATTAAATTGTGCAGACTAATATAGTGCAATACAAATACGATAAGACTATTGACAATATTTCTTGCAAATTGCGCGTTTGAATTTTCAAAAACATCAATAGTTTCCCAGGGCCAACATGGGGCAATTTGATTGTTAAGGGAGTAATTCGAAAATCGACTTGATTTTCATTTCCTATATATTACATAGGGGACATAAGAATTTTATAAATGGTAGGTGGGACATGGCACAATAAATGTTAAGAAACAAAGTCTTAGACTAGCGTTTTTTAACATGTTTGACAACCTATTGCAATCAAATTGTTAATAGTATTTCTCCAGTTTCTAGGTGACAGCTATCATTTTACAACCCCTTAAAATATAAACATGTCACATAGGTTTATGTAGGATATTATAGTCCACACATTTCTTTACTTAAAATAACAAAATGTAAGTATATATTTGTCGTTAGATGATTCATGTTTATATTTTGTACAAATAAATTAAAATTTGTTTAACTCAGGAACATACACACGTCAACTGCTAAATGTTTATTCAGATTTTTGTTCAAATAATTGCAGAAAAATGTACATAAATTACAAGTTGCGACACTAGATAAAACATTTTTTAATCTAATCACCAAATTTATATAATATTTTTGATAATTTCAACATAATAAATTTTAATAACATTAAATAAGTCATATCTTTTTCCAATTATGAACCCAATCTATATGTTTTATTGACTATTCATTTTATCAATATCAAATACTAATTCTAGAAAAAAATCCAATTCTGTATAATGTTAAATGAGTTTTGAAACTAGAGTGGTAATGATTAATTAAAGTACACAATCATGAATCACATACCATGCATTGTATTCAATAAAATTATTCAGAATTTCGTTGAATAAACATAATACGAATATTTGTATTGTGAATCATGCAGTATATGAAATTCGTAAAATTGGCACTTAAATATTTATTAAAAGTAATTACTGTAAAATCAAGATAAAAGGTTGAGCAAAATCTGTTTAGTTAATTTAGATTTAATGCTTTTTTTGTTGTAAATGTATATTAAAGATAATTACCGTAAATTCATGGAAATAAGTTTAGCAAATAAGTTTAATTGCCTCAAATTTAAAGTGAAAAATTAAGCAAAATCAGTTTCATTATTTTAGATTTTCATAGTTTTTTTTTTGTAAATATTTATTAAAGGTAAGTACCGAAAAAAGAAGGTGAAAAATTGAGCAAAATAATCTGCTTTATTTTAGATTTATAATAAAATTACTTATTTTTTTGTAAATATGTATTAAAGACAATTCAAAGTGAAAAGTTGATCAAAATCATTTATATTCATAGTTTTTTTTTGTAAATGTTAATCAAATGTTTGTAATTATTATAAAATAAAAGTGAAACCGCAAATCTAAACTAAGAAGTTAAAGATTTTGTTTCATTGTTTTAGAATATCAGTTTTTTTTTGTTAGAAGCATCGGTAACTATGGGTATTGGCCTTAATTTATAAAAATAAATAAACTATACACAATACATGTTAAAGTGATTTATTCTACAAATTAAAACTATTATTTGAAGCAATGAGTTTATTATAATTAATAATAATTATACAAAAGGCTATTGACCATAGGTCTTTTCGCCTAAGTTTATTATTAAGAAAGTTTAAATAATTTATTAATTAAGACCTGTGAATCATGTGAATATATGTAGAAGGCTACTTTCAATTACAATTTATGTCTCACTTAACGATCTCTTGTGAAAGTGTTAATAAAAATTGATATATAATAAAACATATTTGCAAAGCATTTTATGCTAAAAGCAAGTATTGAAATATTATTATTGTAAAGTTATATATAAAACTTCCAAAGAAATATTAAAAAACAAAGAAATTATAATGAAAAACGATTTATTTAATTTATTTCTACTCACTTTGATTCGAATACGGTGGAGGTGGTTGTTTGCTCATTGCAATTCCTTGTATTTAAATTAGCGAATATTAGTGATATACGTCGACTAGAAGACTTTAGACCTTAACTAGCCCGATGTTAACACACGAGTGATGAAAAGCGACTGATGCGTTGCGTTAATGGTAAGAACGTGTTGCGAAGCGCGCAATTTCATGGTTTATACTCTTTTTTTTACATTATAATCACAAACTCTCCTTTTATTTTTAATATTTGCCTTTATGAAATATGATTCTGCGCGTGTCGCCTTATATATGCAAAATATTTGGGGGTCGGAGATGTTTTCACTGTGAGCGTGAAATAAAAAAAGTCCCTATAATTGGTTCGTTATACGGCTTTTCGCTTTGGGGCCAAGTAATCTAGGCCATAATTCTTAGAATCAGGGCCGCATTTAGCTTGTCATGGGCCCTGTACAATAATTAAGTAAATGATGACGGGGAAGTGGATGTCTTGTATTGGAATCTTAACGTCAAACTACGAATTGTGAATTCTTAAACTCTAATTCACCTTATTTTCGTAAGCCCCAACTCGTGTTTCATCACAATGGATAAGACAAAAGCAATTGCCGATCTACAGAATTTGCAAACCAATAATACAAAAATAACAACATCCATATGATTAAATGGCCCTGCTTAATAAATATATAAATAAGAAACCCATAATAATTGAAAATAATTACACTTTATTATAATTTAAAAAATGTATCATTAGATTTTTGCGGAAATATATACGTAAACATAGCAGAATATAAATATGTGGGTGCGTTTTTAACCTTCGTATTTGCCTAAATACGCATGACAGTTCGGACAGTAATGGTTTTGATTTTGGCACGAGTCCAGGCAGTACGGTATGCAAACACACGGAAGACACCTGAAACAATCAATTTTTCGAAAAGTTTTGAACACACTCACGTTGATTGATTTCGGGAATACTTACATGAAGATGCACAGCAGAAATGCCAAAAGATGAGTTTTTCTCGATGCCTGCGTCTTCATTGAAGTCAATACTTCAATGTGACAGGATGAACATACGCATTTTTGAGGCTTCGGTCCAAAATGTGTTTGTACAGTCTGTGCTGCTTAAAAATTAAAGAAACAAAGTTATTACGTAAACTATAAATAGTGGACGGATAAAGTAATAAGTCGAGACTTTTTTAAATACATGATACTCATGCGAATGTTTAAACGGGAAATATTAGCGAACACAGATAATTACAATTCCGAATCAAAATCAATGTTTCATGGGATCTTTCGATTTTAATTAACTTAATTATTACGAAATATAACTATTTTTCAAATTTCATCCACTGATCGAAATCAATTGTTTTATTTCAGTTGAATTACTGTGTAATGGTTAGACACAACAATATAGTATATTGAAACTCCACCGGATATTCCAATTCGACAAGCATTTCGCATATGCACTTACAGATAAAATTATTACCAGAAGATGCAGATTAAACAAATTGCCATTCGGACCGACTCGGGTCTACGAACCTATTTCTAAAGGATACGAAAGGATACATGTAAACTCTGATCAGAATAATAACTCCCAACCTCATTTATTTGTAATAACTTAGTCTTAGTTGGGTACGCTAACGGATAACATAGTTTTAAATGAAGAATCTATGGAATAACATAGTCTTAGAAGAGTAACACCTCACTCAATAAAATCGTAAGATGATATTTAGATGGCGCATCTATTGAAAAATCCATATGATTTTTATGAAGTACCAACCTTCAGACGACGTTTATCAAAATTTTAAAGCAATCTGACGTTTAGTTGACAAGTTACAGTTGTTTTAGTAACGCTACTTCTGTAATTTTCAAAACATTCGAAAAACTGAATTTCGAAAACACTGCATTCTGATGGGAAGAAATACCGTTGGTTTGATAAGTTTTATCCCTTCGAAAATAAGTTTTTGTTTTGTTAGTCATCTTACGATCTTATTGAATGAGATGTTACTTCATAGCATTACGACAACACTGCAATTTGTTGCTTCATAAAGTTATTGTTGAACGAATCTTATTTTCTTAAAATTTCCATTGAGACTCATATATAACAATTAAACGATGTTCGTAACACTAACTTACAGAATATCCAACATAAGCAACATAATATCAATCAGAATTGTAATTAAACGTATGATGAAAAGAAGAGTTTTCAAAAAAGATCGAGTGATGCATGAAAAGAAAAACGGAAAGTTCCAGAAATGAGCAATTACATTTCAATTGTAGTAACGAAATTGTTAAAAAATCTAAAGAAATATATTAACACTCAAAAATAAGTTGTTTTTTATAGTAAATGTTGTGTTCAATATTTATTTACTACTATTATTCCATAATAGAGCGAGCATTCATGTAAATTTTATGCTGATAAAAATATCATTTGTGCAAGTTTTATCTCTTGAAACGAAATTATTTATAAACATCCAGAAAGCAGTCTTGTTACTGATTATGAACATCTTGCAATTAATTGTATAGTACACCCACTGTTCACTTCATATACTTTACATGGAAAGTCCAAAGAAAATACAATAACACAACTTAATATAAATGAAACATTTATGCAACATCACAATCATCATGCACAATTTGTCTTGAACATTGAACAAAAGATGTGATCTAAATTACAACTATTGAAATGAGTTGAAGATTAAGTTATTGGTATAAGAAGTATTTATTAAGAACGTTTATTTAATATTTAGTCTAGGATAATAATCAAGGTAATAATAGAAGTAATTTAAATTTTGATTAATTATTTTGTTTTACTTTTTGTTCGAAACCAAACTAATTCTATAAGCTTATAAGGTTCAACAGTCCAACTTTGATGGTCTTTTACTAATATTATATGTGGGTCCTCGTACATCACTGTTTGGACTTTCGACTAACGTTGACCGTAAATATTATAACTAAAATAACAAAAATTGATTGTTAAGGGAATAATTCGAAAATGGACTTGATTTTAATTTCCTATATATTACATAGGGGACATAAGAATTTTATAAATGGCACAATAAATGTTAAGAAACAGTCTAAGACCAGCGTTTTTCAACATGTTTGACAACATATTGTAATCAAATTGTTAATAGTATTTCTCCAGTTTCTAGGTGACAGCTATCATTTTGCAAACTCTTAAAATATAAACATGTCACATAGGTTTATTATAGTCCACACATTTCCTTACTTAAAATAACAAAATTTAAGTACATATTTGTCGTCAGATGATTCATGTTTATATTTTTTACAAATAAATTATAATTTGTTTAACTTATGAACATATACACGTCAACTGCTAAATGTTTATTCAGATTTTTGTTAAAAATAATTGCAGAAAAATGTATATGAATTACAAGTTGCGACACTAGATAAAACATTTTTTTATCTAATCACCAAATTTATATAATATTTTTGATAATTTCAACATAATGAATTTTAATAACATTAAATAAGTCATATATTTTTCCAATTATCAACCCAATCTATATGTTTTATTGACTATTATAAAATGAATGCTCCATTTCTGTATAATATTAAATGATGCGGTTTTGAAACTTGAGTGGAAACGATTAATTAAATTGCACAATCATGAATAAAGATAATACGAATATTTGTATTGTGAATCGTGCAGTAGTTGAACTTCTTAAAATTGGCACTTAGATGCTTATTGAAAGTAATTACAGTAAATTCAAGGTGAAAAGTTGAGCAAAATCTGTTTAATTAATTTAAATTTAATGCTTCTTTTGTTGTAAATGTATATTAAAGATAATTACCATAAATTCATGGAAATAAGTTTAGAAAAAAGATTTTACTACAGATAACTACCGTAAATTCAAGTGAACGATGAAAAATTAAGCAAAATCAGTTTCATTATTTTAGATTTTCAGTTTTTTTTTTGTAAATATTTATTAAAGATAATTACCGAAAAATTAAGGTGGAAAGGTGAGCAAAATAATCTGCGTTATTTTAGATTTGTTGTTAAATTACTCATTTTTTTCTGTAAATATAAATTAAAGACAATTCAAAGTGAAAAGTTGATCAAAATCATTTAGATTCATTTATTTGTAAATGTTAATCAAATATAATTATTGTAAAATAAAAGTGAAACCGCAAATCTAAGAAGTTAATGATTTTGCTTCAGTCTTTTACAATATCAGTTATTTTTGGTAAAAGAAGCAAAGTAGAAGTTAAAGTGATTTATTCTACACATTAAAACTATTAATTGAAACAATGAGTTTATTATAATTAATAATAATTATACAAAAGGCTATTGACCATAGGTATTTTCGCTTAAGTTTATTATTAAGAAAGTTTAAAGAAGTATTAATTAAGTCTTATTAATTATGTCTTACTTAATGATCTCTTGTGAAAGTGTTAATAAAAATTGATATATAATAAAACATATTTGCAAAGTCTTTTGTATTGAACAAACATAAAGTTCTATATAAAACTTACAAAGAAATATAAAAAAGAAAGAAATTGTAATGAAAAACGATTTATTTAATTTATTTCTACTCACTGTGATGCGGATTTTGAGTGCTCATTGCAATTCCTTGTATTTAAATTTGCGAATATTAGTGATATACGTCGACTAGAAGAATTTAGACCTTAACTAGCCCGATGTTAACACACGAGTGTTAAAAAGCGACTTATGCGTTGCGTTAAAGTTAAGGACTCTTTTATACTCTTTTTTTACATCATAATCACAAACTCTCCTTTTTTAAAATATTTCCCTTCTTAAAATGTGCTTCTGCGCGTGTCGCCTTGATTCGTTATACGGCTTTTCGCTTATTTCATTAATCTTTTCGTTAATTTCATATAACTATCGTAAAACAATTGCGCATTGCAATGGTAAATATTTATGATTCGTTAATAGGCCAAACAAATATTTACTGGCGTGCGGCCTTTAAAATGATAATACATGAATGTCTAATTGTCGTGTCCCGGGATTAAAAATCTCTGGACACCGTGGATTATCTCGTAGTTACGTCGTTGTGGAGTCTTTGAGGTGTTTATGAATATCAAATAACGAATATTCTAAGTAGTTTTATTGTACAGTTGAGTGTTTTTATGGAGAAGTCAACTATATAAGTGTTGATCTCCTGTTTTATTAACTAAGAGTTACATTCTTCTCTTAAGTTACTGGTTAGCTCCCCCAGCTAAGACTGCTCTTCGAAGACTCTCCTTCGAAGACGGTCGTTCAAAGACTAAATCAAAGACTAAATTTTATACAAACTAATAGCAATGGGAGTAGGGGATGGGTTTTCCTTGTGGGTGGAAAGTCGCCCACTGATGTGTACATTTCTTATCCTAATATTCGAGAAGTGGTGAAAAAGTCACAACAGGGTGCTAAAAGGTTTGTAGTCTTATCACTACATAAATGGTCGACTAATTAAGATAGCTCTTTCTAGTGATTAGGGGATAGAATCTTCCTAAACGGACATGTACGTCATTAAGGAGAACGCAGTTACAATAACCAATACAATAATAAGGAATGATATAAACGATAACAGTTATACATAACATAATGACCATTCTAAGATAAATATACGATTTTATTGTATACATTTAAAAATGAAGATAATGAATTTATGACGAAAGAAAGAAAAAACATGTCTAACGACAGTTGCGCATAGTTACATAATAATGTACAGAAACTAATAATGTTTGGTATGATCTGTCATGTCGGAATGACAACAACTAGAACTGTTTTTCCAAATGAATTCTACCAGTTTTGACAAATATTTATTTCTCAACATTTCGTCACGCATGTATTTCATTATATCCTCATTTTAACACAAGGAGACAGTTGTCTTTCATCCCATTGCAAATTACATCTGATCACTCGCCGCATTTAAATTAACGGCGTCTGTTAATTACTATTTTAAATTGTTTTTTAAATTTATTTATAAGCAATCTATCAACAAGAACATAAAAAATAGACAATAAGCTCAAGTTATAACAGAAAAATTAATAAGAAAAGACTAACAAAAAAGCAACATTCACAAATCAATAAGCGATTAGGAAGATCTTGTGGTTTAAACCGCTTCAATCTACGTCGATGGGATTCTGTATTTGTTAGGTCGGCAGCAAGCTGGTTTGGATGGTCGTCTAGTCGATGGTGATATTGTATACTGGACTTTGCTATCTCTTTCCTGACAGTTCCGACTTTTGTGTACTGGTGGATATAGACGTTTGTAGAGAACCATGGTGCATTAGTAATGGATCTGACCATTTTCGACTGAAACCTATATATAATATCAATTGTTGTATTGCAGGCGGATCCGCAAAGTTGGATTCCATAAGTTCAAATGGGTTTGATAATAGCTTTATACAGAAGCAGTTTGTTATCAATAGAGGTGGACGAAGGCAGACACATCAGCCAATGCAAACTTTTTACTAACAAGCCCAGCTGTTTCCTCTTTCTGATATGCGTTTTTTCCAAGTAAGACGTCTATCCAGATGTATTCCCAAGTATTTGGCATCATCTGATTGTGGCAGGACACAGCCATTCAGTGTCATAGGAGGGCAAGTTTGTCTACGCATTGTAAATGTGACCTGCACCGACTTGTTTGTATTGGCCCTAATTATCCACCTTTTGAGCCAATAGTCGATGGAATCCAAACTTATGTGCAGTATTTGTGAGGCTACTGTAGAGTCCTGATGTGATGCAATGACTACGGTGTCATCGGCAAATGTGGCCACAGTAACGTGCTGGGAGCTTGGAAAGTCGGCTGAGAAGATCAGTTACAGGAGAGGTCCACATACGCTTCCCTGGGGAACACCAGAGAGGATGGGGTTTAAAGATGTTAATTCATCTCTGCACTTGACCTGGAAAGGCCTTCCAGTTAGGTACGACTTGAAGATGGCGAAGTATACATGAGGGAGCAATCCTTCGCGCCACACCTTGTCAAACGCTTGTGAAATGTCGAGGAAAGCGGCGGAGCAGTACCTCTTCTCCTCGAGATTTCGGCCAATAACATCAACCACGCGATGCACCTGTTCCACGGTACCATGCCATTCGCGAAATTCAAATTGGTGTTCTGGTAAAAATCCGCTATCCAGCAGCCAGGACAGGACTAGCAGCAGACTAATGGGTCTGTAAGAAGTCGCCATATCTGTTGGTTTTCCAGGCTTAGCTATTAGAATTATTTGGGCCACCTTCCAATGGGCAGGAAAAACGCCTAATCTAAGAATTGTATTGAAAATTAGTGTGACCACCCTAATGCCAATGACTGGAAGGTGCCCCAGGACCTCCGCCGTAATCAAATCATATCCCGGTGTTTTTTTTTTCTCTTCATCCTGCGTATGGCCATCTCTACTTGAATCACATTAAAGGGAACAATGGGAGGTGACATCTGATAAGGGGACTCCAGGAATTTTTGTATGTCACTTTCCTCATCATCATTTAGTTCCGAGGGAAAAGGCTGGAAGTTATTTGTTAGATGACTAGATGGTTACATTTTCAATTAAAATTTTAATTACTGTTAATTTGTATCACGCATGCAAGAGTACGATACCAAACAGATCCAATGATAACTTGAGAAGTATAAACAATTAGTAACAATAATAAATATTGGATGGATGTATAATTTCAGGCGTTTTTAAACAATGCTTATTGTGAAAAATAAACATAGAAATTATGCAATAACATTTTTACATGTTTATTTCGGAGCGTAGTCAGTATCTACTTCAATAAATACTTTTCACTTACTCAAGTCGAAAAAAACTGCAAATTGTGTGCAAAAAATTGCAATAATAATTATAAAAAATACAATAAAATTCCAAATGCTGCAAAGGGTCAAAGGCCAAATTTTTACTTATTTGTAATAAACTTTGGAAAATCCATTTGTTGATAATATTAGATCCTTGAATTCAATCGCTGACATTGAACACTGAAGGCAATAAATTGTGCATGTAAAATTATAGCGTTGACCTTGCCGAAGCATCACTTCTATGCAATTGTGTTTAGTAAATTGCAGAAATGTATAACTAAAAACTTTCCATATTGACTTCTGTTGAAATTATTAAAATATCGGAATTATGTGAAAACAGTTATAACAGTTGTTTTTTAGATTTGTTCAATTATTGTTTTTATATAAATATATTTATATGTCTATAGTCCTTTACATGAAAAACAAAAAATATAAAAAAAACTAATTTAGGTAATTTTGAGCTATTGATTAGATAATAACTAATTTCCAAATATTTGAATATTTATAACTACTTATCAGACTTTTATTCAAATAAATAAATAATCAATAAATGAGATTATTGTTGCATAATAAAAAAATAAAACAAAATGCGTTTGGTAACGAATAAAGATAATTAGAAAATATTAGGTATTAGTAAGCGACAATATGTCACAGGTTAGTTATGTTTTAATAGTATCAAAATAGAAGAAGCAATATTATTTATATAAAAATTTAGATGAGATGACAAAAAAAAGTAATCCATTCAGTTTTTTGTCATGTCTTTATATTTTTGATATAAATATTATAGAAATTGTCAATTTTTACCTAATTAAGGTCTATTTGTAATTCACGCAAAACAAATTGATTATATTAACTCAGATGAAATCAAAGGCTTATTTGTCAGTTACAGTTGAGCAGAAAACGGATCTGGACTATTTAGTTATAAACTATTTATAGTTTACTAAATGGATTTATCTGTGTCGCAAATAATAGTTCAACTCTATTTATTTTATTCAATTGTCATTCGTGTAGATATTGATTAGGAAAACTAGGTTTTCATTTGTATTTGTAATCCACTTCACGTCAAAACATTGCAAACCCTATATAAATATTATTGTGACGATCGTCCGTGTCCGTAAATTGGTCTATAATAACTCTTTGCTTAAATGATTTGTGTTTTCGTATAGAAAAGTAAATAATGAAACATAATAAAATGCGAGTCCGAGAATGTATGCCAACAAACACATCCGATAAAGATATGTTTATAAACTTAGATTAGACTCTAATTGAAAGATATATAAATAATATAATAATATATAATATCTAACTTCTACTTTAATAATATTGTTAATATAACAAATGTTACAGTAATAAGTAATTAAGTAAAACATGTAAATATTTAATTATAGGAACAAGATTAGAAAAACTGGATTGATAACGAATTGATATTACATAAAGTACAAAGTAGACTATGAAATTGGATTAACAAGAGTTGAAGGTCTTTTTTGACAAAAGGTTAGGTTTGTTAGAATTGAAATTAATATTTTGACATCTGTCAGGTTTTTATTGAGAATCAACCTTTTTTCCGGAGGAGTGGTTACCTTCAAAAGGGACCACGGTTGGATTGTGCGATTTCTACGCACTAAAACCACTCCTCCCTCAAACAAGCATGCAGGACACGGTGTTTATCCATTGTGTTTCTGACCATGCTGTTTCTATTTGTGCAAGTTGCTCCGCACTTCTGCCTCTTTGTTAGTTAGCTCGTTGCATCTCTGCAGTCTGTTCTTCGAGCCGTGCCTTTCTTTCATCTTGCTCCTTTCTGCTCATGATGTCTTTAATGTACTCAGCTATGATATTCCAGATCTCTTCGCTTCGCATGAGTTAACATCAGGTTCTCTGGTTGCAGCGTCTCAGCCGCCCACCTATGGCATCTAAAGATGGTGTACTCTGGGTCGTCATCCTTCTCGCAATACCAGCACTTTGGGGCGCTCTGCTTCGTTATGAAGTGGAGGTACTTCCCAAAGCAACCGTGTCCGGACAGAGCCTGTGTTATGTTCCGAGTGGAAGGTTACTTCGCCATTCCTTCTTCCTACCCATTTGGCCACATTTGGTATCAATCTTCTGGTCCATGCTTCTTTCGTTGACGCATGCCATCTTAAGACTGCCTTTTCTCGTGCACTGTTCTTGGTAGATTGGGAATCAACCTAACATAATCAAAGTTGCAGAAACAACATTTTAATAATAATCCAAGAACACATTAAACTAAATGAATATTTAAAAAATAAAAAACAGGGCGGATAGACCAATGGTTGATAGCCAGCCTTTTCTTTTTATTATTATTATTAAGTTTGGTTTTATGTTTAGAATTATATTTTGTTTTTATAACTGGCCAATAAATTATATTGTATTATTATTTAAAAAATAGCGTACTATTACTAAATTAAGATAACTCTTAAATAGCAAATATTGCAGTAATAGTAATAGGAAGAAGAGATTTATTATAAAAGTGAAAAATATAAGTGTTTCTAAAGTTAATAATTAAGAGCAGGTTTCAAAATAGGCGTTCAATTAGTACAATAATGATTAATGTTAAGATGATGTTAAAATATAATATCTTAAAGTAATATGAAGGTCTTTGTAATAAGAAGTAAAGAACTAAATTAAATTGAGATTAGGAAACAGTAAACATAATGAACTTAAGTTAAGTAATGTTTCTAAAGATGATAAATAAGTGGTTATCCAAGTTTCAATTGGTTCAGCGATGATCAATGTAAATATCATGTATGTTGAGGTAATATGAAGAAGGTCTTAGTAATAATTAAGTTAAGAGATGAGTTTATTGGAAAAATGCGATTAAAATATGTATTATAAAATTAAATTGAGATTAGGAAACAGTAAACATAATGAACTTATGTTACATAATGTTTCTAAAGTGAATCATTGATAGTAGGTTCCCAAATAGGCGCTGCAATTGGGGCAGTGGTGATCAATATTTTGACATGAGTCCATCAAGTACGGCACGCACATGCAGGGGCAACAACTGAAAAGATAACATAAGTAAATACTGGAAATCAATGGAAAAATTGTACAAATACACTCACAAGATGCAGAGGAAGGCGGCGAAGGCGTGCGTCTTGCAGTTTGGACGTATTTTCACCGTGGTCATAACGTCGGCTTGACAAAATGGACAAACGCAATGTTGATTGATTGGTCCGAAGCTGACGACAGGTCTTATCTGTATCTCTGCGAATCCAATTGGCGCTGTTGGTAAAGCACCTGCAGTTACACAATATACAAATTATATTCGGTTTTTTTTGTATAAATTTACTGGTTTATTTGTACGAACCATAAGCTGGGGGTTGATCATCCACTAAATTGTGTTTATCCATCTCATTGGTATAATCACTGCATACGTTTCATCTGCCAACGGTTCACTCACACGAGATGACTCACTGCAATGTTTGCAATCAATAACAATTTCTGTATTCGATAAGCTTATCATTCCTGATAATTCAAGATTCATAATTGATCGATTATAAAATATTCAGTTCACTGACATGACAATAAAACGTTTGTTGGTCTCTCGTTATTTTTATAACTATTATCGTTAAATTGTTGTTAATACACAATAAATTAATTAATGCAACACAAGCAAATTGCAAAACATGAACAGAAATACGAATGTTTACAGCAAAATGGAGGTAACCACATTAATAATGAACATTTATATTGATTTGAAAATAACTGGAAAAGCCGTATTCTCGTTAAAGAAAATCGATTACCGTAGAGTTGTCGGGAAAAAATGACGACGCTTTGGTTAAAAACGAAACTGAAGGTAAATTACGATGTTTATGACAGCGTATGTTATTGAACGTTTGCATCTTTTCGCCAGTGGTGTAGCAGTGAATTCTCAATTGGAAATTCATTAATTCGAAATGAAATTTACATTCGGTGAATCGAAATATAAAATTGCAATAATTGTTAAGTAGGTTTTAAATAATAAGTATATTTATTTTTCTAACATTTAAAATATATTATATTTATTGTAATAATTTAAATGAAAGCCAAATTTATTTACTTTTTTTATTTAAATGTGTAAAGACGACTCATAGTCGAATTTGGGGTCCAGGGTTCAAACCTTGCTACTTCCAAATATTTGCAGGCATCAAAATGAATTAGTTGTCAATGGACAACGGTTCCGAACAAGTGTCTGCAACGACGTGGTGATTTGCTGAATGTCCGATTCGATATATTGCAAATATCGTTGCAAAAAAGGACAAAAAACATGTGTGGGGCTCATGTCCGGTCATACGTGAAAAACACATGATTGGTCGAAGAAAGTAGGAAAATTTACCATAGCCAAGAATTGTCTTAGCTCTTTTGCTGATGTCGATTTGATATAATTTCTGAGAGCCTCCACCTTTTCTGGCAATGTCTTTGAGCCTCTGCTCGAAATGTTGTAGCCGAGGAACTTCACGTGTTGTGCGTCGAAAACAAGTTGGGCGGTGTTTATAATTACACCATATTCCTTTAGCCTCCCGAAAACCATCTGGATATCATCGATGTAGACGCAAGAGAAGTCAAGATTTCGTAGCAATACATCCATGAAACGCTGGAAGGTTTGGGCTGCGTTTCGTAATCTGAATCTCATAAACGGAAATTCGAATAGACCGAAAGGCGTTGTAATTGCTGTCTTAGCGATGTCTTGTTCTGCGATGCGGATTTGATTAAAGGCTAGCTCCAGGTCTAGATTAGGAAGTGAAGTTCTACAGGTTGCTGGTGCTTTTATATGATTGGAATTTCTTCAATGCAGAGTGTACTTATGACGTCAGTTTATTTAGAACTCTTTTTTGCTGTGGACAGGGTACTTGCTTATAAACTTTTCTGGCCCTACGTTTTTCTCTGATTATCTTGTGGATGTTTGGTGATAGTTTAGTAATCTGCTCAGAATTGGCTGACGACTTCAACGGTATATTCCAATGACTCGTCTTTCAAAATTGCAATATTGACGACGTCGGCTTCTTGAGTTGCACTAAAGTTAGTTGGTAAGTCAGGTTTCATCATCATGATATTTTTATCTCTCATAAGCTTCAAGAGTTTACGTCCTTTAGAGTTAGCTACATTACTATTCCAGACTCGATGTTTGGAGTTAAGATATCCGGCTATCACAAAAGATTGGTTGGAGTCTATGAGTTTTTTAAGGTCAGCGATTAATAGACTTTCTTTTGAGCAGTTGTGCACAGTGTACAAGTGTAGCGTGTTGTCATCAGCTAAATGTATTCCGATACCACTTGCTTCTAGATTCAAGAAATGCGGTAAAGTAATTGGTTGATGGTGCAAATATTTTCTCACGTATATCGCTGTGCTTCTACTAGATGCCCTGTGTCTGTCATTTCTATACTCCTTGTAGTTTGCTATTCAGACATAATCAGATGGTTTTAAGTATGTTTCGTTGATGAGCAACACCACGTAACCTTTCTGTCTCTAATTCCCTGGAGTGGAAGAATGGTTACGTGCGAATCTGTTACTCATTAACGAAACATACTTAAAACTCTCTAACAATGTCAGAATAGCAAACTACGAGGAGTATAGAAATGATAGACACTGGGCATCTAGTAGAGGCACAGCGATATACGTGAGAAAATATTTGCACCATCAACCAATTACGTTACCGCATTTCCAGAATCTAGAAGCTAGTGATATCGCAATACATTTAGCTGATGATAGCACGCTACACTTGTACACTGTGCACAACTGCTCAAAAGAAAGTCTATTAATCGCTGACCTTAAAAAACTCATAGACTCCAACCAATCTTTTGTGATAGCCGGATATCTTAACTCCAAACATCGAGTCTGGAATAGTAATGTAGCTAACTCTAAAGGACGTAAACTCTTGAAGCTTATGAGAGATAAAAATATCATGATGATGAGACCTGACTTACCAACTAACTTTAGTGCCACTCAAGAAGCCGACGTCGTCGATATTGCAATTTTGAAAGATGTGTCATTGGAATATACCGTTGAAGTCGTCAGCCAATTCTGTGCAGATCACTAAACTATCACCAAATATCCACAAGCTAATCAGAGAAAAACGTAGGGCCAGAAAAGTTTTTAAGCAAGCACCCTGTCCACAGTATAAAAGAGTTCTAAATAAACTGACGTCACAAGTGCACTCTGCATTGAATAAATTCCAATCATATAAAAGCACCAGCAACTTGTAGAACTTCACTTCCTAATCTAGACCTGGAGCGAGCCTATAATCAAATCCGCATCGCAGAAGAAGACATGGCTAAGGCAGCAATTTCAACGCTGTTAAGAGAGTTTAGCCCAGGCAGAACTACTGGCCTACTCATCAAGCGGAGCCCAACTAGCCATCATCAGCACCGCTTCCGATTTCTCAGCTGGCTCAGCTCTCCATCAACGATGTGGGAACGAATGGGAACTGCTGGGTTTAAACTAAGAATCTTGAATATTATTCCTTAAAGTCAATATTCAAAATGAAACTGCACACTAACACTTTTAACACTTATTTTTCTTCCTCTCGTTCCTCCGTCAGTCACATCACCAAATTGCTGTCCAGTACGATCCGTCTGACTGCACGCTAAGATTGGAAATGGTTCTTTTTATACCTCTTCTTTGATCATATTGTAGTTGGTATTACCCAAAGAGTTTGGAGGGGGTACCGAGGGCCCACCTTCTGAGTCTGACCGTGACCGCTTGGGGGATCCATTGACGAAGCAGGTAAAAAACCAGCAAAGGTTTAAACCATCTGAGTTTTTATTTTATTGCTATGCCAATTATATATGTCTCTATTTTCCAAAACTTTCTTAAAGCCCTATTTTGGATGCTTAAATATACCTGTCAATCATAGTCATCTACAGGTAAAGGATTACGTTTTAACTTGTAAACAGTAAAATTAATATTAAAATTTAACTTCTAAAATCGATCATTGTATCATAATCGATAGACATCTCGCTAAAATTAATTAATTATAAAGATTTTTAATATTATTTCTTATATAAGTAATAATAATACTAAATACTAGAATATAATACTGAATTTTTCCATTTCCTGGAATGATGTGATGACTTTTACAACGATAAGTAAAGGTGTAATATAATACATTTCATTTTTGTTGTCTTCACAATAAAAATAATTTTCTATCATGTCTATTTATACCAATATCAGTCACTCTGCAATTCTCAAAGTGGAAATGTATCCTATGATCTATATTCTGAAACCGAAATATATTTACATAGATTTATCGATATGTTGTTAGTCTGAAAGTTACATTAAGGTGAAGTAAGTAGCACATTTCAATTAAAAATTGACATTAATATACTTAAACATATAATATCTTGCACGGAATCAGAATCTTCCGAAGTTTAAAGAGATAAGGACCAAAAAAATCAATTATGTGTGGGATATTAGTAGGATTGATTGCACGAACCATTATTATAGTAATTTAAATTTGTTTACTAAATTATTTGCCTCTTTATTTTATACATATTTTAGCATATTCTGCATTAACATAGTATTATCATTAGGCCGTTAAGAGCAAGTTTTTATATTTGTTTTATTGTTTCAATATGTTTCGTTTTTCGTCTGCTTATGTAATTTTTGCAATAAATAGAATTGTTATATATTATTATCATAATCCAGTGATTCGAAGAATCAATTTCATGAATGATTGTTTGAAACTGAACAATTGAAGACTGTAAAATCGTATGAAAACTGCATAAAGAGGTATAACCGTATTAAGAAAATAATAATTTTGTGTACTAATTTTGTTTATGTTACTATAACAATCTAGATGTTTGAGGAATGTATTACACTAATGTTTCGTACTGTTTGAAACCGCATTAATTGAGGACTTTAAAATCTCATAAAAAACGCACTCTAGAAACTTGATTGTGCAAAGCATATAATAATTTTGTGTAAATTACTATAATAATATAATGATTCAAGTAATTTATCTCCGTATTTTGCATAAGACTAATCGAGGGCTTAAAATTTACACAGAAAGATATTTGATTGTTCAGACAACAATAAAATTGTGTATTAATGTTGATAAAAACCACACAAAAATATTCTTGAGTGTATAAAGGAAACAATAACATTTCGTACTCTTTGAAACCAGATAAATTGAGAAATTTAGAACTGCATAAAGAAAACAATAAACTTGTGTACTAATTTTATGTAAATTACTATAATAAATTATTCTTTTAATATTCTATACTGTTTGAAACCGGACTAATTGAGGACTTTAAAATCGCACAAACATAGTCTCGATTGTATGAAGGAAACAATTAATTTGTGTACTTAATTTGTTGTAATTTAAATAATAATCTAGTGATTCGAGCAATCATTTCTACTAATATTTCGTACTGTTTGAAACCAGATAAATTAAGGACTTTAAAACCGCACAAAAAGAAACTGTATAAAGAAAACCATAAACTTGTATACTAATTTTGTTTAAATTACTATAATAAGCTATTCTTTAAATATTATGTACTGTTTAAAACCGGACTAATTGAGGACTTTAAAATCGCACGAAAATAGTCTTGATTGTATAAAGGAAACAATTAATTCGTGTACTTAATTTGTTATAATTTCAATAATAATCTAGTGATTCGAGCAATCATTTCCACTAACATTTGGTACTGTTTGAAACCAGATAAATTAAGGACTTTAAAACCACTCAAAAAGAAACTGAATAAAGAAAACAATAAACGTGTGTACTAATTTTGTTTAAATTACTATAAGCTATTCTTTTGATATTCTGTACTGTTTGAAACCGGACTAATTGAGGACTTTAAAACCGCACGAAAATAGTCTTGATTGTATAAAGGAAACAATTAATTTGTGTACTTAATTTGTTATAATTTCAATAATAATCTAGTAATTCGAGCAATCATTTCCACTAATATTTCGTACTGTTTGAAACCAGATAAATTGAGAACTTTAGAACTGCATAAAGAAAACAATAAACTTGTGTACCAATTTTATGTAAATTACTATAATAAACTATTCTTTTAATATTCTATACTGTTTGAAACCGGACTAATTGAGGACTTTAAAACCACATAAAACTGAAATTAAAGAGACATTACTATAAAAGGGAAAAATAATCTTGTGCACTCTTTCTCAAAATTTTCAAAGTAAAACTGCATTGCTTGAAATAGTATTTGAAATAATAGTAAATTAATTAATTGTAATCAATAAATCACACTTTTGTTAATGTATTAATACAATTTTTCAAGCTTCTGTAATTATTTCAAAACTTTACTTATATCGATGAAACATTACTATTTATATAAGTTATAAACTTATGCAATATTTGCTGAATTGCATTACAGGTTCTCAGTAGTTATGTACTGTCATATACTAATCTAGCAAATATTGCGTAATTTTCATATCAATTATTTATTTTATATTGATTGATTAGCAAACTGGAAATAGTTCAAAGTATAAGTACATAAATCCATTTGTTCCACGAAATTCTTGATTCATAATGATATATATAAATATTGTTACATTTAATAGTCATCATGTAAAGAGAAATTAAAATATTAGTCTAAAATTGATAATTTCTGCTTATTTTCATTTAACATTTAGCTTCAACACTGAGCGCTTCAAAAAACACATCATTTTCTTCACTTTCCAAAAAAAAGGAAAACCTTACATAATTTAAAAATAATCTTCAACGAATGACTTGCGCCATTTACCTGAATTTTTCAGCAAAACTTACAATCTCTGAAAAGATGTTTTACAGAGTACACCCTAAAATTGTTCGTCTATTTTATGTTTATTTCGGCCCAATAAAACTGACCGTGTTCAACGTTACATTGGGAAACAACAAAGGAAAATTGCAGAATCGTAGTCAACGCAATGCTTCATGTACGGTGGTGTATCAATTGATGTACGTCCCTATATAATTCTCGCACTCCGGACAGAAATGATCAACGTTCATGCAGATGGGACAAATGTAAGGTATGAAGCAGAGACTGCAAACAATAAAATCTGTTTTATTGAGTTTTGATGTGGGGCTTTGATGTGTCGATACCAGCATATGCATAGGCCCACTGCTTTCAGGTGGGTTTTGATCGATGGGACGATGTTGATTTCAGTTGTCACATAGTAGTGACAGTGCGGGCAGCTCACTATTTGGGGCTTCGGTCCTAAAGGGACAACAGAGTAAGGCGTATCGTGGTCAACACGTCTGTTGTTGATCTGCGATTCAGAGGGATTCATCGGCCTTTATTCGGAACACTTTACAATTTTGGCACGCGGCGACTTTTCGGAATTGACAACAATTATTGTTATTGATCTTTCACTTTGACAAACTGACGTATCCGATTTCTTTTCACGTGAATCTTTTCAAAGACTTGCACATAGCAGAGCGGACCCAACCTCGGTTCTCAGAAAATTGAGCTAGTTTCGTGGTAGTGCATAACAAAGCTCTAAGCCGAATTTTAAAGAAGTCTTCAAAGCATAATTTAAATCTATTTAAAGGACCAAATGACTTTTTTTTTTATAAATAGATACAACTTAATCTGCTCTTTATTTACTTATCTGTAAAACAAAATTATTTTTAAAGCGTATGACCGGATTTCCCGTTTGAACATCTTAACTATTTCCATTGTCGAATTGATTATACAATTTTAATGCAAGATATGCTAAAATATGTATAAAATAAAGAGACAAATAATGTTGTAAACAAATTTAAATTACTATAATAATAGTTCCTGCAATCAATCCTACTAATATCCCACACATAATTGAATTTTTTGGGTCCTCATCTCTTTAAACTTCGGAAGCTTCTGATTCCGTGCAAGATATTATATGTTTAAGTATATTAATATCAAATTTTAATCAAAATGTGCTACTTTACTTCACTTTAATATAAATATATTTCGGGTTCAGAATATAGATCATAGGATACACTTCCACTTAGAGAATTGCAAAGTGACTGATATTGGTTTACATAGACATGATAGAAAATTATTTTTATTGTGAATACAATAAAAATAAAATGTATTATATGACACCTTTAATTATCGTTGTAAAAGTCATCACATCATTCCGAAAAATGTAAAAATTCAGTATTATATTTTAGTATTTAATATTATTATTACTTTTATAAGAAATAATATTGAAAATCTTTATAATTCATTAATTTTAATGAGATGTCTTCAATCAACTATGATACAATGATCGATTTTAGAAGTTAAGTTTTAATCTTAATTTTTATGTTTATAAGTTTACACTTAATCCTTTACCTGTAGTTGACTATGATTGACAGGTATATTTAAGCATCGTAAATAGGGCGTTTAGGGACGTTTTGGGAAATAGAGAAATATGTAATTGGCATAGCAAAAAAATAAACTCCGCACCTTAGCTGGTTTTTTACCTGCTTCGTCAATGGACCCCGGTCACGAACAGACTCGTGTGCCCTCGGAATCCCTCCAAACTCATTGAAATCTACCAACTACCATATGACGAGAGAAGAGGTAAAAAAAGAAACATTTACAGTCGTAGCGAGCAGCCAAACGGAGCTACCAGACAGCAATTTGTTGAAGTGACTGACGAAGAAACGAGAGGAAGGCAAATAAGTGTTGAAAGTGTTAGTCTGTAGTTCGATTCCATTTTGAAGATTGACTTTAACGAATAATATTCAAGATGCTTAGTTTAGAGGATTTCGAAGTTATAAGCATTTTGGGTACGCACCTGAACTCTACATATTACAAAGTGAAGAATAAGACGAGCGGCGAAGGGTTCTTATGGAAAGCCATCAATTACGAGGAGTGTACGAACGATACCAACGATCTGATTAAGAGAATTGCGAAGCGTAAATTAGAAGACAATGCGAGCAGTTTGAAGGTGCACGATTATATAATTCACGAGGATTCTGTTACAATTTATTTAATCATTGAGCAGTGCGAATTCGGCTCATTGCACAGCATCCTTTCTAGGTGCATCATAAAAGGCGAATGCATCGAAGAGAGTTTCCTCTGGTATTTAATTTACAGAGTGGCGAAATTGACGAAGGAATATGGAAACGTAAACTTGTACGACATATTTGTCGATGATCAGTACAACGTGAGATATTTAAATTTTGCGCTGAACGCGAATCCAGAAGCGGTTACACACTCCTTCTCGGAGATATTCCACATGTTAATACACAGACAAACCAAATACAATAAGAACGAAGATTTCCCAATGCACTACAGCAACGAACTGAAGAATCTGTTTAACTTCTTAACAACCGAAACACCGATGAGATTGGACGCGGTGCTCTGCCATCCAACAGCCTTATCCAAATTGAATGACATTAGGAACTCGAGCATTTTTCGTAAGCTATCCAAATCCCAAATTGATAATATCGATTTGGAAAAGATGTACAAAAACAAATTGGAGAATCTGCGTAGCAGAGAGGCGAATTTGAAAAGCGCAGAGGAAAAATTAAAGCAGAGACAACGCAATTTGGATAACAGGGAGAAGAAAATTTCTATGATGGAAAGGGTGGTGAGAGAGAAGATTTCACGTGCTGATTTGTATTTGAAACGATCACGGGAGCTAAGGATGAATAACAACTACTTAAAAAAAGGTTTGTATTGATTGATTTTATATTGATTTCAATTGAATAATTCTATTTGTTTGTTATTTTTAGCGGAAATTCCGAATACGATTCACAATAATACTTTGAATTCTTCGTTTTCTGCGGATTGCGGCGAGAGCGTCATCATGACTACTTGCAAGAAGCTGAACGTGGAGAACATTGTTAAACCTGTGCAGCTATGCAGGAAGACTTCGGAGAAGAGAGCTGTGCATTTTAAGCAGCACAGTCCTCTCAAGGATATGCATAATATCAAGAGGGAAATCGCTCAGAAATCCCAAACATGTTCCAAATCGGAATCGGAGAAAACTTCGGAGAGTTGCTCGGAAAAAGGAGGCACGATGGAGAAGAACAAACCGAAGAGGTTCCTTTCGTCGATGTTTTCGAAGAAACCTAAAAAGAGTTTTAATTCGATCAGCGCCTCCACCAATACTATTTCCACTCATAATTACGAGGAGATTGGCAATAAGCACAAGAATTTAAAAACAATCGAACATAAGGAGCAGAAGACAATCGCTTGGACGGAGGAGAACAAGAGGCATGCCTTCGACTTGTTGAGGATTATGAACGCAGAGGAAAATTCCGACGGGAAACAAATGCAACACACCTACCTGTAGATGGGTTCCACCACAAGACAAAATATATCAGATTTTCCTATTCTGTGTTTTGTAATTGTTATATTTTTAGCTGTTCCTTTTTTTTCTGTGATACCTGAATCAAACGAAACAAAATGATCAACTTTTACAAACGATCATTATTCACCAGATGTCCTGTTTTGTCTGGCTTCGCTTGAAATGTAATATATTTTTGATACATATGTATATTTTATATAGACAAGTTATCTAATATTAATAATAAAGTACTTTATCGCATCAACGAATTGTTGCAAAATATATTTTATAATATAAATGAATCAGTCTTTTAATTATTGAAAGAACCAAAAATGTAGACTGTTGACTATACCAAAATTAAAGTCAAAGGAAACATAATTTAAACAATTCGTATATCACATTTCCATGAGGCACAATTAAAGATTTTTTATCATTAATTTAATATTATGATAATATTATCTATAAAGTGCATGAATAATACTTCTTAATACAACAATAGTTATTAATCATAACGAATAATAACTAATGTTAATTTGATCCGCCCAGTGGCCCCCAATTCAGTCCCTAATTTTAAAAAATCTAAACTTATATAAACTATTGATAGTTCAAATATTTAATATTTGTGCCAAATTAATCCAATCCAAAGTTATTTAAAACTAAAAATTGTTTTATATCTTGGGGCTCCCAATTGTATAATTGTGCCCGGGGCCTCAAAAGCTGCTG
Organism: Nicrophorus orbicollis; assembly: GCA_018845635.1. Taxonomy (NCBI): domain Eukaryota; kingdom Metazoa; phylum Arthropoda; class Insecta; order Coleoptera; family Silphidae; genus Nicrophorus; species Nicrophorus orbicollis. The sequence continues at coordinate 739,105 of JAFMTC010000129.1, forward strand.
CAGTAATGAACTTGAATATAAATATTTAACATATTTCAACCGAAATATAAATGTGTTAATTGGTATGAGACATTTATTTCATAGTAAATCATCTCTTATGTAAGGACTAGCAAATCAGTGAATTTAAAATTCTTGCTTTGAATATATTGCACGATTGTTTTACAATGGGAATTCAGGGATCATCAAACTCTAAAGAAATGAAGGATATATCTGAAAATCACAAATTCATTATAAATGTACATTGAGTGTTTATTAAATAAACATACTTTAATAGATCACTACTTTAGCATAATTAAAATTGAACTAGGGCCAAGTAGGCTTTTCTCCTTCCTTCAGGGTCCTCCCATAGAGAGCACTCTTGTCCCTGAAGAGGGTCATCCTCTCAGTTTCCTTGGTATCCAAGAAATGTCCAATGCCATAACCGATGAAGGGAACAATCAACCATTGGACACCTTTAGGAATAATCGGATACATGTCTCTTCCTTAGTTTGCACTCCTGCGTGTAGGTGTAATCAGCGTATATTGTGCTCACTACAAAAGCGGGAAGGAGAGTTACTAAAGAATAACGGCTAAATAAACGACCAATTTGTATGGCCATCAATGCACCTGCAAAATTACATCACTGTGATTTGAGGTTATAATTTCCATTTCTTATTTGGGACCATCAAGAAGTTGCCCAAAAAAGATAAGTACACATGTGCTATAAAAAAGGAACAAGTTAAGAGAGTTACCTGAATGAATTGAAGTTAAATCTTCAGAAGTCTCTGAAGATATTTTGAAGATCTAATACTGGGGGTGAACTGTCACAGTAGCACGAAGGTATGCAACCAGATGTTATAACTTAAGGTTATATAATTCGTGAACTAGTTCCGAGGATGAGCATAGATGGCGGTCAAAAAAACAATTGCAGAAACTATTGGTTACGGCAACTTCCGTTGTCTCGCTCGCTCTCACAGGTTGGCAGCGCGGGATGAGCGGAACCGCTCGTACGGAAAAATATGAAGAGACATATATTGAAGGACCGCAACTCCGGCGGCGATTTTGTGTTTGTGCAAGGGACAATTAGGTGGACGACTTTTTCGCAGACCCTGAGGTAAGCAACACTTTTCTGTTTGCAATGACCTGTACAAAGATTTGATTTTTGCGTCCGGGCAAATCCTGCAGGACAACAACGAAATGTCACATATCGGTCGCAATGTTTTTGTTTGAAATTCAAAGCTACCTGCGAGATCGATTTCGCTCTCCGCCGATTTCCGCTTTCCCCGTTTGCAAACGGTGCGCCAATTGCAATCGTCGTTTCGGACTCTAAAACGCACTAAACAATTGCCCTTATCGACGTGTTGCTGCATTGTTATTGCTGTTTGTTTCTGCTTTTTTGCAGGCATGTTAATGGAGGAATTCAGGAATAATTTCGATTGTTGTTGTGCGCTGCAGATTTGAATTGTTCCATATAAGAAGCAAATTCCTAAGGTAACAAGAATATATTTATATGGCTCTTGTCGTCCGTAGTTCTAGAGGCTATTTGCATAATGCACTTTGCAATTGTATTTTTAACCGCGTTCTAAATTTAACCGGCTTCCTGCTGTGCAGTTTGCACACGACAGTTCATATTCCTGCACCACTTACCCTCATTTCGTGTGCTTCAAGCGTTCTACATCATTCGCTTCATATTACAAACGCAGAAAGTGCAATTTCCTTATACCTCAACCTAGGTCAATAATTTAGAAACGCACTGTCAACAAATCGCTTTTGTTTACGAAGCGTGCAACAAACAGTAAGTTTAGTCAAGGTCCGAGCAATCTTATTTCACACAAGTTTTATAAAGTATATTACGTGTACAGTAAATTAAAAAAAAAAGAACTTATGAAACGGGACCCGTTCAAACGCCCGAAAATGAAACACTTATTACCTACCTAACTATTCAATCTTTAAATTTAACGTACGTATTAATAACGGAAAAAGTAAGATTATCATTATTGTTTTATAATAATAACAACATTTATTGCAACAACAATTACAAGAAATACATTCAATACAATAAAAATGAATACAAAAAAATAAATAAAATTTGCCCTATTGTTTCAAATTAATACACCGAGAAATCTGTTAAATTGTTAACTACTTTTAATTTGTTAAATTGAAATGTAGCAAGTATTAATATAGTAAGAATTTGCATTCATCATCACATTTACAACTGCAATATGTTGTTATTATTGACTACAATTTTCTACTTGAAAGTTCCATTATTTAATTTAAGATCATTAGATCGTCTGGAGTACAAGTGTTTTACATTTAGTGGACTAAATAAATTGCTTTCGTTAGTATTGCACTAGATTTTTATTCCATCCTTATTTTCTGTACTACTTTTTCATATTTATTGACTTTTATTTGGCTGAGTTTCGAACTCGCCACTTTTGTATCGGATTTGACACTACAACCATTGCGCTATAAGTTGTTCTTTCTTTACCGTTCTTTTTGCTACCAACCTTTCTCTCTCATTATGCTTCCCGTTCCTAAAGACTTTCTAAGAAGGGTCCATGAACTCTACCTGACTGAACAAAGGGGTACCAAGTTACTGGGATTGCAATGGGAGTAGAGTAAAGAATATTGGACTTCATGTTTTTTTTCTTATTGTTGTAGTTAAGATGAAATTAAACATTTCGTACCCGGCAACTGGTTGCCAAAAACTGTTTGAAATTGTGGACGACCACAAAGTAAGAATATTTTACGACAAACGTATGGGATCCGAGGTGGTGGGCGATCCCCTTGGAGATGATTGGAAAGGTTATATCTTTAAAATAAGCGGCGGCAACGATAAGCAGGGATTCCCGATGAAGCAGGGTGTCCTTTCGAACGAAAGGGTTCGTCTGTTGCTCAGCACTGGTCATTCTTGCTTCCGCCCCAGGAGGGACGGCGAAAGACGCAGGAAATCTGTTCGAGGCTGCATCGTTGACGGTAATTTGAGCGTCCTCGCACTAGTGATCGTTCGCAAAGGGATTAAAGACATTCCCGGTCTAACAGACGTTTCGATACCGCGCCGTTTGGGCCCCAAAAGGGCCAACAAGATTCGCAAATTGTTTAATTTGTCCAAAGATGACGACGTGCGTCAGTACGTCGTGAAGCGTCCGATGCCGGCCAAGGAAGGCCAGAGGCAACGTTTCAAGGCACCCAAGATCCAGAGACTGGTGACACCGGAGCGTCTGCAGCGCAAGAGGCATCTTGCAGCGGCCAAGACCAAGAGACGAATCGAAGGCAAGGAGAAGGCCAACAATTACAAGAAGCTGCTTGCCCAGAGATACAAGGAATCCAAGCAGCGTCGTCAGGAGGCCAAGCGTCGTCGCTCTGCCAGTCTGAGGGGCAGCAGAACCAGCCTCGATAGTGCCTAAACCGATAAATTAACATGAACTCACAATTTTGTTTCCCTTTTTCGGTGTGCATATATTTAATCGTTACTTCTTGCACCTGTCTTTTCTTCACACGTTTATTTTCCCGTTTTCAAATTTAGCCTAGTAGTAATATTAACATCACAGAATGTAAAACGCGTATAACTTATAAGAATGGGTAGTCACATACAGAAATCTTAAAAGTTAATGTGTAATTTTTCTCTCACCTTTGTTTTCTTTATTTCTACTTCGTGTTTTCAAACCAGTTTTCATTTCCTTTTTTTTTTCTTTGTTTGTGTGAACTTTTTATTTAAATAAAAATTAAATTATATTTATTAGGCAATTTCTGTTTTCGTTTCATTGCTCGATAAACTTAGAACCAAAGAAACGTTTGTAAATTGTTAAAGTACAATTATTTTTTAATCAATAAGTATAGCATGTAGGATACATAGGGTAACTTCTCTTTAATTAGAATATCAAAAGCAAAAAGTAGACGTGTCTTAAAATTTATTTACTTAATGAATGTGTACAAAATTGTAAACTATGGAAAATTACTATATTTATAGATTATTATATAATTCAATATTTTTTGTATAGTTAAACAAATTGACAATTTACTATTCTTATTTGAAATAATAAATATTCTAGACACAACTTGCACAATCATTTTATTCATTTCGTTTTTATAGATTATTAACAGCACGTGTCCTTAACATCAGTAAACAGTTCATAACTGAGAAGTAAGTACTTGTGCGAAAATATTCCTATCTTCTAATTTATTTGCAGGAACTGTAAATTCTATTCATTTATTATTTCCTAATACCATAATTATTCTGCAGATTTAAAACTAACGTTCTTTTATACGGAATTGTTAATTAATGACGTTTTTATCTTCTTGCTAACAAATCAACATTTTATTTAAATATGCATACAGTTATATACATTATTTCATAACAAAAAACACACAAAAATATTAGAATTAAAGGCATGTATATTACACTTATCATTATTTACAGCTTAGTTTGAGCTGACTTATGAACAATGTAATCAGGATTATAAAATTCTAAAAAGAATGGAGAAAACAGAAAAGTCTTATCATTACATAATTTATTTTTTTTTAATGTTCGTAAGTTTATATTTAATGATAAATTATTTTGTAAAATATTACTTTCTTCAAAATTATTATTACTATCGGTTCGTATTAATAATTAGACCTATTTTTTTTCTATTTATGAATATTGTGTAGACTATTAACAGGATGTTATTTTTTTAGAGGCAATTCTCAAGAATCTCACAGCTGTTTTCCAACAAGTTAAATGTACCGACGAACCGTAGTTAATCGCTATGCAGACAACATATGGAAAGCAGATTTAGTAATTATTTTATTAAAATTTTTAGTATCAGTGTTCTCAGATTACTTAATTTTCCATAAGAAATTCATTGTACGAAACACAGATATTGATTTTAAAGTTTTGCTTCTTAAGCGACAACAAAGAGGGCTTTTAAATACTCCTCTGTATGCAGACAACATATGGACAGCAGATTTCAAGTTGTCCCCCCCCCTGATACTTACAGCTATATACATAATTTTGCGATTATTTAATTTAAATTATTTTAATGTTTAAAATCCAATAATAGTCTTATTTTTTAATATGGAATCGATTGGTCGAAAAGAGGATATTGGGATACAAATTGGGTTTTTTGCTACATTCTTAGAACTTGGAGAGACAACAAAGAGGGTTTTTTAAATGCTACGGTCAAGGTTAAATGTAAGTTACTGTATCATCAGTAACGAATTAAGAGGTTTTATCAAAATAAATAACGTCTTAAATTTAACTTAATAGTTTTCTAAATATGTATATTTCTAGATAACAATACACAAGAACGTTGCTCTTGGATTAAATTGGTGATGGATGTCTCTGCAACCGGTGTAAATGATCTTCTTGAAGGACACGTGAAGAGAAAGCCGAAGAGGATTAATTGCAACTGAAATTGAATCTGGTACTTCCAATTTTAAGGACCTTGACGAAGCATTTCCGTCTCTATGGTGGGTTAACCGGACGAATAACTCCGACGATAAACGACTGTTTCGGGGGTGTTTTTTAGTGGCCCCATTTTAATGAAAATTTGAAGTACAAAGGATCTTACTGGAAAAAAAAGTATTCAAAATATTCAAATCTCTTAATAGTATGAAAGAACTATTAAAGCTATCAGAATATTTATAATTTGCTAAAGTTAAAGAAGTTTTTTTTATATAGTAATAAGCTGTGAATAGTTCTGGTAATGTTGAATTATTCAAACTATATTATGCAAGTTTAAAAGGTAAAGATTATACTTTATTTTATTGCAGAATCTAATAGTGAACTAAAAGGATGCATTACTGATTGATTTATAAGAGTATAAAATTAATGTATTGATTAAAGAAGTTTTCATATTAATGAATACACTTTAATGTAATACCACATCATTGTATGAGTTAATGAATGCGATGTGAAATAAGTTTATGAATTGAATTCAATGGGATTTAAAAGTTTTATTTACTTTTCGTCGAGTGTGCATATAAGTGGCACTTCATTTTTGGGATAACGAGGATTTTCGCCGATCGAAAGACGTAATTTGAATTGAAATTGTCCATGCATATCCTTCCTCCAGCATATGCTAAAAATGTTGATAAGCAAATGAGTTTAGTTAACACACACATTATTGAATTGTGTTCTTTTTTATCGTCGCTGTCTGCTGCTGCGTCGACTCCCGGTCATTGGCAAGTATAAAGCAAGCCATTGAACGTGACTAATGCCAGTCGTAGTCTAGAGCTAGTCGTTAAAGTTTGCTGCCGGTTTGTTTATCATTTAACATCATCACCATCATTCAGTGGGATTCATCATTCAGCCGGCAACAAACAATTTATCAGGACGTTGATTACGTGGTGCTCTGAAATAAAGTAGTCTGGTAATTTTTAAAAAATTCATTTATTTATTTCTAAAAATTTATTTACATTTGAATTTTATTACAATTTACTTGATGTTCCTCCTCTTCTGTCCTTTTGGGCAATCCTAGGAACTGGTATTGGGAGCGAACTCTGTTGATTTAGTTTTAATTTCTCTAGTGCTCGTTTAATTTTTGTTTAAATTTTATCAATGTGTCATTACCTGGTTTTCTTGTGTATTTCATGTTCTCTGAAATAGCCAAATCCTTCATATGTAGACACTGTATTTATCTATGAATTTAATTTTCTTAGTAACTCTTGCCTATTCGTATTCGCTGGATTATTTAATTCCTCCACGTAGGTATCAATAAATATATTATTGATAGTCAGAGCCCTGTGGAGTCTCAGGATATCTTTATTGCATTCATCTGGTAGTTCCTCTGAACTTAAATTTTGAATTTTAACTCTTACATTTGACACACCTTTCATCGGTTGGTGTGGTCTTTCTGGACATTTCCAGACCGTATGATCCCTCTGTCCACAATATCTGCAGTTCAGTGCCAAAGTGTAGGAGCAGTCCTCAGCCCTCCGCTGCACTTCTTACATGTAATTGGTTTCTTGAATTCTACTGTTGGGTGTTCAAATGTCTCATATCTGTTGCAGAGGACAGGAGCAGGTACCGGTGGCTTGCTGGGTATAACATAATATCTATTGTGGTCATAATTCTTTAATGTTTTTTCGTAGTCCTCTGCCCTTCCCATTATCACTCTTATTATGTCAGTAGGTACACCTGTAGCCCTTGCCACGATTCTTCTACAGAATCTGTGTTGAATTCCTCTTGTTGTTAGTGCGTTACTAATTTTTATATACTCAACATCTTTTTAATTAATGTTGAGTACGATTGTTGTTCCTGTTCCATCTGTATGGTTGTTCGTGCCATCCCAAGTGAAAATGTATAATTATTTATTAATTCTTCTAATTCATTTTTTCAATTTCTATTTGTTTTTATCAAGAATCCTGTTTTTATGTTTAATATTTCATCCTTTTTATTTTCTTCGTATTTGTTATATTCTTCTATTAATTTCCTTCCTGCTGTCATATAATAAAAATTCTTGTAATATATTTTTAATTTATTTCCAATATAGGGGAGTATCCACATATTTTAACCTATAACTTTTGAAATGGTTTTAATTCATTTAGATTAGATAAAGTATAATACTAGGAATTATAAGCTTTAGTTTTGTTTGGAGCAATTTCATTTTTGAATTATATTCAAAAAGGTATATAATTGAAAATCTAATTGGTTGTTACTAATTAAAATAATGATAATTATATAAGTTTAAAAGTATGTTAATAATTAATGTAGATTAAGTATGTGTAAAATTTTAAGTTTATAACAAAATTCTTGTTCATTTCAGATAAAAAATGGCAATAAAAAATATCTGCTGTTTGGGGGCTGGATATGTTGGTGGACCAACCTGCAGTGTTATTGCATGGAAATGTCCTGAAATTAAAGTAACAGTAGTGGACTTGAGTGTAGAAAGGATTGCACAGTGGAACTCGGACAAGCTTCCAATTTATGAGGTGATCATACAATTTATTAATGGATTTTCCACCCAAACTTAAAACATAAAATTAAATCAGAATTATAAATGAATTTGGATGCAATAATAATAATATTGTAACAAAAATTACATAAAATTTAATACAATAAAAATTAATTGCTATTGACCATAGGTCTTTCTGCCCAATTGTGTTGTATTTATGAATTAAATGTGTGTTATTTTATCGATTTACAGCCTCTCCTAGATGATGTAGTCAAGGAGTGCAGAGGCAAGAATCTCTTCTTCACCAATGACATCAAAACAGCCATCCTTGAGGCAGACCTGATCTTCATATCTGTGAATACTCCAACGAAAACCTTCGGAAACGGGAAGGTAAACACAATCAATGTTTCATTCAAAGAAAAGCATTTCGAAACTGCTGACGTTGAGCAAATCGCGTTGCGCAATTGATGCACGTAAGGTCGCCGTTTGTGTTTATTGATTTTTACGAACGCAAGGTTCAATTGCTGCAATCCATGTTTACTAATGTATTTGTTTTGGTTTGTAGGGTCGAGCTGCAGATTTGAAGTACGTGGAGGGCGCAGCTCGAATGATCGCTGATATCGCTCAAAGCGATAAGATTGTTGTTGAGAAGAGCACGGTTCCGGTGAGGGCTGCCGAAAGCATCCAGAACATCCTGTACGCCAACAACAAACCGGGAGTCACTTATCACATCCTCTCGAATCCCGAATTCCTGGCTGAGGGTTGGTTTGAGCTATTCACTCAAAATTCCAATTGGAATCATTGTTTTTGTTTTTTGCAGGAACTGCAATCAACGATTTGCTATATGCTGACCGTGTCCTAATTGGTGGCGAAGATAGCGGTGCTATCGAGCAGTTATGCAAGATCTACGAGCACTGGATTCCAAGGAAAAATATTTTAACCACGAATACGTGGTCTTCGGAATTATCGAAATTAGTGAGTGGCTGATAAATGTTTTAGCTCTTATGCGTTTCGTTTATTATTATTATTTTGCATGCAAAATTCGAATGCTTTGTGTCTGATAACGCTTAAAGTAAAGTAAATGCGACCGGTAAATAACTGGGACGGTAAATCTATTCGAATCTTCAAGGTTCGCCTTGTTGCTCAACGTAGTATTTTGATTCGGTTTGTACAAGTTTTTATCGTACGAAAATAGCATTTGATTCAACAGTAATAAATGTTGCGACACCAGGTATCACAAATATCCGAGTTTGATGATTTCCATTCCATTTAATTAATTGCGTTGAATGTTTATCGACTTGCGAAAGTTAAGCAATGTGGGTGGAGAATTGTATTGGATTGTATGTTTAAAAAACATGTTGTATCATTATTATCATTACAAACAAATTACAATTAAATATTTACTTACGAAGGAAAAACACTAATGACATATTTCCTTAAAGTTAATTTGCTATTTTTACCGAAATTTGATACTAATTATTAATAAATGAAAAGCAGTAAAACAGAAATTTATTGTTATAATTGTCAGTTTTGATAAGAGACATTTTATTCTATTTTATAATTTAAGAACATGCTAGAAACACAATCTAAAAATAATTAAAATGATATCAATAATTTCATTTAATGATTTCAAATACTGCGCATAATTGTTTGATGCATTGATAATGGTTGATGAATGTAGCAAAGGTGATAAATCTTCAAACAACAGAATTCAACTTGTTAAATTCTTAATTTATGTAAATACTTTTTAGACAAATTTCCTTAACAATTATGGTATAAAATTATGCTCCAATCTAAGTTTTGTCTATTTAGTAGTTATTTCTAGTAGAATATTGAAATCTCATCTCAAACTTTCTTCAAAATATGTATGTACAAAATGTTGCTTAAAGAGAAATTTTGTGTAATTCGTCAGTTGTAATAGAATATTTGTAACTCTTCCAATTCTCGATTTTTATAAGTACTTTTTAATAAAACTTAAAAGAAAATTCACGAAATTACTGAAAGCTAATTATGTAATTGCAATGAAAACAAATTAATTGTTTTGTGTTTGTTTAGGCTGCAAACGCGATGTTGGCTCAGCGCGTTTCGAGCATCAATTCCTTGTCTGCAGTCTGCGAGGCTACCGGAGCCGACGTTTCGGAGGTTGCTCGAGCGGTTGGCCTGGACTCGAGAATCGGTTCCAAGTTCCTGCAGGCTTCCATTGGTAAGGATTTAACGCCGCCGTCGCACTCGACCCAGGCTTCTAATAAGATCCAATCGGTATTTGATGTGCTCTATCTTTTTTTTTAATTATCGGTTTCGGTGGGAGCTGTTTTCAAAAGGACATCCTCAACCTGGTGTACATCTGCGAATGCCTGAAGCTGCCCGAGGTGGCCGCATACTGGCAGCAGGTGATCGACATGAACGAATACCAGAAGTCGAGGTTCACCGCCAAAGTCGTTCAGGCTTTGTTCAACACCGTCAGCGGTAAGAACATCGCGCTCCTCGGTTTCGCTTTCAAGAAGAACACCGGAGACACTCGCGAAAGTCCGGCCATTTACGTAGCGAAAACCCTGCTCGACGAAGGTGCCACCCTGAACATCTTCGATCCCAAGGTGGAGGAGTCCCAGATCTTCATGGATCTCACGCATCCGTCCATTTGTGAATCTCCGGAGCACGTCAGGAAAACCGTGAAGGTTTGCGGAGACGCATATTCGGCAACCAAAGGTACACATGCAATCGTTGTGTGCACAGAATGGGATGAGTTTATGGTAAGTTTTAGTATTCCTATGCAATTATGTCAATCAAATGGCAGTTAATTTTGACATTGAAGTTATATAAGGAAAAGTACTGTTCAAGCTACACTGACTGTAATATTTTTTAAATATTTGTATAGGAAACTTTAAGAATTGGAATTATTTCAACATACATAAATTCAATAATGATATTTATTGCAACAACAATTACAAAAATAACTCATTACATTAAAAATGAAAAAATATAAAGAAAAGGACAGAGAGACCTATAGTCAATAGGCCAGTTATAAAAACAAAATATAATCCTAAATATAAAACTTTACATAATAATAAAAAGGCAGGCCAAAGGGCTATCGACCATTGGTCTTTCCGCCATTTTTGTTTGTATTTCTTCGTTATATTTCTGCCAAGGGCTATTGTATACATTATGAGATGAAAATACTTGACTATTTAGTTAATGACATAATCAAAGTTATTACAATAAGTTGCTTTTACTGACTATTTTTGGAAAATTAGGAATGTTGCGTTTATAGAGTATTTACTGTGTACTAATTCAACAGTGCTTCTTTTTATTAATAAGAAGTTCTTTTCTAATGTACTTAAATTAAATCTTCCATTGTATTTATTTCAGGTATTGGATTACAAAAAGATATACGACGGTATGATGAAGCCTGCATTCATATTCGATGGAAGGAAGATCCTGAACCACGACAAGCTTCTGGAATACGGATTCCACGTGCACACCATCGGAAAACAGCTGAAGAAGCCGTCCCCGCCTCCTCGTTTGACCAACAATCACGTTTGAATAACAACAAATGGGAATTATCGAATGCAGTTTGAGATATATATATACATACATATATGCATCTATTGAAAATTGACGACGTGTATTTTAATCAGTATTCGAAATTGTACTTGTTCTTAATTTAGTTTTAATATTTATAAGAGAGGATTTTATTCCGAAAACTATATTTAATGATTCCAAAGTGCAATTATCTTTTTTAAACATGTAAAAAGCAATAAAATAAATAAATTGTTTGAATTCAGGTTTCATTCGTCGTTTCTTCTTTCGTTCATCAACTACAAAAAAAATGCTTATAAGAAAATTCGATTGTCTTCTCGAACTCAAATATTGGATCATTATTCGTGAACGACGTAAAGGCTTAATTATTTTTATATTTTTCCAGCATTGAATAGTAACATAGACTTCTACTTAATTGACTGATGAGTCATAAGTTTTTCTTTATAATCTGATGATGATTAATTTATTTTTGTTTATCTATAAACAATTAAAACGATAAAAATAACTTCATTAACAAAGGATTTAAAAATCCGGCTTTATTGATGAGACAGCATTCAAATTCCAATTATTTGATGTATTGATAACGGATGATGAATACAACAAAAGATTCAATCTTGATACTTCAAAGAATGTATTAAAAAAATCATATAAATTCTCAATACTTTGTAGGTAAACTAAAAATATATTGAGAACAAACGAACTTTACATCTTTTAAAAAGTAGATAGCCTTGTTTTAACATTGAAATAAAAGAAATGCGCCTCATAGAAAACTACGTAAATTGTTCAGCAACAAGTGGAATCTACAAATAAAAAGTGCACAAAGTCAGTTGTGCCAGTGTAATAATAACACTGAATACGCCGTGGGCGTCTATAACTTCTTTGGCCAGGAGCCAGCATGCAGATATAAAAAGCATACACAATTGCGAGAAGAATTACCATTAAAATGTATGCGATAAGATCCAAGTGAAAAGTTTTAAAAAAATGGTGCTGTTGATAAATGTTAATGTGAAGACATGATTCGTGATTGAATTACAAATTTATAGTAGTAGAAGAGAAAATTGCAAACAGAATTCTCGTATTTGTTTTATTATTATTGGTCGAGAGTGCAATGGTTCTTGTTTAGAAATTCAAAATTTAAGTTAATTCAATATGAAGTCTTTCAGTCCAGACTTTTAAAAACCTTTCCAGAATTGGATGATTGGAAAGTTGCATAATGCATTCTACGATCAGATTCAGTTGTATGCATTATTTAACTGCACTTGTGTCCAGGCACGGCTCTAGCCCATGAGAGACCGAGGGGCCTGATCTTACCAGATGTTCAAAAACTAACGGAAAGAAACGTGCCGAATCCTGGTTTAGAGACTTCTGGTTATAACTGTTTTATTACCACTACAAAATTATAACCCTCTTAATAGGTCCCATTATATATATATTTAAAATATTTACTTATAATTATAATACCCAAAAAACACTCCAGACAAATTTCTGATAGAAACTACTAAAAAAGTCACCTAATTAGTGAAATAATTAGTAAAATTGGTGACAGATTCAGTAGGTTTTAAATCATTTTTAATTGACTCCAAATGTAATTTTATTTCAATAGATTATATTTTCTTAGGAAAAATAATAAACCATCAATTATAGAATGCTATTAACTGTTACGTATGAAAATACTACTTACAATAATATCACGAGTTTTCCATTGCAATAATCAGAATTTCCAAGTTTTTCAATCGATTTCTTTCGGAGCAAAGAAATTTCCTTCAAATTGAATTTTACGGAAAGTACTGTAGCTAGAGTATCAACATTCATTCTAGATCTCTCACTTCTCCAAAAATCATTACCAAGTGAAAAAAAAAGCCTTTCAACTGCTGCATTATTTCCAGTTTCATATTTGAAATGATTAAATGAATTTCAATCTCAACATGTTGATTTTCCCATTGTTCTAAATTATTAGAATTTGAGTATACAATGTCAGGAATTTGTTTCAATATAAACTCAACACTATTTTCAATATCTACCCAATTTACTTGCGATTTGGTCAAAAAATACCATTGAAAACTGTTATTTCCTGTGATATTCCTTTCTAACCATTCTTCGACATACTGTACTATCAAATGACTCGTAAAAGTTCGGCACGGCATCTCCGAATACAGAGATTAACAGATTAGTGAAAATATGAAAATGGAGGATAGGTACACTTTTTGAGAAAGGACAGAACTTACAAAAAAAGGACTGTCCTTTGTAAAGGAAGACGATTGAAGTTTTGCTCTGTTACAAGTACTTGTTAAAGTTGTCACATATTTGTTGCAATTTGACAAAAACATTAAGGACTTCCAATGAGAAATGTTAATAAACCAATCTATAAAACTATTATCCTACTAATGATAAACTAGATACGAAGAACTTGTTAATACAATAGATTTATTAAGGATAATACATAATTAAAAATTAATTTCCAAAGAAATAAATCGTTTATTACTAGAAATAAATGAAGTTTATTAATAAATACGAAATAAGGCCGCAAGAAATGAATTTCAATAATTTGTAGTAGAATTAGTCTCATTTACGTATTTTATGTATGAAAATTACCAATTACCAAAAGGATCCTGCATATATGAGAAACAAATTAAAAATAAGTTAATTATAGCAACTGATATGAAAAGTTACAAGATATTAATGGCAATATTTTCTAATACAATTTGTAGTAAATTCATTTAAAAGTAATTAATATTTCATTCATGTATTATTTACTTCTATAGTCGATGACGTGAATTGTTGAGTAAGAATTAGAAGGAATATTTTTCTTGAAAAGTTACCAATAAGAAGGAACATGACAAATTTAGAGTTAAGATGAATCCTTCATATGAAAGATGTATTTTTATAGCAATAAATATGAAAAGCTACAAGAAATAAATGACAATATTTTCAATTAAGAATGAATTACAATAAATTGGAAATATGAAGTACGTAATATATCTTTAATTTCTGTAAAGTAATTAAAATAAAGGATTCATGTATTATTTACTTCTAAAGTCGATGATGTGAATTGTTAAGTAAGAATTAGAAGGAATGTTTTTCTTGAAAAGTTGCCAATAAGAAGGAACATGACAAATTTAGAGTTAAGATAAATCCTTCATAAGAAATAAATAGCAATATTTTCAATTAAGAATGAATTACAATAAATTGGAAATATGAAAGTAAGTAATATATATGTAATTTCTGTAAAGTAATTAAAATAAAGGATTTATGTATTATTTACTTCTAAAGTCGATGATGTGAATTGTTGAGTAAAAATTAGAAGGAATGTTTTTCTTGAAAAGTTGCCAATAAGAAGGAACATGACAAATTTAGAGTTAAGATGAATCCTTCATAAGAAAGATGTATTTTTTATAGCAATAAATATGAAAAGCTACAAGAAATAAATAGCAATATTTTCAATTAAGAATCAATTACAATAAATTGGAAATATGAAAGAACGTAATATATATTTAATTTCTGTAAAGTCATTAAAATAAAGGATTCATGTATAAAGTCAATGATGTGAATTGTTGGGTAAGAATTAGAAGGAATCTTTTTCTTGAAAAGTTGCCAATAAGAAGGAACATGACAAATTTAGAGTTAAGATGAATCCTTCATATAAAAGATGTATTTTTTATAGCAATAAATATGAAAAGCTACAAGAAATAAATAGCAATATTTTCAATTAAGAATGAATTAGAATAAATTGGAAATATGAAAGAACGTAATATATATTTAATTTCTGTAATTGAAATAAAGGAAGATTGAGGAAGAATTGGAATGAATGTTTTCAGTTACCAAAAAGAAGGAACATGAGAAACAAGTTCGGTTAATTGCAGATTGAAAACGTCCAAGGAGGAATTTTATAGCTTGGGAAGAGAAAAGAGAATGTGTAGTAGAACTTGATTTGAAGTTGTATTTTAATTCAAATTGGATTGTTCAAAGCCATTGACGAACGTGGAACAATAGCAGGAATAACGATGAAGAGGAACGAAGTCTGCGAAGAAGTCTAGCGCAGAATGATGGAACAAAAAACAGCAGGAAGAAAAAAAAGAGGCATCATCAGCAGGAACGTCGCGGCGCTGACGCGCCACCTGTCGGGGATCCCGCGATCTCGGTCCTGTCAAAAATGTTAACATGGCGGCTATTTTTGTCTCGGTCGTAAACTTTTTTTAACGCAGTTAGATGTTATTTTTCTCTTGGTTTTAAAACGTGCCAGGCAGCGGATGCAAACATTAAAGATCTCCGCTCACGCCAAGGGATCCGCCGGGGTCAATTCGCTGTTGTCAGAGGAGTGCGGGGTGCGTGAATCGCACGTGAGCAGAAAGAAAGGATAGTGTGTGTGTGAGTGGAGGAGAGTAGAACGGAAGGATCCGGACAGGATAGAGTTAGAATATATAGGATATATATAGGAGTTGAGAGGACGGATGGACGGTGTAGCAGGCCGGGGGCTCGTTTTGGGCACACGCATTTCGACGGCACCGGGGGGAAATTGACCGTGGGAAAGAACGCACCGAGTGGTGGGGAAAATGCGAGATGTGATTACCAAAAGCTGTTCTCGGTGTAATCAAATGGGACGTTCAATAAACCGTATTAATTATGAAACGATCGGGCGCTGCGTCTAATGGCAGACGAATGCTGTAACAACACCACGAATAGATTACAGAACGGGAGAAGTAGTGACAACAGCATGCCGTTCGCCCCACGGATCCGCGTTCTCCGTTCGCCACGATAAAACGACACACGAAAGGAAAAGAAACAAAACAGGAGAGAAGCAAGGAAAACAAGTGCACGCAAATGATATGATGCGTAATAATATCGAGACCATTACGTCGCCGTGAAAATTGTTATTGTTGTTTAATAAGTGCAGTGGGTGCGAGTGCGTCGTGCATGTGTGTGTTTTTTTGTCGTTGTTGATGTGTTTCCCCGTGCCACGAAAATGTCCAGAACAATGCTCATAACTTTGCTACCCCTCTTCTGGCTATGCCACTTATTTATCGGTAGGTATCATCTGCATCCTAACAATCAATCAAACAAATGACAACAACAACAACGACGTGATCTCCGTTCATTCCATCAACCATGGCCATGCACAAGTTTTTCCTTCTCCCCCCCGTCGTCGTCGTCTCCGATTCGCGCCTGTCAAACTCAAGGTTAAGGAACCGCATTATTGTTGTTGTTTCCACCAATAGCGTATAACAATTTTCCACGGTCGCTCCCAGCTACGTACACTTAGTTACATAAACAAACGACGATAATTCATGCCTCTCGTGTTGACGTTCGTTCGCCCGGGCTCTCGAAATTTATGCCAAATCATTGTATTTGCTAAATTACGCAAAACAATTATGCGCGCGTATTATTGCAGGATTGGTTGGTACCCGGCCGTGGATGAGGGCACGAGGAGAGGCGCCTGATTAGATTAAGCCCCTCTTGTGATAAGATAATCGATAGTCGGGATTCCAATTCGAATTTCTTGTTCTTGTCGAGGACCGAGGAGAACCCCCCCGGTCGTTGCAATAATTACTTCAATCGATGATCGCCGCCTTCGAACTTTTGGTCCTCACTAGGTTATGGGGACTCTCTCCTCTTTGGGTCACAGCAATCATTTAGCATCCACCTCGCAAAACACGACGACCCAACTACCATTCTTGCAAACACTTGAGTGCACTTTTTCATCTGCACTTTTTCTTAATGAAACAATAACTGTCTTCCGTATACACTTTAACGATCTAATTAATAACTCTTCCTTATTTATTTTTTTAATTTTCTGCTGCTTATGCAGTTCTTAAAACCCGAATCTATTACCATGGATAATTATACAAAATTGTTATTACTAAATAATTAAGGGCGGAAAGACAATATTACTTTATGGAATGTGAAAACTGATTTACATATGAAAATATTCATTTTCAACTACAAAATTTTCTTTGTCTTTGTATATTTCTTAAAATGGATAAATATATTGTTTTTTTCACTTTACAAATACTATTGAAAATGTTGATTAACTTTAAATGTAATAATAACTATTCATATTCAGTTTTGATGATGCTACTAATTGCATTCTTCCTCTTTTCTTAACTTTCTGCTGCTTACGCAGTTCTTAAGATCCCAATAGTTATTTAAATAAACTTATCATTTTAATGAATTATGTAAGAGCAGAAAGATTTCCTTGTCTTTCTATGTCATGTGAAAACTGATTTATATATGAAAATATTAATCGAGTTCAAATGTAAGATATATTGAAATTACACGTTTTCTCACGTACTTTTCTTAATGAAACAATAACTGTCTTCTGTATACACTTTCTTAAGCAAATCTTAAGATTCCAATACGTTGTTTTGGTTATTTAATAAATGTTATTATAAGAGCGAAAAGATTTTCTTCTTGTCTTCAGTTTTATGTTACATGAAAACTGAGTTATATATGAAATTATTCATTTTCTTCAACTTCAAAAGTAAGAGTTTTCTCTGTCTATGTGTCTACATGTATATTGTTTGTTTCTTTTGGTAATGAAACAATAAGTGTCTTCAGTATTCTCTTTCAATGATGCAATTAATAATTCTCGTTTATCAAAAGCAGGAGCTTTCTGTTCCTTCTGCAGTTCTTAAGACCCCTATATTATATGTTTTTTGTTACAATTAAAGAATGTAAAGACCTACGGTCATTCGCCCCTTGTGACACTTCCTATATTTTTATTCGTGACCGGAAATCTGAAAACAAATATGAAAAATCATCAGCATATGTGAACAGAACAGGAAATATCAGAAACAAGAAAAGGGAAACAGTACCAAAGAAGAACACATTAAAAGGAGTGCAGCTACAATATAGAACAGTGAAATTCAGAACAAGTCAAAAATAGAGCAAGAAATAACATTCTATAATAATTCTATAATTTTTCTCCTTTATTGTTTTTTAGGGTTCACAAGTTTATTTTTTGTATTCAATCCACATATTAATAATTATTGTAATAATAAAATTTAAACAAGTTGATTTAACTGTAGCAAATGTATTCAATTTTATTTATTGCGTTCTTTAATATCCTTGATTATCAGCATATTAAAACAGAATAGAAACTACAAAGCGCAACTTTCTACGAAACAATTATTTAGTCATGCAATTAATAGCACCAAATACTTGATTTATCATACAATACACACGAGATAGAAACTAATTACAAAGTCTGGGCTGCTTCGTCTGGTATTATAACTCCAGCAGCAACAACAACAAAAAAAACGTTCCGTTTTATCACCTAAAATCAAATCATTATTATCTAGATTATGTTTTCTACACTAAAATGTTGATTGCAATGATACTTGTTGATTAACTGAAGCGTTTAATTCGTATTATTTATAGTAGAAATTGTAAAACAATAACAATTCCGGTTTATAGCACAATTTAATCAAGTTCATTATCTAATGTACGTTTCCTGAACTAAGAGATCCAATTAGAAACTTTCTTCAAATGCTAATTGTATTACTAGATAAACTTGTTTTATGAACTAAAAGAAATTTAAATCAATCATCTTTATTTTCTAAACTAGAATATTCTTTCAACTTTCTTATATTAATTATATTACTAGATAAATGTATTGATTTCATATGGTAATTAATACTTGGAATTATGAAGCAACAATGAAACAAATCCAAATTTATGTCCGATCTCGGTTGAAAAAAGCAACGGAGGCTATTACCGGTTTTTGCATTTCAGTTATTTTCTTTTTTCCGCATTCGAATGGAATGCTTTTTACTTTCTAATTGGATAAAAGTTACCGTACACTAACTAACTAGATTAACGAATCTAGTTTCTTAATTGCTTCACATTCCAGTAATTGCTTAGTAGTAGGTTTCAGTATTAAAACAATATTTTACTCAAATTTAATAATTGAACTTATTGATTTAAATGTAAGTCATTTATTGTTGAAATGTAAAGATGTTTATTAATATTTTCCAGATTAATAAGCTTTAAAACAGTGTTTCTCGATATTGTTTTTTTGTATCAAGGCACACTTGAACTTTTTGATTCGCATCATACTTAAAACTTACTGTGGTTTAGACTTACGGCTTTGAACTTATGATTCACGTATAATACATGCCAATCACGAATATGGTATGTTATTTCTTAGGAAAGTCGTTAAGTTATTTATTATTAGTCTTTTATTGAATTAAATTGCAATTTGTATGCAAATACACGATTTTGAAAAATAGTTAACAATATTTCTATTGCTATAATTACCATTACTTTCATGAACATAAACGATTTAGAACAATAATAACTTCTAGAAATACAAACATATTAGAACATTAATACTACTTACTTAAAAAAAATATACATATTAAACTTCCAAAGTACAACTGATCATAGACTTAAGTAGAGGTTTAAATTTCAAGAATATGTGTTTATTGTTCGTAAAACAAAGTATCAAAATAGCTGAAAATAAAGAATATAATAATTATTGTCTAATATCATTATATTCATTAATACGTAGAATATCTTAAAAGAAAACTACAATAAATAAGATATTTTAGTGTTTTGATCTATTGTCAATCTTAGCATTTATTTAATGACAATCTTGACAGCTAAACATTTAGAGAATTAATGACAACCTTGACAGCTAAACATTTCAAGGAAAAATAACTTACGTCAGAGACCTGCATGTTTCGAATATGCCAATAAAAATAGAATATTCAGATATTTTAAAATCACATGAATTCTTCGAATATAAAATTTAAGTTTTCATTTTACTTTAATAACAAGATTACTATTTTGAATATGTTAGTATTACATTATATACTCTGATCTGGGTCATATGATGCTTTGTATCAGATTAATGACAGTTGTGACAGATAAACATTTAATGACAATATTACGTCAGAGAAAATCGTGTTTCTAAGCCAAAAAACTTAAGTTGCTAGCCTCTTAGTCACTTTTATGTATGTAATTAATAAAGATTATTATTATTATTTCAATTTAAGAAACGTTTAATTTATTTAAATATTTCAGTATTACATAGTAGACTCTGATTTGTGTCATGTGAGGTTCTATCTCATATTAATGACAATTTTGACAGGTAATGACAATATTACTTATGTCTAAAGACTTAATAACGATAGTGCATTCAGCTTTTTCAAAATTACATCAATTGTTCTCCGAATAAAACATGTCTTATTCTTATTCTAATTTAATAAGATGATTAACACCTCAAATATGACAATATTACTTAATAGACTTCGATCAGTATCATTTCATATTTTGTATCAGTATTAAAGATAAACATCAACTGACATTTTGTAGATAGAACTCAGAGTTTGGAAAGCTCCAAATGAAATCCAAACGTAAATATATTTTTCTTGTAAATCCTCGAAATTTAAATACAATTGCGATTTGAAAGTGCCATTTGATTATGGTGATCAGCGTTTGTAATTAACATTTTCGAACTTCGTCGAAGTTGAATGAAGTTCATTTGCATAGAATTAAATATGATTATTATTCGCAGTTTAATGTATGTAATTGAATCCGTTTTTCGAGTTGAATGGATCCCGATTGCTCGGGTAACACGAGCCAAGCCAGAAAACAATGTGTTATTAAAAGCATGTTTTGCGGTCTTCATTTTTTTTTCTTGTACGACCATTCTTCTCCTCCGCTGTCCACTCGGTAGGTAAATAATACCGAAAACCTTTCAGGTTTTCTCCTTTCGGTTCGTGCAAACACACCTACGCGTAATTATTTCGCCATAAATTGATTTCAGCCGTATAATCATTTAAAGTATCTTCTGTTCCATATATGCATATCGGATTTCTGCGCAACAGAAATAGCGTGCATCGGCGGGGATGCAGATCCGAAAACAAAGTATTATTAACGCACTCTGCGTTTTGGCTCGTTATATATCCATACCTCGCTTTACGGCCTAGATACGTTCCACGAAACTTGGCCGCAAAGCGAAAAGCCGTATAAGGAATCAATTATTGCGCTTGCGCATTGACACAGAAAAAAGTTTTTTTTGCCGTTATAGCGAAACATTTTAGGCCGTAAATCGAAAACGTGCCTTAATTGAAGAGGGCCCTTATAACGAAATGCCGTATAAAGAGCGGCCGTATAGCGAGGTATGGGTGTACTTGTATTTTTTTAAATTTATATTTTCGTTTGTGCACATAATATTAGCAAGTGAAGATAACGTAAATTGCAATTACTAAATACATACGCAAATTATTATGTTTACTACTTAACGTTTGTTTTGTTACATGAACGAATTATGTTTAATATTTAAATCATACACGAATAAAAACGTTGATGTGAAGTGTTATTATTTACTATTAGAAACACTGGAAGGTGTAATTTCTTATGAAAATTAAAATATATTGTAGTTAAATTTCAGGTATGTTCATATATTATTAGACAAAATATGTTATGGTTGGCACCGTGTTTGCATGTTCTACATACATTAGAGTAGTGGTCCAGTTTTAAAGACTCGTGACTAAAATTATTTTTATTTAACCATTTTTTTTACTGCAAATCCATAACAATAAACATTTCTATAGTTCTTTCATAACGCTGTATTCTCATAGTGTGAAATAAAAATTTCGACTGCTTTCCTCTTATAATACTAAATCTATATAATAACCAGTTTAAGAACTATTTCGGGAAGATACTCTAAAATAGATGGAAAATCGTGCTAGATAATTATATAGTTAAAGCTGAAAGACTCACATTGTCTCACTGTCGTGAGTCCGTTCATCTGCTACGAGCTGTCAAAATGTAAATTCCGTAAATGCATCACTTATTCTTGATTTTTGGTCTTCAGTTGTATGTAGTGTATCTAATAACTAGATAAACGCGTGAGATGAGCTAATTAAACTGTCGAATAGTAAAATTAAAGCTGAAAGTGTCACCTTTCCAAGAATCCAACTATCATCTTCGTTGTCTTCCAAGACATGTCAAAAGCGTCTATGATGAAAATGCCTCTTCTTCCGTTTAATTTAATTACAGAAATACTACGTATGATAATTATAAAAATCAATAAGAATCGTAAAGCTAGAGATATTTTGATTTTGAAAGTGCCTGAATAATTAGATCAACTAATGCTCAAATTATTAGCTGAAAGTTTTCTCTTTCCAACAAGCTCAATAATAATAACATTGTGATGATATTGGTTTGTCAAAAGTGTAAATTATGAAAATACAGAACCTTTATATTTTCTTTAATTTTTTAGACTTCTTTTTACTTTATGGAATAACAGGACAATCGCAATTCCAGTTTATATTTATTGTCATTTATTGGTAAATGTTTCATAAATGTAATGGTAGACGTAAATATGTAAATGCAGAACTGATTAATAATGTTAATTTCAATGAAGTGAGATTTATAATTATGTTTCAAAATATCGCTGCACTTATTAATCTCATCTTCATTATTATATGTATCATAGGATGGTTGACTGTACTAATATATGATATTTGATGAAGACAATTTTATTGCATTTACATTTATGTATGATTACAAGATAGTTCATAGTTGACGCCTGGTTTGCATTGTCTAAATTACATAAGAATGATCATTCATTTTTCAAAACTCATACGTTGATATTTTTTGGATAAAATAACTAAACATTTACATAATTTTCTTTCCTAATAGAAAGAGAATGTGAATAAATCGTTCGAATAACCGTAAACACATGTTCGGATAATGAATACCTTACCGACCAATTGATGTATCTTTTGAGAGTTTATATTATGAAGTTTACTAGTATGAGGATTGAAGTTTTTTTAGAATTATATCGAATCAAAGTTGCAATGAAATTCAAAAGCCTTTCCATCCATGAACATCAATTTGTTTATATCTATTTTCTACTCTGGTTCGATGTTCCCCTTTGTTTATATAATATCTTCAAATATAAACTGGAATGAAATTAAACCCATTTAAATTCACACACACACGCACACTTGACGATGCATTTAATTGTAAATATTTCCCAAAGTGTATTGGCTTCGGTTAATTTGTCCGTCCCAAATTACATACCGACTATAAATAGTGGTGGTGTGTGTGTGTGTGTTATTAGGCCTAAAACGTAACACATCTGGGGCTGTTGACCCTACAGGAAGAACGCTGACATAATTTAATTTATTTATAAACTTATGACTAGTTACCCGATTAAACTTAAAGTACTTGCGTGCCGGAGAGATCAGCTGGACGGGACGGACCATCAGCGTTCATCATCAACAAGGAAAATATGTCCAATTGTGTCTTGTAAAGCTAATGAGGGCAAAAAAATTAATTCATTTCGTTTTCAATTTTCTAATACGTAACGCAGTTGCAGCATCTTAGCAGCACAATATTACTTAGAATGAATAACACAATAAATGTTTTAGGAATTTGAAGTGAATACATCATTTATATTTATATATTTATTCACTTAGGAATTTAAAGTGAATACAATTCATAGATTTTGAATCAACGAAATGTATGCAAATTTTGTTTAAAATTTTGTCAGAGCATTGTTGTTCATTAATATTCACTGTCTGTTATTGTCCGAGGATTAAGTTATTAACATATATTTATTTTAATAACTTAATCCGTGGGTTTATGAAACAAAGTATCACTGTACTCGTTTTGTAAGCAATCGGCTAACAAATAGTTGGAACTGCGATGAAATCGGATTACGAACATATAAAAATTCGGACAACGAACACTTTATTTACTAATTGAAATTACTTTTGGGTGTAAATCTGCTGAAGAAGCTTTTTTAAATCAATAATCGAATAACGACAATTCGTATAACGAACGTCATAATTAGAACTGCGAAGAAATCGGGTTACCAGCATATAAATATTCGGACAACGAACACTTTATTAACTGATTGATGTTACTTGTAGGTGTAAATCTGCTGAAGAAGCTTTTTTAAATCATTAATCGAATAACGACAATTCGTATAACTAACGTCATAATTTGAACTGAGAAGTAATCGGATTACGAACTTGAAAATATTCGTCCAACGAACACTTTATTAACTGATTGACGTTACTTTTGGGTGTAAATTTGCTGAAGAAGTTTTTTTAAATCAATGATCGAATAACGAACAATTCGGATGACGAACATCAAAATTCGAACTGCGAAGAAAGCGGATTACGAAAATAGACATATTCGGACAACGAACACTTTATCGATCGATTGACGTTACTTTTGGGAGCTGAAGAAGCTTTTTAATTCAATGACCGAATAACGAATAATTCGGAGGACGAACATCATAATTCGAACTGCGAAAAAATCGGATTAAGAACATATAAATATTCGGACAACGAACACTTTATCGACCGATTGACGTTACTTTTGGGAGCAAATCTGCTGAAGAAGCTTTTTAAATCAATGATCGAATTATGATCAATTCGGATGACGAACATCATAATTAGAACTGCGAAGCAATCGGATTACGAACATGTAAATATTCGGACAACGAACACTATCGACCGATTGACGTTACTTTTGGTAGCAAATCTGCTGAATAAGCTATTTAAATCAATGATCGAATAACGAACAATTCGGATGACGAACATCATAATTCGAACTGCGAAGAAATCGGATTAAGAACATATAAATATTCAGACAACGAACACTTTATTAACCAATTGACGTTACTTTTGGGAGCAAATCTGGTGAAGAAGCTTTTTTAAATCAATGATCGAATAACGAACAATTCGGATATCGAACATCATAATGAGAACTGCGAAGAAATCGGATTACGAACATACAAATGTTCGAACAATGGACACAATTTCGGATAACGAACATCTTATAAACATATTGACTGTACTTTTGATAGCTGAAACATTTTTTTATATCAATGATCGATTGACAGACAATTCGGAGAACGAGCATCACCTTGTATTAATTTTGTTCGTTAACCGAATACCGAACGATTTTCTACATGAAACAACCTAACTGATTTATTAATATTAAGTTATTTCTTGATTGATTCGTTTTACTATTATAATTACGCAATGTTAACATTTGTTATTGGTTTACAACTAAAATAGCATGTTGATCATTCTCCATGACATATTCGTAATCATGCGGACGTCATGCATGTCGTTTCTTTTTTAGATTAATCTTTCATCTATTTATGTATTTATTTTCTTAAATTTTCCAATGACGTGCTTTCAATTTATGCAATGCACGTCTATCAAGAGTCGGTAACGAATATTCCTTTAAATAACGCAAAGATGCGAAAGGCTATCGGCCTTTGGTCCCTGCGGAAATGGGTCAAAACAAAACTTGTCTTTGTACGATTTACATAATATGTTGGTGGTGCGAATGCATACGCTTTCATTTGCATCTAATTACGATTATTATCGTAGTTAGCTTGATATGTTGGAAAGTTTGGTATAAAATAAATGTTTACATTATTTCAAAATACTACACAAAAACTGTACATTGTACATACTAAACAACGAAATAAATTAGTAAATTGTAAATGTTTGATTCGATGACAACCATAGATCCTTAATGGCTATACACAGTACTTATCACAGTTGTCAAATACAAGTACTTGACAACAAGTGTCATTGAATTATCTTACAAGAAGTTAATAAAATATTTATATAATTGTCATTTTGTATGAATATTTATGGTTTCACTAAACTTGTATTATCACAGTTTCGAAATATATAAAATTTGTGTACTTAATAATAAAATTGAATACATATATTCTATTAAAACTCGCTTTAAAACTCATTTAATTAGTTCCAATTAGATTTAATTTGAAGCATTTAGTAATGTTGTCTTAATGTTTGAGTAAAAAAATTGTTATTTCCTTTCATCTACTATAGAAGACTATCGTGTTTTGTATACATTCTCAATAATAATGATATTTATTATAACAATAATTACAAATTAACTTAATACAATAAAAATTAAAACAAAAGAAATATAAAAAACATTTGCTGTAAAGAACTCTTGACGATAAGTCTTTCTGCCCTATACATTCTCATTTATATAGTAAGTTTTAATATCAATGTAACATCAACTAACGATTTATTACAAAATGATAATCAATTGTTAGCATTACGTTATTAACTTTTTTCTATTAATACGATATTTCCATGACAACTATGTATACATATGTTTGGGTATATTCATAAGAAAAAAACATAATTAGTTTCTTATAATAATTTAAAAATAATTGAATATAACCTAGAATTGCTATAAACACAATACGTCCGTTCATTTCTCAAAAGAAACGTCAAGTTCTTCATTATTCTAATCCTTATTTCTCATAAGAAATGTCAAGATATTCGTTATTCTAATCCTTATTTCTTATAAGAAATGTCAAGTTATTCGTTATTCTAATCCTTATTTCTCATAAGAAACGTCAAGTTATTTGTTATTCTAATCCTTATTTCTCATAAGAAACGTCAAGTTATTCGTTATTCTAATCCTTATTTCTCATGAGAAATGTCGAGTTATTCGTTATTCTAATCCTTATTTATCATAAGAAATGTCAAGTTATTCGTTATTCTAATCATTATTTCTCATAAGAAACGTCAAGTTATTCGCTATTCTAATCCTTATTTCTCATAAGAAATGTCAAGTTATTCGTTATTCTAATCCTTATTTCTCATAAGAAACGTCAAGTTATTCGTTATTCTAATCCTTATTTCTGAGAAGAAACGTCAAGTTATTCGTTATTTTAATCCTTATTTCTGATAAGAAGCGTCAAGTTATTCGTTATGCGAATCATTATTTCTCATAAGAAACGTGAACTATTCTTTATCCGACTAATTATTTCATAAAAGAATCGTCAAGATGTTCGTTAGCCGAATCCTTATTTCTCAAAAGAAACATCAAGGTATTGGTTATCCGAATCCTTGTTTCTCAAAAGAAACGTCAAGCTATTCGTTATTCTAATCCATATTTCTCATAAGAAACGTCAAGTTATTCGTTATTCTAATCCTTATTTCTGAGAAGAAACGTCAAGTTATTCGTTATCTGAATCCTTATTTCTCAAGATGTGATAACGAACATGAGTTATTTGCTCGAACATACTAATCACTAGTATTTTTGTATTTGTTCACACATCGAACTATCGTTAACCAATTACCCATAGTGTCTCCATAACTACGGACTATACGCACATTTATTTAGATTAGTTACAATGTTGGGGTAGTCTTGGTCATCAATCCCGGATATTGATTAACGGAAAAGGGTTAAAACAAACCAAAAAGAAAACTGAAAAAAACTGATTTTATATTTTTGGGAATAAAAACCAAAAATCGCAGAAATAATCTCACGAATGTCCCAAAAGATCATATTCTGACTCAAAATTGGGACAAACACTTATACCATTATAAATCATTTCCTAAATTCATTTTAATATAATCGTACCAACAATAAAAATCTACTTAAATTTTGATTGATGTTGTTTTTGTTTCAGTTGTAGAAGGTTTGAAATGCAAGTGTGAAATTTGCCATGACAGCAATTACACGTGCGAGACGGATGGGTATTGTTTTACAACAACGGAGCTGACGAAAACTGGAACAATTAAGCATTCATACAGGTGAGAAGATTAATATAATAAGCATCCTTTTGTGATACACACAAATATATTATAAACTTTCTAATTGTTCTTATAGTGTTATCTTTAATGTATACGGAGATAAAACAAAATATAATCATAATTTTCTTTCTGTCTCTCTCTCTCTATATATATATATATTGGTAGCCAGTCTAAATTACATCCCACGTCAAAAAAGAAGACAAGAATTATCTAATACACCTATCCTCTACTAAAAAAAAGCTATTCCCCTCCTCCCAATTGGAAATTACCCAAAAACTCCGACGAGCGCGTCTTGGAAAAAGTCAATTCCGGATATAATTTTAATTTCTTTCATTTACTTTTTGTTGTTTTTCTTTTAAATACTTTTGTTGCTATTTTGTTTATGATATCCACTGATTTCTGAAATGTTTTTCTTTTTGCGATGCGTTCCAACGCAAATCTAAACTCCTCGCAGATGCTATCATCGGGATCAGTTTTTCCCACCGGAGAAACCACGCTATTGTAGCTCTAAACCGAAAAGCGACTACGCTGTAATCTGCTGTTCGGCCAGAGATTATTGCAATGATGGTATTTTACCGAAGATCCTCGTCATTACAAATCATACCCACGTGTACGATAATCATACTGCAGGTAAATGTGTGTGGTTGCCCCGATTTTTTTTTATTGTGTTCTGAGAAAAACCACTTCCCAAACACTAAATTTCAAAGACAAAGTCAAAATTTCGTTGTTTTTTTTAATTGTTGTTTTATTCTACACGAAACCGATTTGACGATAAAATGAATTGACGATGCTGATTTCGTTACTAACAAAGTACTCTCTAATTAATCGCAACAGTTTTCTTAAATATTTTTCTTTTTTGATATTAATAATACGAACTAACAGTTTTTTTTTCTTCTGATTTTATTACCTATTTTTTTTTTATCTAACTGTAATGAGCGAAGTTTGTACTTTTTTTGTGTGTTGTTTTGTCTTTTATAGGAAGCCTTTGATTGATCGATTTGTTGCTTTCGAATATTTTATAAGCGGAGACGGGCGTTCCCAATCGATTACGATAATCGCCTCATTAATGGATTTCTGATTATCTGTTGTGTGTGTGTTGTTTCTTTCTTTCCTATTTTTTTTTTAAATATATTATTGTTATTCTGGTATCCGTGGATTATAGCGCACACACGATATTCCGTGCCGCATTGTTGAATTAGTGTAATTGGATTTTACATTTGCAGCGCTCGTTTCGCTCGCACGGCCATCGCATTACGTTTTTAAAATGTTTTTAATCATTTAATTGCAGATTATCAAATGAAAGGATCCAAACTATGACCTCGTTCATAATTTATAAATGTACCTATTTCTCCATTATGAGTAACGCTGCGCATCCATGTAACGTTGAATCTCCCGCGCAGCCTTCTTCTCATTCTCTCTTTACGTTGCTATGCCAATTAAAGAACAATAATGAAGAGACAATGCGAACTTTACACATCACTCGCATTTGTCAGATATGAAACTAATGAGGAAACATCAGAAACGTTTTTAATTTATTTTTTTATTACTATGGTTATCAGCGTGGGGAATCTTAAAGTTACCTATGTTTTATGGTAAGAATATATAATGGTTAAAGCGAAGAATTGCTGAAAAAAACTGTATGCAAAAAAGGGTGCAATAATACATATATATTAATAACATAAAATTTTTGGGTGGTATCCTATAATTTAGTAGTTGTTAACTAACTGAAACGTAGAACAATAAGGTTATTGCGAAATGACAGCTGTCATCATGTGCCAAACCGAGTAATTGGTGAAAAAACTGTTTCTTATATTTATTCAGTCACGTGGAAAAAGTTGAAAAATACTTAAATAACTTTATGGGTGGATGTAATTTAGTAGTTAATTGTTGAATTATCTGAAACAACAAGCTTATCACGAATTGACAGATGTCATCATATGTCAAAACGAGATTTTTTTTTACCAAACGAATACACATATCAGGTAGTACAGTAAAAGTGATAAGAAACGCTGATGCAACCTTAATGGATGTAATTTAATAGGTTGTTGTCGAACTATCTGAATTATGGAACAACAAACTTTACACAAAATAATACAAAATGTATTTCTAATTAACTTCAAAAAAGTAATGTAAATATACCCATATCTCGCTTTACGGCCTAGATACGTTCCACGAAACTTGGCCGCAAAGCGAAAAGCCGTATAAGGAATCAATTATTGCGCCTGCGCAAGATTGGCTACATGTAGATATATCGACATCGACTATTTGTTGCCGTTTACCGAAACATTTTGGGCCGTAAATCGAAAACGTGTCTTTATTGAAGTGGGCCGTTATGCCGTTTAAAGAGCGGCCGTATAGCGAGATATGGGTGTACTAAATAATTGTAGTAAAACGTTGGTTTCTCAATTACCTTCAATTAGTGATATTAACTGATCACTATGAATGTTAGAAATCTATTGTTAGGTTTTTCAGAAATTTTATTGTAGAAGTAACTTTAAAATTTGATTCTTTTGTAATGTGCTATTGGTGCAAGTAATAACTTCAGAATGATTAAAATACATTTTTTTTATTTAAAACTAAAGTTTGTAACAAATATAGTTACTACAAACTAATATGTTGGAAAAAATGTTTAGAAAATAACTTATTGATGAACTACCTGATATTGGAAAACAAGTGAAATGGCAAATGTCATGTATGACTTATTCAAATATGATAAAAATGTTGAAAAACATTGATACAACATAATGGATAGATATTGGTTTAGTTGTTGTAATTTAGTAATTTATTGCCGAATGTGACAAAACAAGCGAAATGACAGCTGTTGTCATTTGACTAAGCGAGGAAGCTTTACCGGTTTGGTACAACTAATACGTTGGTTAGCACAGGAATAAAGTTGAAAAACCCTGAAATAACTTATTGGACAGTCGAAGGATGCAATTTGCAATTAGTTTGATGTCGAAGTTTCTGAAACGTGGTACAACACATAATAATACAAAGTTTATTTCTGACTCACTCAAAAAATAAATTTCAATACCAATCAATTCTTATAAAACTGGTTGTTCAATAAACATTCATACACTTAATATCTATTTAATTATATGGAAACTATGTATCACAAATTGACCGAAAACTTATTGGGAAGTTTGTATTGTGGAATACAGTTATTTGAGGCAAAGAAAAATGCTGATTTAGTCAGCAAAGGAATTGTATTTTTTTGTTGGTTGTTATTATATTAAGTCTTTGTAATTATTGTTGCAATAATTGCTAATTCTATTTATCAAATTATCAAAAGCATTGTTGTAACATGAATTTGTTCATTTACATAAAAAAGTTTGTAACAATGCACAGAATAATATTGATGTTTTATAAAAATACATACTCAAAAAAGAAAATAAAGTGTACGCGTTTGATGTATAGATACATTATCTCGCTGCCAATAGCAATGAAAAGGTCGATTAATTTTTGCGTTGCGATGGAAGAGTATAATTTATTCGGGGGAGCGTTCTCGCTGCTGAAAAACGTTCTATTTTTACATGAAACATATAAATAACGAAAGTTCTTTACGCTTTGCTTTCCATTTTGATAATAACTGATTGTACTGTAACGATGTACATACATAGCCTTTTGTCTTAAAGGAGCGTTAAACTTTGTACAAACTTTTTGCAATATTTATATTCACCTTTCCAGACACCAGTTACAGATTCCGAATAAAGTGCGCACTTTATATAATCGTTACAAAAGTTGTTTTTAATTTGTCATTAATTTTTATCCTTAAATTGAAATCAACTCAATTTGTGTAAACATAGTCAATTACTTAATTATACTAAATGAATAATTCCACAAAATTGATTTGTTATAAACTGCATAAAAAAAATAAGAATATATTTATTTAATGCAATTTTTATCCTTACAAAGTTTCAGTCAGTATATAAAAGTTATTAAAGTAGAATCTGTAACACACGTTTCTGAACTTTTGTAATGTGTTATTTAACATTATGTTAATAAAAAATAATAATATTTTATTTAATTACAAATAAATTTAAAAAAAAAAACAAATAAACAGTACTTTTACAATGCCATCAAGTAAAATACATTGTTTTTATTTAGGAAAATACATGCATTTTATATAGACTATAACGATGTTACAAGAAACAGGTTTTCAAAACAAATAAAATTGAATATTTCTTTTTGGTTTGTTTTGTAATGAAAACATTGTAGTTTGATTATAATTGTAAAAGTGCTAGAATGGGTGATTAACAAATTTAGAATGTAGACTAGATGTTTACAGTCTGGTCAGGTCGAAAACAAATGTCTGGATACCTGGATATTTGCGTCTGTTGAAACGTTTGCTTTTCGTTTCTTTCGCGTCTATTGAAACGTTTAGCTTGATTGAGAACAAAAAGGATAATAATTTAAGAATGTATTCTTTTCAAATGCGTTGTGTTTATACTCAATTACACATTTATTGTAGACGTAAATGTGATGGGTTTTGTTAATCAAACTAATATGTTTCTTCAGAATTTATGTTATTAATCAATTACAAAGTTTACCATTATTAATTACGAACACAAGTCTAATAATACTTATTGTTAAATGATGATTTATTTGTCTACAATCTCTTGGAAATTATGTAAAGAAAAATTGTTAAAATAACTTATCTTAGAGCATTGACTATACTTTTCTCGGTCATTAGTTAACGTTTTTTAATTATAGTTCATTCTATTTCATAATTAGTTAAAATACTTTCTAGTAGTAAATCAAAAGGATGCTAAAAATACAAAATCAAGATTTATAGTTGACAATCAACGTGGGAGAATTTCTTCGTGTTCAGTTCAAAGAATCAAGTCAAAAATAGTTTTGTCGGTGTAAAAAAAATAGATTAGTTATACATCGCACTGTGCGGCTTCAATCAGTCCTATTTCTATTTTACTTAGTTCTACGATTAGTCTGATTAACCGCACTGTTCTAGTTAATCATTGGGGAACCGCACTATCAGAGTTACTAATAAACTTCGTTATTCATAAATTCATTATTTTTATAACAATTATAGTATTATTGTACTTTGGTTTATTTCTATTTTATTTAGTTCTTTGATTAGTCCGATTTCAAATATTGGCGAAACCTTCCGCACTATGCGAGTTATTATTGAAATTTGTTGTTCAAAAACACATTTTTGTGGACGAGTGAATTTGTACACAGTTATACGATATTTACATTAATTTTTGAACAATTACACTACGTTTCTCGATTAGTCCGATTTCAAATATTAGAGAACCGCACTATACGAGTTATTAATGAACTTCGTTGTTCATAAACACATCCTTTGTTTATGATGATTGAAAATGTACCTAAATATACAGTATTGATATAATTTTTTGAATAATTGCTGTACAAGTCTTTTTTATATACCATTCTGTTTTATTTCATTCCTCGATTAGTCCGATTTAAAATATTGGTATCGATCACCACCCGCACTATGCGAGTTATTGCTGAAATTCGTTGTTCATGAACACAATTTTTCTTTGGAAAAGTGAAATTGTACATAGTTATACAATATTTACATTAATTTTTGAACAATTACACTACGTTCCTCGATTAGTCCGATTTCAAATATAAGGGAACCGCACTATACGAGTAATTAATGAACTTCGTTGTTCATAAACACATCCTTTGTTTATGATGATTGGAAGTGTACATAGATATATATTTTTGAACAATTGCTGTACAAGTCTTTTTTGAAGTATATTTTATTTAATTCCTCGGTTAGTCCGATTTCAAATATTGGAATCGATCACCACCCGCACTATGCGAGTTATTACTGAAATTCGTTGTTCATGAACACAATTTTTCTTTGGAAGAGTGAAATTGTACAAAGTCATACGATATTTATATTTATTTTTGAACAATTACACTACGTTTCTCGATTAGTCCGATTTCAAATATAAGGGAACCGCACTATACGAGTTATTGATGAATTTCGTTGTTCATAAACACATAATTTGTTTATGATGATTGAAAGTGCATATAGGTATACAGTATTGATGTAATTTTTTTGAATAATTGCTACATAAGTCTTCTTTTATATATCATTCTGTTTTATTTCATTCCGCGATTAGTCCGATTTCAAATATTGGTATCGATCACCACCCGCACTATGCGAGTTATTAATGAACTACGTTGTTCATAAACATATCCTTTGTTTTTGATGATTGAAAGTGTAGGTAAATATACAGTATTGATATAATTTTTTGAATAATTGCTGTACAAGTCTTTTTTATATACCATTCTGTTTTATTTCATTCCTCGATTAGTCCGATTTCAAATATTGGTATCGATCACCACCCGCACTATGCGAGTTATTACTGAAATTCGTTGTTCATAAATACATTTTTTCTTTGGAAGAGTGAAATTGTACATAATTATACGATATTTACATTAATTTTTGAACAATTACACTACGTTTCTCGATTAGTCCGATTTCAAATATTAGGGAAAAATACGAGTTATTAATGAACTTCGTTGTTTATAAACACATCCTTTGTTTTGATGATTAAAAGTGTACATAGATATGTACAGTATTGATATTTTTTTTTTGAATAATTGCTGTACAAGTCTTTTTTTGGAAACCATTATGTTTTATTTCATTTCTCGATTAGTCCGATTTCAAATATTGGTATCGATCACCACCCGCACTATGCGAGTTATTGCTGAAATTCGTTGTTCATGAACACAATTTTTCTTTGGAAAAGTGAAATTGTACATAGTTATACAATATTTACATTAATTTTTGAACAATTACACTACGTTTCTCGATTAGTCCGATTTCAAATATAAGGAAACCGCACTATATGAGTTATTAATGAACTTCGTTGTTCATAAACGCATCCTTTGTTTATGATGATTGAAAGTGTACAATTCCTCAATTAGTCCGATTTCAAATATTAGAATCGATTACCACCCGCACTATGCGAGTTATTACTGAACTTTGTTGTTCATAAACACAATTTTTATTTCGAACAGTGAAAGTGTACATTAGATATACAATGTTCATATTAATTTTTGAACAATTACAGTGGCTGATACCGCCGGTTTATCAAAGACAGATAATGTTGATAGCGAGAGTAGTATTACATATATTTGTTATACTTTCCCCCCCACATAGCTCTTTTAATGTTCGAGTGCGTTCGATTTATATATTTTCCGTTCGCCCGCATTAAATTGTCTATAAATTACCTGGAAACTGAGACTCGAGTGCTCGGTGGGTGGGGGGTCAAACATGAAAATAGCCCGAACTAAATTTAGACTAAAACAAAATTTAATATTGAAAGCAATAAATTCGATCGAAGGCTAACCACAAAACGTTTCTTCAGCTTCCGAGTTATTTCAGCTATACGCCTAAAATGTATCATAATTATTATTATATACTTTCTCTATTTACATTTCTCTTTTCTTCGTATTAACGTGTTAAAGAGTCGTCCACCACTCGCTTTCAATATTAGTGAATTACATTGATTAATGATACTAATATTTAAGATTTAAACTCCCTCCTCCATTCCCAAACACCGCATCCCGAATTTGTTCAAGTTAAAACGAAACTTAGGTGTTTTTTCTTTGTCAATTTCGAAAATTGGACTGGCTATCTAGGATTTATTATTATTACATTTTTCTTTCCTCTCTCTCTCTCTCTCTTACACACACACACAATACGTTCAATAGCAGCGGATTTTTACCTATATTTGTTTGCTATAACCACTACATTTATGAAATTATTTGTTACTGTTGAAAGCATTTACTTGTAACTACCACATTGATGAATCGGATTTTTTCTGTTTTTTTTTTGTTTCTTGTTCTCCTGTTGTGCAACATCGTTCGGGGGTGGAAATTGTAGGTGCCTAGACAGCAATTTGCAACTTCCCGTAAATAACCCCCTCTTCTGCCATCGGCAGCACCACCCCCTCAACAATACTTTCGTGATGAAGTGTTGCCGGGACAAGGACTTCTGCAACGAGCACCTCGATCCCAAACTAACACCCAAACCCCGAGGTAACGAGCTACTACATATCGAAACAAAATCAATCAAAGAACCAATTAGAACTTATTACTTAATTATCTCTATATCTTTCTATCTCTCTCTCTCTCTCTCTCACTCGATTTATATATATATGTAAAAGTTCCAGATTCATGTATATAAAAAAACAACAACCTCGATCTCTGTCTGCATACATATATATTTATAAATCTAATTCTTCACGCACTCGCCTCCACTTTATTATTTATAGACTGTAATTTTGTAGATATCTACTCTAATCATTATATGCAAAACCGCGCATTTCTTTCCAACAGATTTACCCACCTTTTCTCTACATCTCTCTTGATCTTTGTTGTTTTTTTTTCCTCTTTATTTTGCGCTAAACTGCTCGCGTCTTACAATTGTATATTAATTTGTATATTTATTAATTACTTTTTATTTATAGTGTAGTAACCGAAGTATTAAAACTAGTTGCACCGCACTGGTTTTGGTTTCTTTCGCAAGTTGTACAACCCTTTCTCTCTCTCTGTGTCTATTTTTCTTCCAAGTAGTTAGTTTCGTTGTATATAGATAGCCAAACTGTGTAGTGTAGTTGCGAGGTAAAGATGATGTGTTTACTTGAGTCGAAGATCACAAATTTCAAATGCGAATATCTCAAGTTTTCGCATTAAGGAGACACCATCCGGAGGACGTCCACTTAAGCAAAACAATAAACTATGCATATTTCGCTGTACATATTTATATTTGTATGGGTTTTTTTTTTGATGTTGTGTGTTCCAACTATTGTTTTTTTTAAAATGGGATTATTATTTTTTTATTTTCTGCATATATTTATTCACGTTCCTTGTTTTTGCTAGATGCCTAAACAAGAGTTACATCCATTTCAATCCGCACTCTAACAAAACCGATTATTGCAAGGAGCAGATCACGGATCTGAGCGAGGAAACTAAAAACGCAATAAGCGCCTCAGATTGCTGCGACTCGTACGATATGTGCAATGCCGCTCTGAGTCCTGTTCCCAAAGAACAAGTGATTTACAAAGGTTAGAAGAAATTTATAACAAAAGACCGAACGAAAAAAATATATACGTATCTAATAGAAAAACCGTGGGAAGAATCGAATCGAAATCAACAGAACCACCCACCACAACCCATCCGAATCGAAGAGAACATCTCTTAATTGTTACTCTCCATTTCTCTTTTTTTTTTAATATATTTTTTTTGGTATTCTGTTCATCAAGGGTTATTTTATTTACTTATTTATTTATTTATTTTTTTAATTTCGTAGGCCGAAATTTGTGATCGTCCGCATCTCGCACATATGTTTCACTGGGGTTATTTTTTTTTCTAGAAAGAACATATTAATTGTTTATATAATAAACAGGACTGTCAATATGGCTAATTGTTGACCAAAAAAATACACACATACATAAGGAATTAAACATTATTATTATTTACTTTTCGCTTTGAATGCTTGGTGCAATTTTGCTTATTTTACTTTAAACTTCATTTCCTGTCTCTATCTGTATGTCGACTAACCTTTCATTAACCCACTCATTTAACCGAACATTTGGCATTACAATTATTTATTTATTTTTTTTTGGTTTTGGTGATTTAAAATTGACAAATGTGTTTGTATATATATTAGTTTGAATTCCGTCTTGGGAATGTGGCACTGTCAATTTTAAAGTTTTTATTTGGTAGACTGTGTTCCTCTTTAGCATGTTTTTACTTTTAGTGTTTATCGTTTTAAGAGCATGCCAGAATCTTCCGTTAGAAAAGAAAAACAGTTTTCCATGTACTCTATTTTGTTGTTGTTTAAGACCTATAAGGTCGTTCGTTTTTTAACTTTAATATTACAAATCTAATCATATGTTCTCGAATAATAGAAAATATAGAATCTGTCAAATATATGTACTATTATTCGAGCACGTTTGAGTAAAAGCGGTCGTCAGTTTTGATATAATAATTACGATTTTATATGGTTGAATATCCAGGAGCAGTAAAAAAAAATGAACATCTGAACAGTGCAATTAATTAAGGAAAGTGCATATTGTGTATAGTTAAATACATATTTTTATGCTTCTGTTAATCTCTATCGAAGATATTTAGTTTAGTAGGTCTTTGCACATGAGAAACAAAATATTTAGGAAGAAATCTTGTTTATGCGTTACTACGATGAGCTATTTTCATCTTAGTGATATTTATTACTGTTGCTATGGTAATTAATCAGTTGACGCTTTGATGGAAGAGCAAGGCCTATCATTTTTTTATATATTACATACTCAAATACGAATCTCAGAGAACAAGAAATGTTATTGTTTATAATTTTTAATTAAAATTGTTTGCGGAAGCATTAAACTATGTACTTTGCTTTGTTGAACGCTTTATTTTCAGGTTTTATATCTTTTTTTACTGCTCTGTTTTGTCGTTATTTGCATTTCGAACGAGTACTGGAAAATTGGTTTTGCTTTTTTGTTTTTATTTCTATTGTGCAATTTTGAACATATTTCTTTCTAATTTGTGTTTACGTGTGTGAATATATAGATGATTCGTTGATTTCGAAGAAGTACGACTTCGTGCTGTGCATTTTTGGAACA
This sequence comes from Nicrophorus orbicollis, assembly GCA_018845635.1. Classification (NCBI taxonomy): domain Eukaryota; kingdom Metazoa; phylum Arthropoda; class Insecta; order Coleoptera; family Silphidae; genus Nicrophorus; species Nicrophorus orbicollis. Next base: position 777,691 of record JAFMTC010000129.1, read on the forward strand.
GTGTTGGTCGTGCTGCTTCTTGCCGTATTGATTTATTGCTGTCTGAAACATTGCCGAGCGCCGAACAGAGGAAGACATCAACATCTTGGATTGGGTGAAGACAGCACGGAAGCGCCTGACCATCCGATCCTGAACGGAGTTTCGTTGAGACACATGATCGAGATGACCACGAGCGGCAGTGGATCAGGTACTGTTGCATTCAAATCTATTTTCATGGGTTTGCATTGGTATAACTTTGTTTTGTTGTTGTTTGTAGGTCTTCCGCTTCTGGTGCAAAGAAGTATAGCTCGTCAGATCCAGCTGATCGAGATCATTGGACAGGGGAGGTTCGGTGAGGTCTGGAGGGGTCGTTGGAGAGGCGAAAATGTTGCCGTAAAGATCTTCAGTTCGCGCGAGGAGCGCTCCTGGTTCCGCGAAGCCGAAATATATCAGACTGTTATGCTGAGGCACGACAACATTTTGGGTTTCATCGCAGCGGACAACAAAGGTGCATAAAGAAGAGATGTCAATGTTGTGGTGATTGTTTCAATGATATCGTTTGTTCGTCTTTTGCAGACAATGGTACCTGGACCCAGCTGTGGTTGATCACCGACTACCACGAGCATGGGTCGCTGTTTGATTACCTTGGCCGGAATATCTTCGACACCAGTGCGATGATTTCCATGGCCCTCTCTATTGCTACTGGCCTTGCCCATCTTCACATGGACATTATGGGCACTCAGGGTAAATATCTTCAACGTAGTGGTTGTTTTCCAGTTGCTTTAGTTAGTTCCCATTAATAGAAATAGTGAAAACTTATGGTATTTTGTCATGTTATTCGAAATAATGAAAGTAACATTATAAATATTGAAAACCAACAATATGACCAAAGATATTTTTTAGATTATATTGTTGATTAAATGAAAAAACTGAGTTGCAAAGTTGACGAACCTGACCCTCTTGCATTTGTAGATCGTCTTGCTTTTGCAAATCTTGCATTTTCTTTAATTCGGATTATAATATGGTCAGTTCTATGGTCTCACTGCACTTGGCGATCTGTTTCTGCCGGGTCATCTAAGGTTAATCTTTTTTCTCTGAGGTTTATGATTTAACTCAGCTAAGATGTCAATAAAGTTAATACAATCTGAGACGGGAAATTAATTTAATTGTGTTTTGTTTAGGTAAACCAGCAATTGCTCATAGAGATTTGAAGTCAAAAAATATATTAGTTAAACTAAATGGTACTTGTGCTATTGGTGACCTGGGTCTTGCCGTCAGACATGATGTTACCACCGACACCGTCGATATTCCATCGAACAATCGCGTCGGCACCAAGCGATATATGGCACCTGAGGTATGCGCATCTTCAACTCGAATTCTTCATCTCCATCAAGCTAATACGACCTTTCTCGAAATCGCTTCAGGTCCTCGACGAGACGATGAATATCGAACACTTCGACTCCTTCAAACGTGCAGACGTGTACGCGCTGGGTCTCATCTTCTGGGAGATTTCGCGTAGATGCAACATCGGTGGTATCTACGATGAGTATCAGTTACCATTTTACGACGCTGTCCAATCGGATCCTACCATTGACGAAATGAGAAGGTAGATCATCTCGCCTTAATTAACGAAACGTCGAGAGGATTCTACTTATTTGTCCTCTTATTTCTTCAGGGTCGTGTGTTTCGATAGGAAGCGACCTAGTATACCGAATAGATGGCAGAGCTGCGAGGCTTTAGTGGTGATGTCGAAGCTGATGAAGGAATGCTGGTATCACAATGCCACCGCTCGTTTAACGGCGTTGCGGATCAAGAAGACGCTCTCAAATTATCGAACTTCCGAGGAGCACAGGATTCGAGATTAAATTCTAGTTTTGACCGGTAAGCTTCTGCAACTTGCACATTTGACCCTGTTTCGCTAAATTTGTTTTGATCTCTTTTGATAATAGCACATCTAGCGCAAACGATGAAAATACACCACGAAAAACAATTTAAACGTTGAGTCAATTAATTGATGATATTATTACTTTTGCACCACAGATAAAAGTGAAAATAAAATGATCAGAAAGTGTAATTGTGCATACAACATGTAAATCGGGGATTTAGATGTAAAAGTTCGAAAAAAGCTATTTCATATTCATACTAAATAGTTTCTCAATATATTTGTAAATAAATATCAACAAATATAATTTAATTTTGATAAAAATTACTTGAACATTATTTTTATCGTAACTATAAAATAATATACAGTGGTACCTCGACATACGAGTTTAATTCGTTCCGTAACCTTGCTCGTATGTCAAATTGCTCGTATCTCAAAGCATTTTTTTGTGAATGTACAAAAAGCAAAACCCGCGAACCCAAGTTCTCAAAAATGCTTCGAAAACGAGGGAAAGAAGCACACAGATTGAGGTCTAGTCTGAGGTGGGACAAACTGTTGGTATCTTGTAGTATGCGATTCCTCGTATCTCAAATCTTGCTCTCATCTCAAAGCAAAATATCGGCTCGTATCTCAAAGCACTCGTATGTTAGGGCACGTATATCGAGGTACCACTGTATTTGATTGTGTTCAATTTTGAAATGTAAACGTAGTCATAAGACAACTGTTGATAGCTCTTTGGTCATAAAAAAGGACCAATAAAAATTGTAAAATAACAAATTTTAACCAAAGTGATTTCTGTTCCTTTGCAGGTGGGATCTTATGTTTCCATAACCGAAGCCGGACTTTTATTCTTATTTATATATACATATACATATTATATACATACTAAAACATACATGAATGGATCTGGAGCGAATGCGACGTTGTTTCTGTTGAATGGATGCATGTTCTGTACAATCCTTAGGTTTTTAATGGTACCAAAACAAAGAAGAAAATAGTTTAATTTATTAAAGTATTACGATTTAAAAGAATAATAGCTGGAAGCGATGAGACAGTGACGGTAGCGTTCATGAAGAACTTCAGATTCGGATGAAAACCTGCTGAAAATACGAATCCGAGGATGAAGAAGATGATGATGATGATGCAAATATAGGTAGATAGAAATTGACGATTCGTCGATTTGCGTAGGAGGTAAAAGCGAAGAAGAAAACAATATATTTATATATAACCACTGCCCTCTATCCCCACCTCAGAATATTCCATTCCATAGTAGTGTTAAACTAAATAAGCTTCCAAACAAAACAAACAAAAAAAATGTAAATGAGAGCAGCTCTTTTTTAAACGAATTTAATTTGGTTGCTCCGCTCGTTATAGACATATTATTATATATATATACAAACAAACAAACTAAAAAAAAACACACACAATCACTCAAAATACAATATACATAAGCAACGTTCTAAAAGTGACAGATAGAAACTTAGTTCTTTGCCAAATTGTCCCGTCAATTATATTTTTTTACAATGAACAATAAGCATTTAAAAGACAATAGACATAACCGATACGTTTAAGTGGAGAATTTACTGAAATAAAGACAAATTTGCTCACAGACATGAATGAAATACTTCACTGCCACTTTTTCAGAACGCTTCGTGGATCTTCCACAGAGTAATGATTTCTTAGTTTTATTTGTGAAAAACAAAACAGTTTACATAAGCGAAACCTGAATCACGAGTCAACCAATTTCTGTTGTGTACGTTTAACAGTTTTGCCTAATTTTTGTGTGCATGATGTCTTTAAAGATATATATATATTAATATTAAACAAACAAAAAAAAAAGATATACGAAGATAATTTTTGTAGTTCCTAAAGAAAATGTGGATGCGAAGAGGAGATGAAAAATTGATGTGTGTTTTTCGATTTAACTTTAGTTTAACTCTTTCGTTCGTACTTTCGTTTTCGTATTTGTATGATATAAATGATACTAATTGTATATTTAAAAAAAAAAAAGAAACACTATTTGGCGCGCTTATTTTCTCTATTTACAAGTGGATATAAGTAAAATTGCATGGTGAAAAAGAAGTATTTAACAAAAAAAAACATATTGAATATGAAACAAAATGAAAATATTATCGCTGAGACTATATTTGTAATATTTTTGAAGAGAAATTGTTGTATTGCCTGTGAGAGACATTGTTTAGTTTCGCGATAAAAATATATATATTGAGAGAAAAAAATAATGTAATGATAATGTGAAGAGAAAAAAAAATGTTAAGATTAACACAAAACCGGTGCCTTCGAGGCACTAAATATTTAAAAGATGAAGAAAGTTAAGAGATGAAGAAGTTGAGAGAGAGAGAGAGAGAGAGAAAAAAAGAGTATAGTTTGCATAAGAGTTATTGAGAAATTACAAAGTAAAGTGGAGAGAAAAATTATAAAAAAAAAAGAATATTTTTAAGTGGTTAAAATGAAATGAAAAAGTTATATATATATATATTATATAATATAATCAAATTATTATTGTAGATTTTAGTTGTATAGTACTGACGACGACGACGACGAGAACGTAGCATGTTGATTTTTTATACACTTATAGATTTATTTGATTGTCCTTTAATTTTGTCTTTAATTATTATACTTGTTTGTTCGTTCGTTTTTTTTTATTATTATTTGTTTTATATATATATATGTTTTTCTTTTGTGTTTTGTTTTGGTGGAAAGGAGCAATTGTTCTGCAGGGTATCTTGATGTGCGTGCTGCTCTCAACCGGATTCGCCACTGCCACTGAAGACAGTGGCAAGTCCGGTTGACGCACTTTGACATATCGGAATGACCAAACTGTGGTTTGGGGCGAGGATGGATGTTTTCGTTAGATAGGGGAGGGAATGATCACATTGGATTTATCAAAATTGGTGCAAAATTGAAGACTGATTCGGAAATTATAGGATGTAAGAAAACTTTTACTAATTGGCTAAGGAAAATAAAAAGAGAGAGAGATATATTGAGATGATGACGTGTGGGAAAATGAGGAAATTGTATTTGTTTTTTTTTGCGCGAGAGAACGAGATTGCCTTTGTTTTTCTTTTACATTGTTTTTTTTACCTTTCTTTATTAGTTTTTTCGTCTTCTTTTTGTATTTTTTGTTCAATTCTTTTTTATTTATTACGTAGAGATGGTTAAACCAAAAAAAAAAGAAGGAAAATATACAACAGCAAGGTGAAGAATGACCTGGAAAAGAGAGGAAAACTCGAAGAAGTACTGTTCTTTTTGTCAATATGTGTAAATACTGATAAGATCTAGCTGTCTATCGTCTTATTAACTTATTATTATATACAAAAGAAGAATAAAAGTGAAAAAGAAAGAATATAAATGTGAAAAGGTTACGCCATTTTTTCGGTGGTGAAATATTTTTTAAAAGAGATAATACAATAGCGCTGTTTTGCAAAGGTACAAATTCTTGTCAGAGTTTTTATACAGAGTAAAATTTGTTGTCAACTTTTTTGCCAAAAGATGAAAATGAACAAAAAAAAAAATGAAAGAAAGAAAATAACAAGTCGACTGAGACGCGGTGGCATTCAGAAAATGTTGGATGAAACCGCGCCGGACGTCGTTATATAATTCATAGAGATTAAGGTATGGGAAGAGCATTGAATTGCGAAATTGAACAAAACAAACACAAAAAATATTGAAGGTATTTTCTCGATGGATGATGATGATGGATGGTCTAATACGTTTTTGGCAATACATTTTTTCTATTAAGTGTACTCTAATCTCTATATTATTATTATTATTGTTAGATTTAAAAATTCCTCAGGATTAATGTACACACAAATGCAATAGTTATCCTTATTATAATAAAAAAAAGAGTAAGAAAGAGAGAAGATTAAAAAAAAATGGTGAAATAGTTATAGAAGTTAAAAACAAATTAATAATAATAATACAAACGAAATGGAAAAGAGAATTAAGAAAATAAATAAGAATATATATATATATGTATATTCCGTTTTTTTTTTTTGTTGTTGTTCTGTTTGTTTTTGGAGCTTCATTACTATATATTATTGAAACGAAACGTGAGAGAAAGAAAAATAAGTGCATTGAACGATGTTTGTTTAATTATTATTATTATTAGTATCCATATGTTTATGATTATTAATTTTCGTTTGTTTTTGAGATCGTGTCTTTCGTGTAATGGTTTTGCAATATTGCGGACTTTTCTTTTTCACTTACACTTTCTTTTCTTTGTTTTCTCTTTAATTATGTTTGTTTTTATTGTACAGAGATTTTTCTTTTTTGTTCTTATTTTTTACTTTTTAATGTGGCTTTAGATGCAACTATGTACCATTTATAAACGTATTTGAAAATATATTATACTGTAAGAAGATGTCTTTGTGTTCTTTCTTATTCGACCTTTACTCTTGTTACAACAATCCATATTTATTCAATTTCATGAGTTTTTTGAGCAATTTGAGTCAAATTCATTTAATTTACTTATAATTTAAGTGATAATTCTCTGAATCTTTTGCTGAGATTATGACATTTTGAAATTGTACGACGGTAGTTGTCATACTGACAGACAGCTCTTTTGTAAGTTAGATGTAATAAAGTCAAAATTTTCATTTCAATTCGTGCTTTAAGCAGTTAACATTATCTGTTTCAATGATAATTTAATAACGCGAAAATTTAATCAAATTATTTGAATTTAGAAGTAAATACATAATTAAAGGGTTCTTTTATTTTATTAATGAATTTCTAGAAGTTGAACATTTAACAGCATTCTTTGTAAAACAACATTTGCTGATGATACAGCAATTTTAGCATCGGATGAGAATCCAGCAGTAGAATCTGAATATGTGCAGGAAAATTTAGACAAACTACAGGAATGGCTTGAAAATGGAGAATTTCCGCTAATGAAATGAAATCTGTACATATCACATTCACACTAAAAAAAAGACACCTGCCCATCAGTTAGACTAAATGGACAAGATTTGCTCAAATCAACAAAAGTCAAATACCTAGGTATGCATCTAGACAGAAGGATTACCTGGAAAGACCACATTCAGGCTAAGAGGGAACAATTAGAAATAAAGTTTATAAAACTCTATTGGTTATTTGGACAAAAGTTGGAATTATCAGTGGAGAATAAACTATTAATATACAAGGTAATCTTAAAACCGGTATGAATATATGGCATCTAATTATGGGGTGTAACCAGCAAATCGAACATACAAAATATCCAGAGATTTCAATCAAAATACCAAAGAAGTATCATCAGTGCACCGTGGTTCATCTCAAATAAGCAAACACATCAAGATCTCCATATAGATTTTGTTCAGGATGCAATACCGATGTTGAGTAGCAGATACACAAACAGACTGAAATTACATAATAATGTTCTGGCATTGGCTTACTGGACAACAGCAAAACAACAAATAGATTTAAGTGTTATAAACCACTAGATTTAGTTTATAGATTTAAGTAATTGATTTAATGTTTATGTTCACAATAATGATAAACATCCACTGGGATAGTTCATGTGATCAAAGTCACCCGTGACCAAATTTACTTATTGTTCAACTTGAATAGGTTGTAAATAAACTTATTGACCCAATAAAAACAAACCTTTTGTAAAAGGTTTTCCTTTGAACCAGAAAAATTCAATACTTTTGCAACTTCAATGAATTATGTTTGTTCGCAAATGTTTCAATTTTAAGTTGTGAAGATGTCTTTTCTCAATTTCTAGAGTATTTGTATCTGATGATTTATTTTAGAGTAATTTATAAATAGATTCATGATTAATGATCTCCTTTTCACTAACAACTTTATAGATTCTTCTTTAAGTGATCTACGAGAGATGAAAGTCAAAATTTCACATCATGAAACCATATAAATGCGTGGAGATATTCTGAAAAATTCAATATTTTCGCAAATTCTATCAATTATTATTATTTTCACAAATATTTCAATTTTTTGTTTTGACGATTTCTCAATTTATTGAGTATTTACGTATTAGAGGATTTATTTCTTAATAGTATATTTATGAAGTTATTTATTATAGCCTGTCAATATACCAAATACAAACTTACAAGTATCATAAAATAAAACAATTTTTTGATGTAACATAACTTATAAGCTGAGACCGTAATTCATAAAGAAAAACATCTCAAACATAAATCTATTAGTTTATGACTTTATTTATTTATTAGTTTATTACTTTTTAATTTTATATTTCTTTGAGCATAGTTTCTATAAATATTATTGCTTCTTTTGTAAGTACTTTCAAAACTCTACTTAACAAATAATACTCGTAACAATAATGTCGGCTTTAAATTATAGTTTACTAAATAGAAATTACTAAATTTAGAAATGTGTACACTATTAAAGAGTTCTTATTTTACTAACAAATGTAGATTCTTCTCTAAGAGAAATGGGAACATGACTTGAATGTAATATGCTTAAAATATCATTATTTTCGTAAATATTTCAATTTTATGTTTTGGTGAATTTTTCTATCAATTTTTACAGTATTTATGTACCACTTTTTGTTACTGAATGTTTAATATGTAATTTATTGCTTATCGTTATGCCAAATATAATGAGTAACAAAAATATGTTTTGATGTGAGCAACATAACTCATAAGTTGTGATCATAATTATTAAAGAAAACATCAAAATTTGTGAATTAATATTTCTTAGTGCATAGTTTTTTTTTCTCAATAATTATTGCTTGTTTTAAACTTGCCTTAACAATATAGGTTTTACAACTGGAAAATATATTCACATCAGGACTCCACAGTAGCCTCATAAATACTGCAAATAAGTTAGGATTCCATCGACTGTTGGCTCAAAAGGCCAATACAACCAAGTCGGTGCAGGTCACATTTACAATGCGTAGACAAACTTGCCCTCCTGTGACACTGAATGGCTGTGCCCTGCCACAGGCAGACGATGCCAAATACCTTGGGATGCATCTCGACAGACGTCTCACTTGGAAGAAGCACATTCGAACAAAGAGGAAGCAGCTGGGCCTGGCAGTAAAAAAGGTTGCATTGGTTGATGGGCAGATATTCGTCCACCTCTATTGACAATAAACTGCTTATCTATAAAGCCATCATAAAACCCATATGGACCTATGGAATCAAACTTTGGAGATCCGCCTGTAATACCACTATTGACATAATACAGAGGTTTCAATCGAAAACGCTCAAATCCATTACAAATGCACCATGGTTCTCTACAAACGTCTATATCCACCAATACACAAAAGTCGGAACTGTCAGGAAAAAGATAGCAAAGTCCAGTATAAAATATCACAATCGACTGAACGACCATCCAAACCAGCTTGCTGCCGACCTAACAAATACGGAATCTCATCGACGTAGATTGAAACGATTCAAACCACAAGATCTTCCTAATCGCTTTAATGATTTATGAATGTTGCATGTATGTTTATATCCGAATATGATAGCTTTTCTTGTTTTGTTGATCTTCTCTTAATAATTCTCATTTTAGTTATTAGTGGAGTTTGATCGCTGGGCCAATCTCCAATATTCATATATTTTTTAACTTTTTTTTTATAATTTTTATTTTTTCACTTTCCCATTTCTGTTATAACTGGAGCTTATTGTCTACCTTTTGTATTCTGTAGATAGATTTCTTATAAATAAAAATTTCTCTAAAATTTACAATAAATTGTCATCGTGCATATATATATATATAAAATAGGGATTTCGCTCTATATACAAATTAGTAATATCGTGGGACCTAGTCTAGATTCGCACAGCATGAATCGAAATAATATGTCGTGGATTAATTTTTGTAAACACTCAAAAACGGTTTATCCGGATTTGGCTGCAGCCAAAATAAACCGTATCTTTCTGCTCGATAACGTGGAAAGTGTAGACGTGTCGCGATTTCGATGACCGATTGGGATCGCTGCTGTGCACTACCTGCCCATCGATCAGGATGCACGAACCTGAGAATAACAATTTAAGTTGATCGATCGTTTCTATTAAGTATTCTTTAAGTACCTTTGGGAACTGGCACGGCTTCGAAATTGTTTCTCTGGTAAAAAGGCGCTGGTCCCTGGTACATCAACAGATCTTCGGACGCTTCATCCGGGTTCCTGATGTATCTACGGTGGACACCACCTTTATGCGAACCTCTGATGAACTTCAGACATCCGTTCTGCAAGGTGGCGTCTTCGAGGGCAATCCAGAACCCAAGAACGTTGACGGGGTCCGTGTGAAGGTACGTCGCATCCTGATGAGGAATCACTAAAAATGAGGATGAGTCAGATGCGCGTTCTAACGCCAGGAACGGAAATTTGCCAAAATTCTGAAGCATCTAAATTTAAGTTTACCTTCGCTTCCGATTCCTGGGTTTTTGAAGATGTACATGCTCTGAGCGACGGCAGGTTCCTGGAAACCCATCTGGAAGCAGACCTCTTTCACCCGCTCGTCGAACGTGATCTGCCTGAAGGTGGGATTCAGATCGTGCAGAGCATGACCGATCTTGTTCAGAGAGACCTCAGGCTCCACCAACAAAGACCCGTCCTTTGCGAGAGCGCCTTCCTCGAAAAAGTAACCAATTTTATCGCTGCTGTCCAGGAAATACTTGTTCTTGTTTTGCTGCTTCCCGGAATCGACGGTACTGAAGACGGCGCGGTTGGTCTGATCCGGCATATCTTTAATCAACTTTACGGATTCGCTCTTCAGGTCTTCGGTTTCCTTCTCGGTGAGGAATCCTTCGAGCACGCAGAATCCATCGATTCTCAACTACAAATAAAAAATATGTCAATCATTTATGTTTGCGTTCAATTTCCAAATAATGAACGTGTGTGTGGGCAGAATAGAAATGCGGTTCCGAGCGCAAAGTAAACTGAATAATATCCCCCACGTAGTTTCACATCTGAATCATTCCCATCCAAATTAAAACACTCTCACTCCCAATTTAATTAACAAACAACCAAAAAATAGCAAAAACAACTGTACCTTGTTCTTAATATTCTCAATCATTTTGTTTAGTTTATGAACGTTTATCAAATGTTGACCGCTGTTGCCTTATGGTGCAACACGTTTCGTTCTCTCCTATTTATTTGTTATTACTATTTCGTTCCTTCTTCACGCAGCGCTCAATCTTATCTGGTTAAGCAACAGTAAACAAGCAGCAGCAAAATCACTGTTCCAAGAGTTTAAGTTAACGCAACTAACCAACTAAAACGTTGCCTCCGCAACATTCAAATGCGGAACTTCGTTGCTCCGTGCAGATGCCATGCGCACTTACCCTAACCATTCGTAATCGGTCTAAATATATTCCGGCTTAAACTTATGCCTCTTCATTCAACCTTTTTTTCAATTTGGTCTTGTTCTTCTCATTCTTTGCACCCAATTAATTCACCAATCATAACAATCGAATATTTGAGTTAATACAGTGTTAAAAAAATAAACAGATTATATATTCATTCTTAACTTTCATGCAAAATATTGAAAGGAAGACTGTAGAACGAAATTGTTTAAAAATAGAAGAGAAAAAAAAGCAACACTCACTATTGACGAATCCAAAATATCATTTTTGATTCGTAGGATTGAACTCAAATAGATTATTTTTTCATAATATCAGAAATATTTGATACGATGGAAAAATAAACATTTTTCAATTAACTAATTCGATGAAACACGAAACATATTCAAAGTAAGGAAGAATGTAGAACGAAATTATTTAAAAATAGAAGTGAAAAAATAACAAAATTATTGTAGAATCACTCATAATCCAAAATACCATTCGCATTGAACTTAAATAGATTATTCTATCCGATCTTCCAAATATTTAATACAATGGAAAAATATACATTTCACAAATAATTAATTTGATGAAACACGCAAAATATTGCAAGAAGTAAGGAAGACATTATTGTAGAATAATTCCTAATTGAAAATCTAACTTTTTTGTTATTAATAAGTGATATTCTAAATATTATATATATTAAATGCATGGTAAATAGTCAAAATAGCAAATGGAAGACTGTAGAATGAAACTATTTAAAAATAGAAAAAAATAAACAGCATTAAAGGATCACTCATAAACGAAAATATCAGTTTCATACATCATATTGTACTCAAATAGAATATTTTTCCTGTAAATTTATTTTAGAATTTTCCAATTTAACAACATTTCAAATGTATTTAAATATAGTAAAATTAGTTTATTAATTAACGTACACAAATTACAATATATTCTCGTTATAATTATAAATATGTGAGGGGAATCGCCTAGTTTTTTCGATATTAAATACTAAGTTTAAGTCTTTCTTTTGTGTGAATAAAACCTACATTTATATCATTTTGAATTGTATTCAACAGATTGAAGACGAAGGAAATCATGTATGTTTTTATTGCATTTATTTAGTGATTTCCTGTCTTCGCAGAGAGATACCATCATCCAAAAACCGGTTAAATTTTCTACTTGTTAGTAAAAGAAAGTTGTAACTTCTTCACTTTACAATTCACATTAATCTTGTTATATTTTATTGTTTTTGGTAAATAAATATATTTAGTAGCATTAAGACTTTGTAAAAGTTTATCATTTTTTTGTATTTGATTATGTTTAACAAAATTAGATAAGACATACATTTTAGTCTTTAACCTCATTAAATGTTAATTAAGAAGATAACTAGAAGACAATCTGAAGTAAAACTTCTAGTGTCTATTTAAGTAAGCTCTTACGATTCTCTACTAATTAGTGAACATCATAGCCCATGTATATTATCTTTCGTTGTAATTTCTCTAATTTAGTAGAAAATTTAAAGAAAAATTGAATTGCAAAACATGAATTTACTTACGTTAAATCAATGTTTATTAAATTAAAAAAAAAGATATTCTCTTGCATTCAAATTGGCATGTTTCGATATAATAACTTGCATTAACTTAAAACTAAATATGTTATATTTTCTACTTGTATTTCATTTCTAAATTGCCTTTATATCAGTGTTTCTCAACCAAAGATGAGCAAGCATAAAGATAATGAGAGCCGTATTCCGGTTTTTCATATATATTTAAGAGCAAATGCATATTCTAATTGTTTATTCAATAGCATGAAATAGAACACTTATAGGAAAACTTTCACTGAAATATACGACCATTCACAACATTGAATGCTTTACTTAGTATTGACTTCTGAAATAATAAAAAAATGACTGATATCAATTTTTCATTGTATTTAACTGCTTTTGCCCATCTCTGTTATTAGTTATCAAGTAAGGTTGATAGACACTACTGTAGATAGTTTTATAACAATTTTAGTAAATTACTGTCTATTTTCGATCGACTTTACAAATTCGTGTAGTACTAAATCCTGCGTCGATCTTTCACTTCATTTACATTTTATGACCAGTTTCTTGACAGATTACAATTATATCATTACATCAATGTTTCTCATTAGTCAATAATAATAATAACACACTTTATTAGCCAAAGGGCTATTAAATCATTTCTCGAAAAAAATGTGATATTTTTCGGTCCGTATGAAGTTCTGGATTCAAAAACGTTAGTGTAAATAACATAAATTTTGTACTCAATTCAAATTGAAATGTATCTTGCTTCTTTTAACGCGGTAATTTTAATAAGATTTTATTGAAACTTGATTGTAATTAGATACAACATTAGTGCTGACTTATAGTAAAGAGTTTATACCAAAAAGAATGTAATGAAACACCGTATATGTATTGCATTACAATCGAACAGAAATATTAGTAGGCGGTTGAATATGCACAACAACAAAAATAAGTTTCGTTATTTCCAAGGTAACAATTATTAGGTTTTTGTCGAAAATCGTTATCGGGAAAGTATGATAAAACATTATTACTTTAATAAAAAATGTATTTTAGCTAAGCAATTAGCGAAGGAAGTGTGTTTCATAGCAAAAATAACATTCTACTGTTTATTAAACTGCGCTAAATCATCAACTCTATAAACATTACTTGTTTAACTTTCGTAAGTATAAAACACTCTATTCTAATATCACCTAAAGTAGCGTAAATGTAATATCTTCGAACAGTATCACATTAGCAATAAATCAATTATTACGTGAATAAATAAGAAATGTTTTGTATACTAAATTTGATAAAACGTGTTGTTTTTTCCTGATAATCAGCACTTAATTCACGTCTGTTTTGTAAGTATAATCTGCTCTGGATTTGCATAGATTATTCATGAAGTTATGCAAGCCATTTGCACGCGCTCGAATTGCAAAGTGATCATCTATTTGTCGAATAATCGATTGCAACCAAAACATCATTCATGTTTGTTATACAAAATACGAGCGCAAAGTCCGACGACGATAGTGCAGTATCGCTCTCCTCCTCAATTACGAGATACATTGTTGTTAACAATCTACAGTTTTAAAAATTTCGTTATGCAAATAAGAAAATTAAGGATGGCGATAAGATGGATGTTCGGATTAGTTTTATTAAGCTTATTAATGTGGATACAAGTGTTACACAATGGTTATAATATGGGTATATATTCTTAGCTTAAGATTAATGTTGAACGAAATTACATTATTTTACCTTTAACTTTAATATTAGCATAATAATAATATCGGTAATTATTAAATAATAAAAGCAAAAAAATATATAGTATTATTAACAAATTAAATTGAAAATCTTATCAGTAATACTTTAATTAAATGAAAAATTTGTAAATAAAAAAATGTTCCAAAAGTAAAGTATGATACTTTATAAAATCAATCATTTTTTTATCCAATTGTCATATGGAACTGATTTAAATTAGAACACTTTTAATACTTCATCCATTCTACCAATGGTAGCTCAATGTTGTGAGAAATTTGTAAATTAATAAGGAATAAATTCCAAATCAAAACTTAATACAAAAAATGTGAATAATGTTTTGAATAAGAGAAAGAACGGCAATAAAGTGGAATGCGTTCATATTTGGATTATTTTTATTAGTTAATTAGTGTGGATATAAGTGTTTTATGGGTATACTCTTATATATAGCTTATATTCATATGAAGCGAACTTACATCGATTTTCTTCTAAGTTTAAGAGTGTAGTAACATTACAAGTTAATTGTTAGATACGAATAATGAGGAAGTTAAATAATTAATCATAAGAGTAATCGTATTTCAATGAAATTAGTGAATAAAAATTAAATAAAAATAAGTTCCAAAACCAATAATTTCAATTAGAGGACTTCCAACGTTAAGTAACGTTAACTCAATGTTTTGAGAAACTGGTAAATGAAATAAAGATGAAATTCATAGTCAAAATGGGGAAGTGATCATTTCCATCAGCAATTACCTATTCAGAGCGCGAGTTCGTGTTGTTTTCTTCCGGGAATTCGTGACGATCGCAAACAGAATTTAAGATTAAGAATCCTGTTTGTTTTCGTTCGAGCGATCGGTTAACTTTTTGAGGAGGAAATAGATTTCCGCTAAGCCGACAAGAAAAGCGAACATCAAGCCACGCATTATGCGATGTTCCTGTGTCTCCTGACCAATCATGAAATCGACGCACAAGAAACCAAAGGCGAAACTCGCAAGAATCGAGACGATGATCTGAAAAACGCCAATCAACTCCGCCTCGATATTCTTGTGCATCTGAGCAATGGAATCCTCGAGAGCCCTGCCTCTCGAGCAGTCCACATTCTTGACCATAGCATCGTACCTCCTGTTCGCCTCTTGCGCTAACAACACCATGCAGCGTGCCTCCAGTTCCCAATTACGAGAGACTACCTTGTTCTGCGGAAGAACGAGGATCGATCCCTCGAATAACTCATTGTAGTGCACATCCTGATCACCGCCAACTTCGATGTGCTTCTTTATCCAATGCAAGTCTTTGAGGCACAGCAAATTGCAATCCTTATCCGCGTGAGCCTCGTACATCCTGTAATCATCCTTCAACTCGTCCAGAGCCAAAGAATCGATGAACTTCTGATCGGTCGCATCGAAGAGCATTCCGTGATCGGAATTCGGCTCCACATCCTTAAATTCTTCGGTGGATCTGAAACTCTGTACGTTCTTCGGCATTCCGTTCTCGCTTTCGATGCCCCTTATGTAATCCACCAAAGCCTTCGACGGTCTCACACCTATGTAGGCGTTTTCCATTTCCAATGGAGCTACCGACATATCGATACCTGAAAACACCTGTAAATATCTCGAACCCCATCGCTCTTTACAACCTTCTTACCTTATCTGCTGAAGAAGCTCTTCTGACTGTACAACCACTCGCTTTTGTTACAATGATAAATGGTTACGCAACAATCGAAATGTTAACCGGATTAATCCATTAAATGGAAAACCCTTGAAGTCAAAGAAGTGACGTTGCCAACTGTGAACTGTCACCCTCCGTTCAAAATTTAAATAAATATAGTGAGCAATGAATTATAACCAGGGGAGGATTTAGCAATGGGCCCCGTTCAATAATAGGGGTCCCCTTTAAAAATATACACAACTAACTCAAACTTTGATAAATTGAGGGTCCTTAACATCGTCAGTTAGAAGACCCTCAAACATTGTTAATTGAGGGTCCCCCAAACAGTTTTAGTCCAGAATTGACGATTTTTTATCACTTGGCAGGAAGATAATAATACTTGTATAAAAACATTGGATTTCAATTAATTCTTATTTCAAAGACAAGGCCGAGCATTTGCAAATAACTCGTTTCAGTAAATTCCAGCAATTATGGAAATTGGAAATCAAACAATGTATATTTACACCAACAAAAACAAGTTTTATTTCCATTCGAATTACATCATCACGATTATCACTTATAAATTAAACCACCTTAAAAAAAAATATAATAAACTATTTTCTGTGTGCTGTTAGCATCAACAATAAAAACAATAATAATAGAGAGGAACGAAAACTAATATTTACAATGCGTTTATCCGAATAAAAATAAGAGTTAATCACTTGTCGTGTTTGAGCGGAGCTTTAAATTACAAATACATTTCTAGGTCAATAAATAATAATTATGATGTGAGGGAATTCGAGGCGATGGAAACAATTGTCCATTCGATTCCGATGCCACCTCCCTATCTTTTTATTTCCCGCACCTCGCGCAGCAACGAGCACTTTTTATATTTTCATGTTTGCTTTAGGATACACAGTTCAAAATCGAGTCGACGACGATGACGGACGGCATTTAAGTACAGTTCCGAGCCTGATAACGACGGTATACGCATATGGGGAGCTTGGTCCATAGTTCTGGTGCATCAAAGTTTAGTGAAATGTTTAGTTCTACTTTTGTGGCTAAAATCAGAATTCACCCACTCGTTCTTATATTTTTTTAAATTTCTACACATTATATATTTGTTTATTTACTGGGGACCCTATTCCTCTTGTGTTTCATAATCGAAAGAACGACGCTGCGTGAATTTTTATTTAACTATATTTTGTAACAATCCCATGTATAATTATGTAAGAAATAAAAGTGATTTTCGTTTTCGTTTTCTTACTTTACAGGTAACCTAGGGCATTATAAAAAAATACATTTGCCATTAATTCCTCATTGCGTTGCAGTATTTAGGCCCTATTTGTATCACTAATTTCAATATAATTGACTACTCACTTTGCAGTTTATTTGTTTTCGAGAAACCAATTAAGAATTCGTGGTCCCTTTAATTAATTTTTCCCAAAATTTCACTAGAGATGCAACAAGTACATTTTAAA
Source organism: Nicrophorus orbicollis (assembly GCA_018845635.1). NCBI lineage: Eukaryota > Metazoa > Arthropoda > Insecta > Coleoptera > Silphidae > Nicrophorus > Nicrophorus orbicollis. The sequence goes on from JAFMTC010000129.1 coordinate 795,239, forward strand.
TCAGGTGACTAGAGGAAGTCACTCGAAGTTCGTGCATAAACTAATTGGGGGGGGGGGGTTGTGGAATGTTGTAAGGTTCATCCAAAAGGCGAAATTCGTTAGTATCCAAATCGGCGAATGTTAATCCTAAAGGTATATCACAATGTTTGCAAGGACGTTTAGAGAACAGCTCTCAGTAGGCCTCCACCAGCGTCAACTCCTGCTGCTCGTCGGCAAAGATCTCGAAGTTTTCCCCGGCCGCGGAGAATTGCCTGAAATCTATAGCATTTTTTCGACAATCAGAAAAATGAGGATACATTCATTTAGAATCGCATAAAACGTAACAGTTTTATTGAATAACGATTTAGAAAACAATAAAAAAAAAACAACAATTTAAGTGGCACATAATTGATCATCATCATACAGACAGGTGGTAATCTATTAAGTACAATAGATTTCGTGTTTTTTTTTTGGGGTACACATCAAGGCAACATTGCTTATCTTTAGAACTAAATAAATAATACTTAAGCTTTCATAAAAATTGAGAAATATATTAAGTATATAGAGAAAAAGAGAGAGATAATTAGGGATAAGATACGACAACCTCGACAATGTGGCAATTATTTTTTTATTTCGTTTACACCGTAATTAACACTTAAAACTAAGACGTTTCAGTTCAACAAACCCGTCGTTTCAACTTAATCGTCTGGAATAATCTCATAACCTAGGGAGTAGAAAAAACGTGTGAATATTTGTCCTCACGGCTCAACGGATTAGTATTTAAATCTAGTGAGAAATACTGACACAGTTCCTAAGCAAACGGGTTCAATAGTAAATCGACTTCAAATTGATCACGTATTAATAGGAACACAAAACATGTAATTAGTAGTTTCTTTTTAACAAAACGAACAACACAATAAATACTGAACAGAACAATCATCTCTTTTTATCCCCACATTCTCATTCCTTCCTCCCAAAGACACAGTAAGATTCATTATTTGTTTTAATACTTTAATATCAGCTTATAATAATAATGCATTATTAGTATAGTTACATATTATGTAATCCGTATGCATATTTAAGTAAAGTTAAGTATTGTTGCCTTGCTTGTGCGCAGTTACAGATTCACCAATTTCCAATTCCGATATGTTTGATAGTGCCATTTTAGTCGGCTTATTAATCTCACCTTTGTCCGAGCTTCGTCTCATTACGATATATTGGGCTAAAGCGTGTACGAGACACGCGATTAACGAGGCTATCCCGAAGATGCGGAATGTTATAGATGCACTGTACTTATCGTGCAGGTAACCACCGAGGAAGCTTCCTATCGAAACACCGATTCCTTCGAAGGCGGCGCCGACCAAACCCTGAAATTGAAAAGTACATCTAATAAGATTTACCCTCATAATTAACATTGATAAATAAAGTCAATTATTTATAGTTAAACACATCTTATAATTATGTCTGCTTTACACTATCCAACTCAATGTTAGTTACTTGTAATTTAGAAATTCCTATTCTAAACCAGCGTATCTCAATTTTATCTTCGAGAAAAGCTGTTTTAAACTTCTTAATAATAATAATTATTGCAACAACAACCACGAGAAAAATACAAACTGAATATAATAGAAATACAAAGAAAAATTTAAGGGTTATAGACAAGTCTTCTTTCTGCACTCTTAAACTAACGTTTAAATGTTATAAATTAGAATTTCCTTAAGTAACTTCATAATCTAAACCACCATTTCTCAACTTTATATGCAAGAAACGATGTTTCAAACCACTTATTTGTCACGTTTTAATGTTCTAAATAAAAAATGATTTAACTAACTTCATAACTAAACCAGCGTTTCTCAACTTCAGCAGTGAGAAACGCTGTTTCAAACTTATTATTTGTAACGTTTAAATATTATAATCTATCAGTTAATTTTTGTATCGGTGAATGTTTCTGGTTACACTTAAAAATCATCTTCATTTTCGACTTGTCAAAGAGATAAAACCTCAAGTGTCGGATGTTGTTATTTTATATGCACTTGTTATGAATCACAATAATAATAATAATAAAAACGTAAATACTTGAATTTTTGAATCCGCACATCAACTACAATCATTTAAAAATAGCTAATCTTTATGATTCGATCTGACTGAGTGCTTTATTGGATCAATTAAACCGTATAATTAATACAATGCTAAAAGGAACAGCCGGGCATAGACGTCCTTGTTCCTACTTTTAAACTATCAAACAATCCTATACAAATTTGAGCATTTTGAAATGTACTAGTTTATGGACGCAGTTTTATCTTTGGACTTTCGTTTTTGTATGATTTTCAGCTAGTTATCTACAAATCACGTTGAAAAATGTACAATAGATAAAATAAATATCAGTTATTCAAGTCTAGAATGCTGGTATTCTTAATTCAAACAACAATTAAACTTTTTTTTTGATATGGAAACAGTGTATTCTTTGAACATTACTTATTATTTGTTTTTTATATTTGTTTTTCGGAGTTACATTGTTTACAAACCGGTTTTAATAGAAACAACACCGAGAATAACATTTATATGTAATTCGCAAAATATAACATTGTAATTTCAAAAGAACTTTATCAAATTTTAGATGACATTCTTTTTCATGCTTTCAACTTAAACAATTATCACCATATATAATTAGAAAATATGTAATTATATTGAATTATGTAATAGCTCTCTGTATATATTATATATTATGTAGAATATCTTAAAATTACTTATTACACTTGTTACAATCATAATAATTATTACTTAAACCTTGAATTGTAACACATACAATAGATGCTGTTCCACAAGAGAAGTGTTTTGCATTACTATCATAGGTAAACTAAGACTTTGATTGCGTCATATAGAATCATTATCTAAATTTATTAGCATTAGTAAGCAATTAACTAAGATTAATCTCTGTCAGCAATAGAACAATAAACGATTGTTATACTTTACTAAGGTTATATTTTTAAAAAATGTGAGACCTTAGCAAATCAACCGCCAAATTCATCAAATTAATATTAAAATGATATTACCGAGATTCTAAAAGACAAACTTAATATTGTTTTACAATTAATTAATCGTTACAATGTACTTACTACATCAAACGTTCTTTAATGATCAATTATACAGTTAGACCGCATTTAGAGCTTGGAATACGTTCCTAGGCGACAAGCGCTAATTAACTTATAATAAGTAAATTTAGAGCTTTTTGCATTATATTGAATCATCGTTAATCAAAGAAACGATGAACGAAATTGTATAATACTCTTATATAGGAATCTTATATTTAATATTACGTATTCAATTGATACTGCATTTTTCATATATAATACAGTTCTTAAATTACTTAATAATATATCAAATGTATTGGCACAACTACAACAAATACAATAAAATGAATAAATACAAAAGATGTTATTGCTGCAAAGAGCTATTGATTACAGGTCTTTCTCCCCAATAAATATAATTTTGTATATTTAAAATAAAAGCGATAATTAATGGATGATTATATAATATAATGATTATAATTTACAATTACAATATTTTAAAGCGTATGGTCATCCTTGAATAAATAATTTTAAAGTTTTAATTATTTATTTATAAATATTTACTTCTTTTTTATATCTGGTATATTTAGTAGTAAATTGGGCAGAAATTATAAATGTAAATTTCGTTGATTGGTAGAATAGTACGCAATTTCTTATATAAGACGCGTGGCCTTGTTCATGGTACTATGTAGCAAATTGGACCACTTTATGAATAACAAACATAAAGTATAATTCTAATATAGCTATTGTAAATTAGTTTGCTTATAAGCAACAAGTAATTTAATGAATCTAAGTGAAGCAATACGAAATTATGGTAATAAAACCAGTAAAAACCATAGTCAAGTTACACAAATCAATTGATCAAAATTTTAATATTATTTTCATTTATCAACAAAATTATGTAACATGCATTTGATTCCCGTGAAATAAATATGCATTTAAATATTCCTGTATCTACAGCAAAACGAGATTGCAACGAATACCATAACACAAATAAGACTGTAACAGTATAACCATGTGTCGAGTTAAATTTTCCGCGAATGCAGTATCATAATAAAACGCCGATGAAAGGCAGACGTCGTATCGCGTGCGTAAATAACGTATAATTTATGTGGCATAAATAAAGTAATCTTACCTGAACAGTGGTGGAGGTTCCAGGCGGGGCGACGATACTAGCGTACGAAGCCATGCACGCATAGAACAGACCGAACGTGATTCCATTCAGCAGCTCGATGGGCAAAACCCACCACGGATTGACCAGGATGGAATACAGAATGTACCGAATGCCAATGACGAGGAGGATGAGCGTCATCGAATGCACGTGTCCCAGCTTCTTACAGATCCATCCGGAGAGGAAGAAGAAAGGCAGCTCACCACCCAGACACTCTATGGCCATGACCAAACCCTCAAGCGTCTTCATCCATGTTTTGTCGTCTCCCGCCAATTCTTCGAGCAGCCAGAACAGGAAGTTCCAGATGAGACCCGTGCAGAGACCGACGAAGATGCACCACAGCACGAAAATGAAAATCCTGATGTTCCCCAACAACCGCGTCACGTCCCTCAAAATACTAGCCGACATTTTCTTCTGCTCATACTGAAATATACTTTGATGAGAGTGGATTCGTTAAAATGTTGATTGAAAACGTACGTTAAGTCTAGATGCGACTATGAAATCTAAAATTAGGATAGCCAGACTCATGTAAAACACTGCGGTGTAATCTTTCTCTTCTTGGTCTGAGCTCATGGCGTCCATGACGACACCGGCAATAATCGAAAAAACGCCCCAGCCTAAAGAGCCGAACGATCGCTGAATCCCGTACTTGTTAGGTTTATCCGCTGAAAAGATTCTACAAATTAATACGAAAAAATAATTTCTTTGGGAGGCAATTTACCCAAGATTTCGAAGCAAATGGCATCCGAGACGCTCACGACAACGGCCTGTCCAATCCACGCGATGACCATGAGCGCCAAGAACAACCAAAATTGATAGTAACTCGTAACGTTTTCATCGCTGACCGCGGGTTTAGGTAACAGAGCGTTAACTTCGTGCATGTCGCAGGAAACGTTGCAGACCGATCGGATTATATTATCTCCCAAACACTTCGGAGGTAGCATTCTTCCGCTGGGCAAAGTTACGTTCATTATGCGAAAATACACGCAAGGTGTATTGAATTGCATCACTTTGTCCAAAGGCGCGTGAGCGGTGAAATTGAAGACACCGGAATCTTTGCCTTTGAACTGTTCTTCTCCCCAACCTTCGGCAACTATGTCCCATTGCTGCGCATTCAACGGACAAGCCATCTGCAAGATTAACAACAAAAAGACGGTCATATCATATCAAATCGGCGTCAAGATATGTAGCAATGTACCTTGCATTGAGTGGTCTTCCTTGGCAAATTGTTGACTTTAGCTGTTAAAGTTTGGGTGTTCGTGTTGTTGCTAGGGCCTATGCAAGTATCGAAGGCGGTCTCCCCGTATTCGCAGAACAACCTGGCTTTGGAGCTAGTCAGCCCCTCATCTATTTTAGGAACGTATTGGAGGCACGTGAAGGCAATCGCCGTTATCACGATCATAGTCATGAACATCTTCTTTTGGCATCTAAACTTATCCGCTACGGCACCCATTATGGGCTTGGCAAACATCCCTGCAATCGGCATTATAGTGTATATAATACCAACGACGAATCCGGAAAAGCCCAACTGCTTCGCATACACCGACAGGAACGGCGTTACGGGTGCAGTGCCTACAACAAATACGTTGAAATTATTAATATACGCTCTTATCAATTGCCCATTTTATTTATATATGATATGAACACCGACATGTTGCAGGTACAAGACCCGACCATATCTAATTAATTACTTAACCAATTCTCAAAAACCACATATATTTCTACCTCATTGTTTTAAATTAAGCTATTGCATCGTTACGGCAATTACTAAACATTACATATAAAACACGTTTAATTACGAAACACGTGCAAATAAGCAAAAATAGCACACTTTTCCATCGAATTGAGAACTTTAAAACAATGTTTTTCATGTGCTGTTGTAATTGCATAACCCCTATCATTTAAATTATGATACATCTAAACTCATTAGTAGTTATGGAAACAAAGTCTGAAGTTTCAAAATAAAATAGCTGGCGCGGCAAGATATAACACACCGAATATCGAATGACTTAACAAAATGAATTTAATAATAAGTAAATAACAAGTTTCAATTCTAATTAGACAGCAACACCAATTATGTAAGTGATTGATATGTTTTTTTCAGCCGGATTCCAGATATTAGTTATTTTTTATAAGTACCCGCATTCCACAGGAAGTAGTGGCCCTTCATGGGCCAAAGTTTCTTGTTCACCGTGAACTTCCCCATCTCTCAAGTATTTCTTGTGATTGTTTTCGTTTGGACACCGTCGTCAGCCGAAGATAACCTGCAAACCTACTAGCACTACTTCTGAAATACCACTGCTTCGTCGGTATTTACACGCAAAATAATATGTACTACGTTAATTGCGCTTTCGAACAGCGCATTGTTCCTCGTTTAAATGCGATTAGTTACTAGATGCGCCTCGTACGGACAGAGATGCTTTTATTCAGAATCACGTTCATTCGGACAGAGTCGGAAAGGTCTGTTCGTGTGTCACGTTGACAAATTAGATTAACGAAAGGCGCGCGATAATTAAGTCTTTGACCAATAGCGAAACGGTATCCAATTGTTCAGCGAAAATCTGACCAATCGGAAGACGACGCGCTCGTTTGAAATTTATGCGACTTTGCGATGACCTTCGTAGGGCGCTCTTGTGCTTGCACTTTGCGTAATTGGAGAGTTCAACGATTCGATTTCAATTCATTGATCTTTTTTGTTTCTCTTCTTTTTCTGTACTGCGTTATTCGATGCTTCGAGTTCATAGAACTTGCTCTGCATTGTATCTCGCAATTTTGTGTAGCTTAACAAGCTTCAATTCTTTACTTAAGTTTGTTGCTTTTAAATTGCTTATTGTTTCTTAACAGCAGGAACACCAAATTTATTGTCTTCATTGGAAGAAGTATTACTGTAAAAGTAACAAAAAAAATAGGTCTTTCTGCCCGTCGATAATATTTTTATTATATGTTTATAAAATATTGAATCCATTTCAATCAAAAAAGTGTGAATTTTATAGAATTTATATAAAATCTTTCAAATTAAACCTGGAAAAATAATGAATTATCTTAAATTGATTTTTATTTTAAATTTTGTTAATCCTCGTGAATCTTGAATAATATGAAGATTTTTTTTCCAATATTACTCAATGTATGAAAGTAATCCGCAATTCCGTCCTCAATATAGCAATGTATGTAGAATTTCATATGTTTAATTTAATAAAGAAAATCAAATATTTAACAATTTCAAGATTTGATATGTTAAAATATTTTATTTTAGAACAACGTTGTTTTCTTATCTTCTAGCGCATGGACTTTCAATAATTACAAACACTATTATCGTATGTTCCATTTACATAACTATTATTACACGGACTTGGAGGCTTTTGAAAACTTTATTAATATTTGTTTTTTTTTTGTTTCCAAATACAGTGAAAATTTAATTAATACAACTCGTATAAACATAACATTCACTATTATCAATAACAGCAACTAATTGAAATGTAATTAATGTATTTCATTTGTTTTACTGTTACTACAATTATTGACTTTATATCATATATATTTTAACGTCGGTAAATATTACATTGCTTTAAAATTGTATAATCAATTAATAGCAACATTCGTTAGAAACTACTTTTTTTGACAATTATTAAATTTATACAATATGGATTTTTTTTTTCTTCTATTCATATTTTTTAGTTTATATATTTATTAATTCTCTAAATTTTCCTTTACTTCGTAATCCTTGAATTTTCAAAAAACACCTTATTTCCATTGTTTATAATCAACGAAATAAAAAAAAAACTAAGCAATTATTCTATTTTCGAGGAAACATCGTTAACTAAATTATAATTTGCCATATCATCAAATAACATTCAATGAAAAATATTTAAAGGAGAGTTGAAAAACATACTAATTTATCGTCAAATTTGAATGTACGTCATTCTACCATCAAAAATACAATTTTCGAACAAAATACTTTATTCCACAATATAATATTCAATAACAAACTATTATATATTTTTTTAATCTACGCTCAACGCATTTTCTTCTGTTTGGTGAGATGATTTCTGAGTGCGACTTGCTTGTCCTTGAAACTCCTCTTGACTTTACCCCTCATCTTGTGGACGATCATCTGATGCGCCTTATTTTTCCTCTTCTCCCTATTTGTCTTCGAGCAATGTATATTCTGTCTGCCGTCCTTGTAACCGAACTCCTTTCTGTCGGTCTGTCCGTTCTTCACGGTCTCCATTCTCGTTTGTTTGTCGTGTTTCCTCCTCTTGTAGATGTTTTCGATATCTCCGAGTTTCACCAGGTCGGATCTCTCGGGCACGGACTCGTCTATCTTCCTCTTCAAGCCCTTCGCGCTTGAGGAGAACACTTGCTTTTTGACGTTAGCTAAATCGATCCTCTTAAAGTCTTCATCTGTCAACAACCTGTCCAGAGACACTTGCTTCGCCTGCTCCACTTTCAGTTTCCTGTCGGCCGCTTTTTTAGCTTTTCCCTTCAGCACCGTCTCCTTCTCTTTTTTACCTTCTTTTCCTTCCTCGTCATCTTCATCCTCTTCCTCATCGACTTCTTCATCCTCATCATCTTCTTCATCGTCGTCATCATCTTCTTCTTCATCGTCGTCATCATCTTCGACTTCCTCGTCGGAAGAATGTTTAATATCAACCCATTCATCATCATCCGACCCACTTGCAGAATCAATTTCTACATCGCTATGCGTTTCCTGCAATAAAACTTCGGCTCCGGGAATAAAGTCCTTAGCATCGACCTGTCCGTATTCCCTGACTTCCAATTCTTCGGACGCTTCCGTCGGTCGGCCTCTGTCCTTCTTGTGAAGTAATTCCGGTCTTATATTTCTGAACAATACGATCAACCCTCTGGCTGCCATCATAACACTTCTATCCTTGTACGCTTTGTACTGTGCCAAATCTTGTAGTAAATCTTCGTTCATGCTCAATGGACATCTACTGCAGATTTCTTTGATGGCGTTCAATCCAACGGCCATCACATCTGAAGAGTTTCTTTCAGTCACGAAATTATTGGCTATGGTCTTCAAGACTGATTCGACTATATCTGGTGGTACAAGTTCGTGACTAGATTGTGCGGCAAACTGAAGTATCCTTGTGACTTCTCTCTGATGCGGTTGCATGAATCTTTGCAAATAAGGATAGAAGTTGAACAGGAACAAATCGTGCAAACCGATCAATCGGGAAATAACATCAAGCATCATTAATTTCACCTCGAAACGTTTTGTTTGAGTTTCCAACTGTTTAAATAATTTTTCAGCCATACCTGTAACAACGAAAATATTGCTCAAACTAATAATTATTTAATTATCAAAATGATTACCTTGTGGGTCATGTATTAAATGAATAGCGGAAAAATTGAAAACGGGCGCGTTTTTCTTCTTTTTATAATTTTTCGCCGCTATTTTCTTAACTTTGTTAAGTTGCTTTTCACGCTTTCTCGTCTTCTTGTTGACTTTATTTGCCATCATAACCTCTTTTGGATCTACTTCATCCTCAGAATCTGATTCATCTGAATCCTTTTCTTCTGGGTCTTTTCCCAAAAAGAATTTTAAAGCTGTTACCATTACCTACAAAATAAATAAATTTACTAAATTATGAAATTGATTAAATTTAAATGAAAACAATTCAAATTCCAAAACACACTCACCTTAACTACTTTAGAAAAACATGCTGTGGCTATTACATTCACAGTTTTCGTATCATTCCATACATTCTTTTTGTACAAATCGATCATAATGTCTAAAGACATTTTAGCAGCTCTATGATTCGTGTCATTTAACATGACAAACATAAAGTTCTGCAAGGTAGTATTCAACTTTGCATTCTTATGCTTAGCATTAATATTCTTAATGTCTGTGACAATGTGATTTTCCAAGAAGCTCCTCAATGCCTTATCTTGGCATCTCAGCAGTTTGAAGAATAGTTCAAGCAAATCTGTGGGTGCCAAAAGGTTCTTGTTTCGGAGGAGGATCAGTGCCTTACAGAATATCATCCTCATGCTGTTTTCCAAAACTGTGTTATGTTTCTCTAACAAGTTTATCAATTGTTGTGGGAAACTGGAAAGATCCTTCGGATAGCATTGTGCCACCTGAGCCATGAACATTACCAATTCATCCAACGTCTTATTTGGTTGCTCCGGGGTCAATTCAAACACCTCAATTGTATTTTTAAAATGCTCCAACTGCTGCATAAACTCTTCATGATAGGATTCTGCATCGCGTTTAATTAAATTTTGCAATTGCGGCAAATTATCCGGTAACTGGTTATTCTGTTTACGCACCATTTTACTATATTTCGGTTATCTTTTCACATTGATTCTACTACTAATGAAAACACTGGACAGGGCACTGGAAAACACATGTATAAAAGTAGGTTATGTTTTGATGTCAGAATTGGTCAGAGAGTGGACAACTGCAATTGGTAGTCTTGGTTTTGGTGCAGGGGATATTTATTTTATGCAACTTATTCAGTATGCAATATCGTCTAATTTATGCAACTGATGTACCAATAAATTATATTATTACAAGAACAATAAGTTTTATTATTCTTAATTTATCTTTTTTTCAACCCAATAAATTTACAAATCATTGTTGCAACTTCAGTCACATCAAGCCCATGTGCTTGTGTAATTTAAAGTGTAAACAACTTTAAAAGGTTATATAGTTAGTTATTGGGTTTTAAGGAATTCGATTAATTTGAAAATGTTTGAATAACAGAAGCAATTCAATGCTGCTCATGTTAAATTCATATGCACTAAATCTTTTTAAATTATGTTCTTGCTAAAACCATCCTTGAAAAGGCATTTTAAAGATATTCTTCAGAAGTGTCCAGCATCCCTGCACAATTTCCACAAAATTAGTCTGGAAGATATTCCTGATGTTTCTGCATCGAAAATTAGGAATCACCTAAAAAAAAACCATGTTTCTTTTGAGGAAGGTCACACAGATTTTATAACTGGATGTCTGATCTGTAAAGGGAATGGAAAATCAGTTGCTAATGAGACAAAGATTTTCATTAACAAATGTACAGGTATGAGTATGCCAACATTGCATTAAACACATTAAAGAGATTACGTTTTATAGGATCTTTCACCTGTGAAAGTTGCCAGCACACAGGATCATGGATCAACATGAGTCAATACATTAGCGCTAAAGAGGAGAATGTTAAGATTGCCATAGACCCAATGGTTAAAGACGAGTTGTTGCATTTAAGTGAATATCTGAAAAGTAAAAAGAAAGATACGACTAGCTTCATGGATTTGAAAGATGATGATTATAATCAATTATTAAATAAGTTTGAGTTACCTGTGAGTATTATGCAATAAGTATGAAACAATAATTTATTCACTTTTTAGAAATGTGTATCAAGGGAATTCATGCATTCCTTGGAGGTTACGGTAGATCCATCAAAGATGTACTTATACTTTCCACTGAAAAACAGCGCTTTGGAGGTTGTTGCCTATAAAGTATTAAAGGACAGAGATGATTATAAAATCGAACCAAAACTATTGTATACAGCGCAATCAGGAGTGTCGATTAATACTGCTAAAAGTAAAACGGCTGTGATCGTAGCAAACATTTCAGACTTTTTAATACTTGTTCAGAGCGGTGTGTCTGTCAATGTAATTTGTCTTCCAAATGGACTCGCGACTTTATCGCAGCATATACTACCTTGCTTCGAGCGGTTCAATAAGCTAATTCTTTGGTTCCAAAGTGATTTGGCTTCTTCGGAGAATGCGATAAATTTCGCAAGAAAATTCGGAGAAAAACGATGTCTGTTTATTAGGTGAATATATATATATAAATATATTTCTAAAGAAAATTAATGTTGGATGTTTGCAGACATTCGCACAAGTTACCACATTTGGATCCGAATCAGAATTTCCATTCAACTATTTCTGGGGCGCAGCCCATGTGGCATAAGTCGATTATAACGTTTCCAAGTTTACGGCAAGAACTTTTCTCCGATTTTATGAACGTCGATAGAGTAATGCGTCTTTACAATTTGTGTATACGTGTTATTAATTTTGCTTATTTAGGTGCAAGGTGTAAAGTGGAAAAGATTTCCGACGTTGAATAAGATCCTGAAAGGGCACAGACGTGGCGAGTTGACTGTATTCACAGGGCCAACCGGTTCGGGAAAGACGACATTCATCAGCGAATATTCGTTGGATTTGGCGATGCAGGGCGTGAACACGCTTTGGGGTAGCTTCGAAATACGGAACGTTCGTTTAGCGGGAATGATGCTCAAACAAATGTCTGGTATTGCTTTAGAGGAGAACCTGGACAAGTTCGATTTCTGGGCCGATAAGTTCGAGGAACTGCCCATTTATTACTTGACTTTTCACGGTCAGCAATCGATCAAAGTTGTTATGGAGGTGGTTATTTTGCTTATTGAAAGGGAGATTACCGATTAATGGATTGTTTGATTGTTTCAGGCGATCGAACATGCAGTTTACGTGAACGATATATCGCACGTGATTATTGATAATTTGCAATTCATGATGGGCATTTCCGAGGATTCTAGGCATATCGATCGATTCTGGAAGCAGGATCTGATTGTCGCCAATTTCCGGTCTTTTGCAACCCGCCGGAATTGCCATGTCACATTGGTGATTCATCCGAGGAAGGAGCGAGAGGACGAAGATCTGACGGCTAGCTCCATCTTCGGTGGGGCGAAAGCTTCACAAGAGGCTGATAATATCCTGATCATTCAGGATAGGAGATTAGCTTCGATTAAAGGAAAGAAATACTTGCAGGTAATTAAAAACTTTAAGAATTGCAAATTTATTCACTAAGCCTCTTCGTCAACTTGTTTCTCATCATTATCCAATTACATTTTTATCATTATAGTAATTGTAGTACTTTCATTTAGTTTCTTTTTAAAAGTTCATCAGTCCATAACAAGGCATTTTCTAGTTAATGATTCAATTAATCTGAGATTTAAACTTTTACCATTTCCATTTTTTTCTTTCATATTATATTATCCAGGTTTTGCAATAGTTATCCATTTCCTTGTCTGTCTCTAATTATCTTTCCTCCAGATCATTTCATACATTATATTAATTATTCCCATTATTTATTTTCAATTTATAACTTGTTTTCTCAGCGTTCAATAATCTTTTTCATCATTTCACGATTTGTTTGTCATTGTTATGCAATTAAACATTCTTAACATTGCATGTATACTTAAACGTAAAAAAGCATTACAAAATATTCAGTTTCTTATTAAAGGTTCATCAGTCTCACAATCTATTTTCTAGTCAATCGTTCATATTGAATCTCAACAATAATAGTATTGCTATATAATGTTATTTGATTTTTGTAGTAGGATTTTACATTGACCTAAATGTTAATGAAATTAAAAAAAAACATACTTATCACACTTATCTATATTTAGAAATTAGATTTTTTTAATCTTTTGGATTACCTAATCACGAATTACATTATGACATTTATATTTTACGTATTTTCAATATTCTATAATAATTACTTTTCACCGGATTCTATTTCAAACCTTCGTCGTTTGTTAATATCTATTTTTTTATGTTAAATTTGCAGGTTTGCAAGAATCGATATAGCGGCGATTTGGGTATAGTGCCACTGGAATTTGATAAATCTAGTTTAAGTTTTGCTCCAAAGAAGAAAAAGTCTGATAATAAAAAATTGAAACAGAAGGAAGTTACCTAATAGCGAAGGTTGTTATTAATATTTTTTTATTAAAGTCATTTATTCTTCTCGTTTCTTCAATTTCCCTTGCAACCGTGCCAGTCACTGCTTTCTCATTGATATCATCCGATAGTCCTAGATCTATAAAAGGTCCTTTGGGGTCTTTGGTCTCTGCCCTTGTTAAGCCAAATATTATATTACATGCTGTCCCGTTTTATTTTGTTATTGTATTTCTTCTTTTTATTGTAATTATTTTAATTAAATTCTGTACTGTGATAAAAGCAAGAGGACAAATACATGTAACATAAAAAAAACGTTTGTCAAACTGGTGTCCCAGTTGTTCAGCACTCAGTTGAATGGAGAGACCTCGGAAGTGATATTACTATGGTCATTACAGTTAATTATTGGGGATATTTTTATGAGATGTTGTTATTAGATAGTCATTTATTGTTAGTAGTAGTAGTGGAATCTTGGGAATCTTGTTAATAAATATTTTGTACATTTTAAATTCTTCCCGCCACATGTTGAAATCCTGAAAACATGGCCGTCTGAAAACATCTGAAGCCGCGTTGGCTTGGTTGCAGACGACCCAAAACATCTCAAGTTAATGCATCGATCGGAGCGACGCCGGCGTTCCCGATTCTTAGTATTAATTCCCTTTAGTTTGTAGTCAAGCACAATGTTTAAATCAATTGTGCTCATACTGTTTGCACTTTCGCAAACTCTACTAGCAGAGGTGAAAGAGCCGACAGTTGTTGTAGGCGTGCTCATCAGAAACAAGGGTCACACTCTGCCCTATTTCCTTGCACATTTGGAGAGGCTGGACTATCCGAAGCACAGGATATCATTATGGTTAGTATCACAACCAATCGAATTACCGCATGCGATCATGGAACACGTTCCGATTTGTTTACCTGTTGGACACGCCCACACAACGTTGCCATTCTATTGATAGATTCCAATAACGCATGTTTCAGGATCAGGAGCGATCACAACAATGACAACTCGATAGAAATCATCAAGAAGTGGTTGTATTTCAACGAGAATCATTACCATTCGGTGAATGTGGAGTATTCGCAGGATGCAGACAAATATGAAAATGAGAGCGGGCCAGCACACTGGACCCCGGAGCGCTTCAATCACGTAATCAATTTACGGGAGGCGGCTTTAAATCATGCTCGTCGCATCTGGGCCGATTATTTATTAGTAAGTTTAGAAATTTGCGAAATTATCAGGCAAATTTACTGATGCCCAAACGCTTTTACAGGTTATAGATGCAGACGCGTTTCTAACAAATCCCGGAACGCTGAAATCTCTGATTTCCAAGAATGTTACAATCGCAGCGCCGATGCTCAAATCCGATGGTTTATATTCTAATTTTTGGCACGGAATGACCGACGATTACTACTATGAGCGAACAGAAGACTACAAACCGGTCTTGAATAGGGAGAAAAAAGGGTGCTTCCCTGTTCCCATGGTCCACTCTTGCGTCCTAATAAATCTTCGCAACAAAGAATCGAATTTGTTGACTTACAATCCTGAGAATAACAAGGATTACGATGGACCCAAGGACGATATAATAATTTTCGCAGTGAGTGCGAAGATCAACAACATCGATCTGATGATTTGCAATGAGGAGACTTACGGTTTCATCATGGTGCCTTTAGATCAGGAGGAAGGTACACCTTTCGATCTGTTGCAATTATCGAATTTGAAATTGGAAATGCTGAACGAGGACATCGATCTGGAGGTTGATCCTAAACTGACCGAGTATGTGGATCCGGTTGAGAAAGACAGCCTCGGTTTCGACAAGATATTCATGATCAATTTGGTGCGACGACCAGAGAGGCGGGATCGTATGGTCAAATGCTTCGATGAGCTGGGATTGGATGTGCAAATAATTGACGCCGTTGATGGAAAGTAAGTAGAAATTTTATTTATTTTTTTTGTCTAACAATATATGTAGCCTTTATTTATACTGGGGTGTTGGGGTACTGGCAACGGACGCTCTTCCTGGTGGTACCAAGGCTTCCGTTGAATTTGTAAAGTGCAGTTCCGCCCGCATTGTTTGATTGGCTGTATATTATGGGGCGGTTCATATTCGTACGGGTCGTTGTCTTGCAAAAGGTGCGGTTTGCTGCGTGATGCATCTTCCTTATACCTTCCTAAAATTACAAACATATTGCAGTAATTAAGTACAGATCAGAATACAATGATATCGTGAATGATCATAATCAAAAGCTTGAATTACGAAAGTTTGCAATTTGAAGTAATATTCAAATTGAATTGATTTTAACAGAAGTATTAATCGTTCATGTCTTAATTCGTACCTTGATTTCGATCATGCGCGAGGAGTATATTATCGGATTAGCTAAAGTTTTGAGGATCAAAAGGGTATTGCACATCCATGGTATCATAAATTGGAAGGTGGGGCTTATGGATATGTCGTCTCTGAGGTAGACGCAACCCTGATCGCAGATGAGCAAGAACGTCAACGTTGCAGGCATCCATCCCACGAGACACGATCCTAGTATTAGCAGAGTAGTGCAGATTGCCTTAACATTTCCTTCCATCATCCTCCTTTGCTGCTGAGACTTGCAAGTTCCCTTGCTTTTCTTGCTCCCCGACCTTGAAAGTTGCGCCCAGAGCTTCTGCTGCTTCCTCACCATATACAAAATGTGCGAGTAGAACAGAAACATGAGTATCAGTGGAACAAAGAGCAGCGACGAGAAGACCAATCTGAACGTGATCATGTTCAAAGATTCCAAACCGTCCGAGTTGACTTTGCTTTGAAAGTAGACTACGAAGAGTCCTGTGGGAACCATCCACAGCATCACGGTCAAGATAGTCACTTTCTTCGTTGTCATCATCGTTGTGTAGTGCAGAGGCTTCAGAATGCCAAGCCAGTGGTTTACGCTCAGTGCAAGCAGGTGAGCGACGGTTATGAGGATGCCGCTCAATCGGAACATCTCAATTTGTATGAAGGATATTGTTGGAAGGATCTTCATGTTGTGCACGATAGGTAGGTAGCTGTTGATAATTAGCCCCGTTCCGAGAAGGAGAGAGGAGCACGCGTCTGCAGCCGCTAAGCTTAAGCTGATGTGAAGAGTTGGCGAAAGTGGTCTTCGGATCCAATGTGCGGAAAGTAGTACTCGGATGTTGACGCAAATGGAAATCAGGCAGAAGACGCACATCAGTGGAATTAAAAAGCGGTACAAGTTTATCAGCAGCAGTGTATCTTTGTCCATTTCATCCGACGATGTTTCGTTATTCGTTCCATTCATATCCATATTTATATCTAAAAAAAATAAGAGAAACAAACAAAGTTATTGACAATATTCGATACATATGAAGTCATTAACCAAAGATAACAAAACGCATTCATTCAGAATAATCAAATTTTTGTGTTCCGATTGTGGAAAAAATTGTGAATGTTAATAGAACCCATTATATTTATTATATCATATTATGTATAGACTGCAAATATGTGAAAATAGGGATGAAATTTATAATAACTTTCTTTTCCATATCTTGAAGTCTATTGATTGTCGAAACGGAATTGTTTGGAGCTTTTCATTCAATTCTTTAATTATGTAATAGAGTTCCAGCTTTATATGTCATTTTATAGTTGACTCACAAAGTTAACATTTACTTTAGTTAATAAAATACGAGGAAACAAATACGAATTCTACACATATCACTTCAAACAATTATATTAATTAATGTTCATTGCAAAGTTTTAACATGTTTAAAAGTAACATTCTTAGTTTATATTTGATTGAGGAAGAATTTAGTCATCTTAGTAATTCATTAAGAAAAGCAAGAAATTGTTTAAATATATTAGAAAGTAATTTTAGATTATTCTTAACTAATTGTGTTAAACTGATATAAAAATGATTTATAAAAAGGTCAATCATATTTTTCTAATAACAATTGATCGACAAGCTAAGTAAGTAAAAAAGGAAGTTTAGATAATACAACGAAATCGATTGAATTCTGGACGTATCGTCATCCTGTGTCCCGGTTTCCAAGTCATTTCATCATACTGCTGAAGTTTGAGTTCCGCACATATCCATATTCTACTCATTGAAAAAAAGTACACATCAACAAACAATGCAGATTTTCTTCTCAAGATTCTTAAAAAATAAATCAAAAATAAAGTGTACATTTATTTAAAATATAGTTGTACAATTATATCCAAAATATAACGAATTATTCAATCACATATCTAGTCTATATGTTTAGGTCGATAGCCCAATTTGTGGGCAAAAAGTAAGTCTAAATAATGATTAGTAGATGTTAATTAAAAGTTATTGCTTAATAAACCAATTAAGACCAGATTTGCACGTAATAAAACGATTTAGGAAAAAAATCGTGACTAATAAATATGTTTTTATTCTATAAACAACTACAAATTTAAAGTAATTTTCAATATAAATCAATTTTATAAATTAATGTTGATATAATTAATACAGACTTTTATGAACCTTAATATATATGCATAAAATTCATGATATACTAATTAAATATAATTAATTTGTGGATTCTCGTATCTCTACTTTATTGCCGTAACACGATAAAACGATAATTGCTCCTTATATGCAAGAAAGACGTTAAAACGTGATGCAACGTTGAAAATTTAATTTGCTTTCATAATTTCATCCACTCAGTTTTATCTGTAGCGAGACGAGATTCCGTCCACTTTACTTAATACATAAGATTATGTAAACAATATTACTTCATCAGAATACTTAGTAATAGTTGTAACACAATGCGGAACAGATTACAAAACGTACGGTTAATTCATTAAATCCGGCCTCTGCTAAAGAGTTTACTCTTAATTATATCAACGTCAACATATTTAAATGTGTTAATGGTATTTATCACATGTGTAAATTACATTTATTTGAAAAACGAATAATCGGATTAATTACATAATTATAGAGATCCGTAGTTTCATTGTAATGCTAAAACATTGCAAAAATAATACACCCATACCTCGCTTTACGACCTAGATACGTTGCACGAAACTTGGCCGTAAAGCGAAAAGCCGTATAAGGAATCAGTTATTGCGCTTGCGCAAGATTGGCAATATGTAGACATATCATGTAGCAACATGTAGATATTTTAGGCCGTAAATCGAAAACGTGCCTTAATTGGAGAGGGCCGTTATAGCGAAATGCCGTATTAAGAGCGGCCGTATAGCAAGGTATGGGTGTAATAGAATTCTTTTGGTAGCAGGTTGAACGAAATCTGCATTTCGGAAATCGCTAATTATACTCACATGGGAAGAACTACGTAATATTTACTTTACAAGTGTACTTTTTAACATATTTAAATGTGTTTAAATGGCATATGTGTTAATAATAATCACTTTAACTACATAATTATAGAGATTAATTATACAGGAACAATATACGAATGGGAAGATATCGAAATATAACGAAATCGGGATTTTTGAAATCGTAAAGTAAATTCGCATAGGAAGAACTACGTAATATTTCGTTGTAAGAGATGAAAAGTACACATTTCAACTCAACTCAACATAATTATGCATTCATGTAATTCATTCCTTAGATTCTTATTCCTTCTGAGAATGTATTTTAGTATGCTTCTTCGTAAATTAATTCTTTCAGTTCAGTTCGCAATTTGGTAATCTGTGAAATTAAATCCGCACGGATCGATATATGTCAATTTGCAACCCACATAGTCGATATCTTCCACCATATCTCTAGTACCCTGAGCATTCCTTATTTTCAGTGAATCTCTATATCTATGCATATTAGCAAACCCCCATGTGCCTGTTCCTGCTATGCTTATAGTTTGAATATAATACTTTTGACAGATCAGTAAAATTCCAATTGTAATCTTTTAATTAAAACAATAATAATATTTATTGTAACAATAATTACGAAATAAAACTCAATACAATAAAAATCTTTCAAAAAATTGAAATCATTCAGTATATTTGTATATCAACTTTCTATGTGCACGATTACCATCGTTTATTTCGCAAATTGTTCAAATTACTTAGGTATTAACTTACAAGTGTTTTCTTTTAGTTTATTCTTAAATTCTACGCAATAATCAACAAATAATAATCATTATGAAATTCAATAATAATTGGAAATATAATGTATAATTAAAAAAATGAGAATAATGCAAACACGTTTCGATAATATACATTTATCGAAAATTGAGGCCAGATGTGAGAATTAAAATGCCGCCGCACATAATATTATTTTAATTAAATGCTGTACAAACCGCTCCACCACTCCCCCCAAAAACAAATGCACATCTACGGACTGTGAATGGAATTCAGCATCGATGACCGCAAAATAATTAAACTCTCCAAATTTCCTCATGCCATTTATTCATTAAACGCACACGTGCATCGATTAAACGACAATCGGCTCGAAATTAAGAGAATCTTTCGTCTTGTTGCAGGAACTTAAATGAGACCTTCCTAAGTGACATCAACTTTTTGCCGGAGTATGCGGATCCGTATCACAAAAGGTAGGTAATTGCATTACACCCTCCTCCACTAATTAAGAGAAATTACGTTTTTTTTTTGCTGTTGTTTTTTCGACTTTATTACTACCGGCTGTTCTTTTTATGGTGCAGGGCTATGACTTTGGGGGAGATCGGCTGTTTCATGAGTCACTACAATATTTGGACGGAGGTGAAATTGCAAAAAAGCCGCAATTGCGAGGGACACGAACTCAATTGATTTTTTGCAATTTACAGATCGTCGAGAAGGGATACGGAACGTCATTGGTGCTGGAGGATGATATTAGGTTCGAGCCGTTCTTCAGGATCAAAGTAAGGAATTTGATGGATGAGGTTTATCGGTTACAAAACTGGGATTTGGTGTAAGTATACATGATTTTTTTTATAATTAATTTATTGTTAAAAATCAACCTTTTTTCCTTTGTATATTTTTTTGAAACGACACCTAATTGAATATTGTATAGTACATATATCGTTACGAATCAAGTTTTTTTAAGGACCCATTTTTCATCTCTAGTGAATTTGAAGCAATAAGTTGCTTGTGGTTAGTTTTGTTTTGTTCTGACAGATTGTGGGAACCCAAACACCTACTCCTCTTACTTTACCAATCTGCTGTATATGTAATGTATTTGCTTCCACTCCAAAAGCTGTCTCTTCTATTATTTGCTTGACCATTTCTCAAAAAATTGCAAAAAAATAAGCTTTAATTATTTACAAGTGAACAAGTTATATCAAAATGTCGACTTTGAATTATGCAATGAGCTGATATATATTGTAAATATACACAGAATGAATAATAAATGTTGTTGTTTTTTAGGTATTTCGGTAGGAAGCGACTGCAAGAAACCGACGAATCCTGGGTGCCGAATTCGAAGTATTTAGTTGAGGCGGGTTACTCTTATTGGACGCTAGGCTACGTGTTAAGTCTTCGCGGAGCGGAAAAGCTGCTGGCAGCGGAGCCGCTGAAGAGGCTACTTCCTGTAGACGAATACTTTCCCATCTTATTCGACCGTCACCCGGAAGCTAATTGGAAAGGTCACTTCCGGCAGCGAGATTTGGTCGCTTTATCCGCGGCGCCTCTCCTCTTGTACCCCACTCATTACACCGGTGAGAACGGATACATCAGCGACACCGAAGACTCGATTATAATCCAAAACAATACCAGAGACGAATTTTAATGTGCACCCAAGAAGCGCATACATTACGCACGGTTATTATTAATTTTGTGTTCCTAATTTCATAAAGACTAGTGCCTTACTGCAAATTAATACTTCTTCGTTCTCACACCTCTACACTACTGCTCTTAATGTGAATTTAATTGTTATTGATCGCGTTTCCAAATTTTTATATACATATATATTTTATACTCACGCATCTATCTGATCGTATAAATTACTTTAATTTTGAACGTGCCATACTCGTATACATGTTTTATTTTATTTTTTTACAAATATAGATATATTTACAGATTCTGTTTTGTTGATGTATATTCTAAAGATTTATACTTTTACTAATAAATTTATATCAAGATGTACACGTTAATTTAATATTAGTGCCTTTCACAGCCTTGCTCTTAACTAGAAACACGTTTCTGTTTTGTACAGCAATAACAGTAACGTTCATACTGCATACAGCTGATGATGTCTAGAAAAAACTATTATAATCAATTCAAGTATTTTTTCTAGTAAAAATCCTATAGTTTACTCAATCTAAAGAATACAGTTTTGGGAAATCACCAGGAAGTCGAACATAGCCATTATACAAAGATTACAATTAAAAAAAAAATAGTCATGGAACTCAGCACAAACAGGATAATACTAGAGAACCTCTAAATGGTAATAACAGAGCAATACATTACGTGAAGCAGTAGCAGATATCAAATTAGGCTCAAAGGTACACAAATGGGTTATCAATCAATCTTCTTGACAACGCGTTGGTTTGCCGGTTAACAACCTAACAATTGAAGCGATGCAGGACAATAGGGTATACCACTTAGATTAAATTAAACCTTTACTACTAATTAGTGTAAATTGCCATAAGGTGACTTCAATATATGTCGGATTTACTTAATTTTAATGTTAAAACCAATTGATTGTCAATAGAACTAATCAAATAAAAAAAAAACATAATAAAAAGTCAAACTTGACCATCTATCAAAATATTTTTATACAAATGTTCTTACATTTAACCCTTTACCTATTGGTTTATATTCGCAAATCTTTCTTAACGCAAAACAAAAGAAAAAAAGTTATATAAATGCTGTTACGTTCATTTCATATATGATGATTTATGTACATAAGAATGGCAAAATTAGAGTGGGAAAATGGGGTAATTAGCTCCCCCACTTTTAATATAATTACACCTAAATATCAAATAAAGGTCATTAAGCGACACCCGTTCCCGAGACAATTCATCAAATCGCATTGACGACAGCCTTAGTTAAAGGGTTAATTATAATAATAAACACTTAAGTTAATTTATTAGTAAAGAATGTTTACGACATGTTGATACAGTGAATTCTTAAAGAATAAGCACAAGAAGTTTGCTATAACAGTATTAACATTAAAATTGTTTGTATAAAAGGGCAGAGAAAGATTCGGTCGATGGTCGATAGCTCTTCAAACCAATTTTTGTCTAATAAAGATTCTTTTATTATTATATGAGTATAATGTACACTTAATGACTGATAACCATATACAACCTTAATTCAATTATTTCGTTGTATGCAGAAAAAGTGGATGCGCCGGGATTTCGTTGATTGACACAATATTAAATATTATTTATTATAACAATTCCATTTATTAAATACGTCATTCATTAAAAATCGTAAATTTCATTAATATTTTATTTGGATAGATCTTTGTAACAGTTCATAATTATGATAATTATAAGATTTAGTTAGTAATTATTAGATGTATTGATTATTGAAATATCTTTGCAAAACAAGAAAATTATTTGGTATTACAAGTTAATAGTTTTGTTTTTATTCAAATGTGAGATTTAAATTTATTTAGAGTCGATTGGATAAATACATTTTTCATTAATTAATGTTTTTTGTTGGTTTCTAGTAATTTTATATACATAGTTTTGCTAAAGTTTTCACTTCAAATGTTACCTAGATCAGCATTCCTCAGTCTAAAGTACATACAATATTAAGTTAAGTTTATTATATAATAAGTCTAATGTAGTTGATGGAATGTTTGATAAAAATAGTATTAATTACGAGTGCGCTAATATACGTTTGTTTTGGGATACGAGCCGCCGAGTGAGCGATATTTTGCTTTGAGATGAGAGCAAGATTTGAGATACGAGGAATCGTACACTACACCGCTGCATACGTCAACAACAGTTTCTCCCACCTCAGACTTATTGCTTTGAGATATGAGCAATTTGACATGCGAGCAAGGTTACGGAACGAATTACAAATTACACTGTACAAATGGTACAAATTGAATATTTCACTTCAAAAGTCGTAATCTTTTCCAATTTAAATGAAACGAACACGTCGAATCTTTCAAGATTCCCAAAACAACATTATCCATAGGATAATATACCTTTTTTCTAAACGAATAAAATATAAACGCAGCAGCTTTGCTGCGCGCAGTTTACAAAGCAGTATAATCATTATCCTGCGCTGGTGGTGAGCTTAACATAATAACAAACTTTCCAAATGCAAAGCTCTTTCTCTCCAACAACGTGTGGAATTTTGAACTGAAAATAAATATAAATTGAAATCTACGTATAAATAAACACACGAACTTAAAGAGATCGTCGCTCTATGACAAATGCTTGAAGAGTTAAATGCGCGTGCAGCGGAAATGAATCGTGGAACGGATATTTCCATCTTCCGTGTTCTTTTAATCCCCCCTCTTGGAAATAACCGGAACGCAAATATTTACGGATGCGAACGCTGGAAACGAATGACACCTTATCTGCGTTGAATTACATCAGCATAATAGCGCTGTCGGGACGAGCACTTTGATGACAACAACAGAAAAAAAATGAAGGTCCGTGTTTTCAGAACAATAAAGATAATGATCATTCAGGAATCCCAGCCAAACTGATGATGTTTATGGTGTTGATTCATTTTTTTTTTTGGGGGTCGTACTTTGTCATTCTTTATCACTTGTGTTTTGTGTAGTTAATGGACTTTACGATAACATGCAATTACGATGCTAACATTTGGTCATTGAGCATCAATAAATTTAATCGTTATAGTAACCTTAATTTTATCAATTGTTTACTAATTAATAAACTGAGTAGCAATATTAACCAATTATTAATTACAATACTCATTT
Organism: Nicrophorus orbicollis; assembly: GCA_018845635.1. Lineage (NCBI taxonomy): Eukaryota > Metazoa > Arthropoda > Insecta > Coleoptera > Silphidae > Nicrophorus > Nicrophorus orbicollis. Next base: position 819,947 of record JAFMTC010000129.1, read on the forward strand.
TTATTCGATATAAAGAGATTACATTCATTAATTATTTTTTATATCTTAGTAAATCTGTCAATTTTCCGTGTTATTTTAAAGCGCCGTAACTCAGGACTTTAAAAACGATTAAGAATAAACAACAAAAAGACTTGACTGTATAAAGAAGGTGTCGGTGTACGGGGAAAGAACATCTCTGGATTATCTCGTAGTGGAGTGTTAGAGGGGTTTATGAATATTAAATGCGAATATTCTTAAGTAATTTTATTATATACATGAGTGTTTCTTATTGAAAAAGTAACTATAGTAGTGTTGTCATTAAATATAGTCATTGCACATTGATTAGATTCTTCATATGTTCATGATTCTTCAAATGTATTAAGTAGTTAAGAAGTACATTTTCATTTATAACTAGTAAAGGGTCCATACGACAATATTAACAATATTGGATTATGATTGGCTACAATAAAGGGTTACAAAATCTTTTCCTACTTCGATCCTAATGTTGTTTTTTTTTAGAATTTATTAGTTTGTTCAATTCAAATTTCGGGTTTGCAAATATCAAATTTGACTAGTGATAGACAGTGAATCCGTACTGAACGAAGCCAAATAAAGCATAGTATTAACGTATATATTATTCCAGTATCAACGAAGTTATTGAATGCATAAGAAACATCAAATTTATGATGAGACATTTACTAAAATACTAATTTATAATTATTCGTAGAATATGCGTGTACAAATTATGTGGTTTTTGACATTTATATTAAAATGTTATCTACATCAACGCTCCTTAACCGAAATTAGATCAAGTTTAATGTTTAATAAGTCAAGAAATGACAGCTGTCACTTTGCCTGAAACGTCAAAAATTTGACATTATACAAAAATTGGGTGACGTTGGGTACAACTACAAATAAATATGTTGGGTAGCATAGCAAAAACGTTACTATATAAACATTTGAAATGTGATATGAAAATGTAGGCTTCCACTAATAAAAAAATACTATTTTTCTAATATATTTACTTATTTATTTCAGCTAAAAATTGAAATATATTCACTTTAGCAAGTAAATAATGAAACAACTAAGAATGATTTAAAGATTATAGAAAGTCGGATTAGGATTAACGAATTGAAATTGAACACAACAATGAGGGGAGAGATAAAGATGTTCCTGACAAGTCACTGCAGACAGAATTAAATGGATTTGGGTACGGAGGTTAAGAAAATTAATTACTTGAAGAGATTCTAGTGAAGGGGTGGAGGGGGTAAAGCAGATTAAGGATTATCCATCACACACCGCATATAATCGAGTTCTCCAGATGGAGATATTCATGGAATATGGACACGGTTGTAATTACTAAAGCCATAATTAATAGCCGTACAGTTTAAGATTTGACTGAAGCATAGCAATCAATTAATATTGTATAAAGTCGCTAGGTTAACATGATGAAATTTAAATAAATAATTCATTGATATATGATATTAGAGAGATTCTGAAATAATGGAAGTAGTTGAAATTTTAACGGGTAGCAAAATGATAGCTACTAACTTGAGTGAGCGAAAAAATGATGATATATTCTTAGTAATAGAGTTGTAGTAGAGTTACAAATATGTTTATTTACTCGACAAAAAGGGTTTAAAAACACAAATTTATTAAAGAGCGTGCTGTTAAATATGTGTTTCTGAATTATTAAATTTGGCAACATCTTGAGATGTTTTAAACTGTTATGTTCATCAATACAATATTGTATACAAGTATTGGTAAATCTCAAAGTACTATGTTTTATGTCCCCAATAGTGTTCACACATCTACAGCATGAGATGAAGCGTATTTGATTCGAAGCTTAAACTTTTATTAGAAGTAAGTTGACTTTCGTATATGGAATGCATGTGTCATATCTACTACATTTTTTATTATATAATACCTCGCTTTACGGCCACGAAACTTGGCCGCAAAACGAAAAGCCGTATAAGGAATCAATTATTGCGCTTGCGCAAGATTGGCAACATGTAGATGTATTGACATGGAAAAAAGTTTTGTTTTGCCGTTATAGCGAAATATTTTAGGCCGTAAATCGAAAACGTGCCTTAACTGAAGAGGGTCGTTATAGCGAAATGCCGTATAAAGAGCGGCCGTATAGCGAAGTATGGGTGTACTTAAAACTGCATTTATGAAATATCTATCAAAATAATACGACTTTGAGGCATTAATCATTAAGTGACTATAAAGTTATTGCTTGGGAACACGTCTCTTCTTGCATGAAAAAGAAATGATTGTTTCTTGTTGAATAATTGAACAAGATATTTTTTTTACGAATGGTTTAATTATTCCGATAATATGACTATAAATATTAATGAATTGAAGGGAATAAATCGCGTTATTTTTCACAATTACGTCGCAGCAAAATCGTTTAATAATTCCGCAGAATGCGCGTGTGACAGTGATGGAGAATTACGCAGTAAATTGATGAAAAGAGCGAAACACATTAGGAATACGAAAATAGAGATGATGGATGGGTGGAATGTACATAAATGTTGAAGAGCGTATTGGGAAACGAATAAAATAGTCGAGTAGTAGTGGTGGAAAATGTTGAAGTGCGCAAAATGATACGCCACTTTAGAAATAGTGCTTCACTTCCTTTACAACAAAAGAACATATAATGGAAAGACTGAACACAGTAGCTGGATGCGATTTAAAACTTTGAGATGTAATAAATTACAATTTTTCCTTCGCGTGTTAATGAATACACATAAATTAGCGAGATGTGTGGGATAGTATTAAGTAATTAGTATATGAATAGCAAGGAATACCGCAGCAGCTTGCTCGAGATTAATGTGTTGTTGGTGAATGCATCCCTTAATGCATTGGCTGAAGGATTTTCAGATAATCGTGCTCAATATTCACCTCAGTTTATTCCCTTCTGCAGGTTGTGTTTGTTGAGAAAGTGGGGCAATGTTTGATTGCACGAATTACAGTAAATGCTCCTTGAAAGCTGCAAACGTTTGCGAATAAGATTAATAAGGATATGAATTGCTGTGGCAATTCCGGTTAATCGCAACTATAGCTGTGATTATGATGAGTTTGCAATGTGTATCATGACAGATCTATGATTACGAATGGATATATTGAAATGATATTATTGAATTGATTATTGAGTTAGGACCTGCACAACATTCAATTCAATCATTGATGAACCTTTTTAGATTCATTGAAGTGTTGTGTCCAGGGATTAAATATTTCTGGACATTGTGGTTATCTCGTAGTTGCGTCGTTGTGGAGTCAAGTGTTAATCTCAATGGTTATTAATAAAAAGTTACATTCTTATCTTAAATCAATAGTTAGCTACTAAATCCATATTGTTCATTAGCTCCTCACTAAGGCTGTCATCTTCGTTAGCTTCCCTAAGACTAGTCTTGTATTATATAGACATCTTATTTTATAGTATGGAACTAACAAAGTGGGAGTACAATCACTAATTCCATGGATCTTGTTAGAGAAACAATATTCTCCATTATAGAAGCCCTATATTCCCTTTCGGTTACCGCTTGTGGTCATAGATGGAGCGCATAAGTGAATTAAGTTGTTTACCAAACAAGTGTCGAATACCAAGCGAAATTTGTTTTGCCCAAACAGGTCGTATTCTAAAGCAGACGTACACCAAGTCAATATGTTATTGTTGAAAGTGGTATAAGTCTATGTGTTTTGTTTTAACAATTTTATAATTACTATTGCATAATACAATTTAACAGGTTTAAAGTGTTCAAAATATAACCCGAATTGATTAATATTTGTCAGTATTTTTAAATTAACTTAATCACAAACCCTTAAATATCTCGTTGTACGAAAAAATGGACTTATACCACTTTCAAAAATAACGGTTCATATGTGCAATAGCCATTGATTTAATTGTACGATACTGTTAAAACTTTAGTATCCTGCACACAGTAAATATTAATCACATGTTAAAATGGAAATTCGTAGAAAACAATGTCTCATCAGAACTCCGCTTTTTTTAATTGGACAGCATGTTTCGCTTCGCACAAAACTTTGCAGCTATCGTTAATTAATTGATATACGTGTAAAAACTCTGTTTTTTCCCCATCCGAATCGATTCGGACTGTGCAGTGAAACTCCAGGAAAAACTGAATTGAAATCGTCAGTTTGTATACGCTTTGCTTAATATTATGTAATCGGTCTCCAAGTAGTCGTAAACAGCAGGAACATATTTCTGCCTTCGAATGGATTATTTAAGCGTTTCGCAGATACGTTTTTCTGCTGGAAATATATATGCATTTATAAAAAGAAACATGCCAAGTGTCCCCAAGTGTTTTTCTTTTTAAAATTTCCGTTTCCGAGAAACACATTTCCATGGAATGCGTTACATTATGCAGGTTGTTTAGCATGGAAGTTGTTTTATTGTAGAAAACGCGTTTTATTCGCGTCTCTATTTTTGCGTTGCTTTGCTGCTAACGCTACTAATTACAAAAAGAAAGGCTCATTAAAAAGAGATTTCTATTTGCATACGGTGGATTTGTAAAATAATTCTTCATTTGCTTTAATTTTAAATTCAGTCTATCAACTGACTTCAGTTGAATTAATAGAATAAATTAGATTATAACTTGACATTGAACATTAGATGCTTTTATGAAGCATATGAAGCTTTATTTTGGTAGGTCAAGAGTAAATAATTCGAACATACTTTTCAGGATGTAAGCTAAATTGTAAACATTTCTTACAATAAAATAGACAAATTATATAACTATACGTATAGATTTATCTGGATTAAGTGTTGTGTTGTTATGTATTCAAAATACGGTAATACAATAAATACGTTCCACAGGAAAACGCATAAAAATGAAGGATACGTTCCATATTTTTTTAAAATTGCTTAAAACTAAATCAATGAGTTACAATATACCGAAAATCGCATAATAAGGGGTTTATTAAATATCAGAAAAATAATTAGTCTTACTATATACTTTCTGAAATGTTTATTTATAATTTTATAAAAACGTTAACAATCATAGACAAGTTTATTAAATTTCAGAAAAATATAATCTCAACATATTCCTTCTAAATTTATACGGAAAAATTTTACAAAAAAAATACAGAAAATTTTTATGAAAGTTAATCTTTCTTCACATTTTTTTTTAGAATTATCGTCGTTATATGAGAGTGTTCGGCATAATTTTCGAACTGGTTCGAAATTACTTTCATCACTAGAAGAGATAGTCAGCATATCAGATCTATGTCCTGAAGTTAATAATTCTTCACATGTAAAATTACTTTCAATTTCGCATGTTGATTTTTTTCCCTCTGACAATATAATCAGTGATTAAATTTTGCGATGGCTTTGCTATTTTTTTGTACAATTCCTGATATCCAGAAATGCAATTCTGAAGCTTGCGTTGAAACTTGAATGCTCGTTCAGAATTATCATCTTTTTCGATGAAATGGTTTGCCAATTTACTGGAATGTTGAAGACCTTCTCGAATTACACTTGCAGTGAGTGTGACTGCAGTTTCATCTTCTTCCGATTCATTTTCGTTTTCTTGTTCTTCAACGGTATCAAGAGCTATACCAATGATATCATTGTCATTCATTACATTATCCTCAAATAATTCGCCTAAATTGTTTTAGGTATATGTTTCAAAATCATCCCCACCAATTTCATGTGCTAAAGAAATTATTTCAGCTAAAACTGTAGACGTTTGGTTAGTTTGTTTGAATGTTAACATGTCAAAATGGTCTAATATAGTTAAAAATGCTTCTTGAAATAAAAACCGCATAACTTCGAAATTGCATAAAATAGTACGCATAAAAAGAGGACCGACTGTATAAGCGAAAATTTGTGCTTTCTGCAAAACTTCGTGTCCATACGATTTACCTTCATACATTTGCTATTGAAGTATTATTTTCTAAGAATTATGGGATTAGACTAATGTACTTATTAGAAAGTTATTATAGAATATATTAGTAAATAAAAACCGTCGTTAAATAGTGATTATACATTGTTTAGTTTATGAAATCTTCCTATGTGGAAGTGTACTAAGTCGTTAAGAAGTACATACAATTGCATATATAAATAATAAAGTGTTGATACAACAATATTGTTTTTTCAAGTTTTACAGTGAATTCCATTGAAATGGTAATTGATATAACATAATTTTAGTTGCTCAACATTCTTTTTAACCATAATTTTTGTATTTCTTAATTGTAAACACACTCAATGAATGAAAAACATAATGTGACAATTAATAGTTTAGCTTTAATAATTAATTGTCACATTATATTATATATTTATTGGAAATATAGAATTTCTTTTTATGTACTAAAAGTTTAGTTTTTTTTTTCTACAATTTTCAATTAAACTTCGTAGCCAATCGATCATAAATGTAAACATGAACTCAATATTTAAAATCGAGTATACTTGTTGATTTTCAATTAATCAGGCATTATTTACCATCAATATGGAGCGGCTTAAGAGATGAAAAGCGCTCTCTCGATACAATCGATAGTCGATTGTGGTGAGGTGCGAGTTAAAAAGGAAGCTTATATTATCTGCGATGTGACAGAAATGAAGTTGAAAAAATGAATGGAAAATTCACCTGTTGCAAGACGGACGAAGTGCATAAAAAGCACAGCAGACGAATACAATTACCGTCAGAGGAGAGGATAAGTCCATTATCCGTCTTCCCCATTAACCACGCTCTTTTTGCTCTCCCTTTACGTTGTTGTTTTACAGCATCCAATTAACGGCAAGCTCATCATCAACGAAAACAACAACACGACGAGAGAGAAAAAATGAGAAGGAAGCTCAAGGCTGCACGTGATTACACTAAAAATAACATTCGTCATATATAAGAGGGTGCAAAAGGTCTTTGACCGTGCGTATTTATGAAATGCTTAATAAATTTGATTAAAGTTGCAATATAGAGTATACAAAAACTGTTTATATAAATCCAAGACCCATTTAATTGTATAATAAAAAGTTTATTGGATTTAATCAAATTTACAAGTGAACTGTTTTTGTGAACATCTTACCCATATTTTCATGAGAAGAATCAAATGAAATAGCTAATTTTGATTTATATAACTTTCAAATTAAATTAATATCAGAGTTGTACATTGTTTTTCATAGAATTAATAATTTGTGTGCCTTTTTGCAACGATATTTACAATCTTCGCATTCGGATATTCAGCAAATCATTACATCCTTGCATGCACTTGTTTGGAACTGTTGCTCATCGACAACTAATCCCTTAGAGACTGTTTTTATTAGGAATCTATTGCTTCAGTCCTGAAACACTGAAAATGCCATGAAACCGACCATAAAATCCTGTATTGTAACTAGAATTCTTTAAGATGTGGATCTGTGACTCTTACCGAAAGGTTATGAGTCACCTGTATAATATATTTCTTCATTTGAACAATAAATGTTAATTATTGTTTCTGAATTGTTTGTACATGAAAGTAAAAGTATTTTTATATTTTGTGATATTTTAATTTTACTTTTATAATTTTTTTTTATGAAGGTCGAAACAGTTATAGGTTGCAATAAAAAAAATGTAAATAGTAATTATAGTTTGCAATTGGAAATAAAATAAAATGTATATACATGTAAAAAGGTATATATTTATCGTATAATTGGAACAATTCTACATAATTACTTTCATACGTAATGCGAGATAATTGCATGTAAATAAAATAAAATACAATGTGTAATTTAGGTAAAATTTATATTATTATTCAAAGGCTATAGCTGTGTTTCTGAACATTGTTGTTTACAGAATCTAACATATATCTTGACTCAATTTCTAAATGTATTTCCTTATTTTGACGAAACATTTACAATTTGTCCTTTCGGACATTAAGGAAATCACAACTGTTTCATCTTTTACTCAACTATTTTCTTCCTTCTCACGCTTAATTCCTCAATTGGCATGACTTAAGCATGTCTGTTTAAGACACATAGTTGTCACTATTTACCAACATCGTTGCACAACATTCAAAATCTAATAAAGTGTTCGCGATAAGGAATGTCGGGATAATGGATGTCGGGAATTAGATATAGTCGGGATAATGGATGTCGGATTAATAGAAGTCGGGAATTAGATGCAGTCGGGATAATGGATGTCGGGAATTAGTTGTAGTAGGGATAATAGATGTCGGGAATTCGATACAGTCGGGCTAATGAATGTCGGGAATTTGAGCGTCGGGAAAATGATTGATGGGAAGTCTAATGTCGGGACTTTGAGCGGGACCGTTTTGTATTGTTACATTAGTAGAGAAACGCTGGTCTAATACTTATAAAAATCAATGTATTGTTTTAGAATTTAACGTAAAACTATGGTTTTATTGTTGTGCGGCATTTAATACAGGATGAAGACAGATTTTCAGAAATTTCCATTTATTTTTCGTTATCATCTGTAATGCAAGAAGACATGTATGATGGATGAGCTAACTTTACTGTGGATCCACTTTATATGATTCAAATAAGGATTCAAGTTGATTCTTATCGAAGAGAAGTAGAATATTTTTGTAAATTCAAGTAATAGTTAGATACATTAATCGAAATCATTTACATTAATTATCAATAGAAATGTATCAAATAATTGGTTTCCTAATTTTAATTTGGATAAAAGTTATTAAAATCTGTATAATGAAAATAATGGATAAACTCATTTTCTTAAGAATTGTTTTAATGTTCGAAAACATATTTTAAGATTTAATTAAAAAGAACGAAAAATAAGTGTAAAATTTTATATAAATTAAATGCTTTAATCTCTATGAAAATGATATTCAATACAATTTTATTGAATTATAAAAATATAAATTTAAAATAAGTTGAATAAAATTGATTATACGTTATGAAATGTACTAGCACTTAAATGAATCAAATATAATATCATTAAATTTTAAGAGAAGATCCTATTGCTTTTGATTTGTTGAAAAATAACTATCAATAGAACTATATTAGACTAGAAATAAATAGTACGTCCATTTCAATGTAAGTTTCCAAAAAGAAATAAATCACAATTGAATGATCCAGTTCATAAAATGTGATTTAGAAGTAAGATTGGGGAACAGTTTCTTTTGAAATAGGGGCCACGTATATTCACCCTCAAAGATGTATGTTCCCATCAATTCATCCTTTATCAAGGACTACAAGGATATCCACTTCATCTGCTTTGTGAAAAAATATTATGTATTTATATAGAAAAGGTGTGCATGACAAAAAAAGTAAACACAAAAGTGTTCATATACATAAGGTGAAAGTTTGGTATATAAACTCTGATTGGGAAATTCAAGTGTTTTCTAAATAGATATCAACAATATCATGTTATTTTACTTCGCAAGTACCGAGTAGCGAGTAATTCAGTCTTCAGAAGATCAAGGAGAAGATATATTGATTGTAATAATTTCAGCCGAAAGATAAACCTGAAGAAAATATTGAAGTAGTAACCTATTCTGTATTATATTTGGAAAGTGCATATATAAAGAAGATACATATAAAAGTTGATTACTCAAGTAGTAGATAAATCCGATGAAAATATTAAAATGATTTGTTTTGTATTGTAGTGGGTAATACAGAAAAGGGGGTAATTTGTAAGTAAACTACGGTAACTGCACTTTACTTTGTAAGTATCAAGTAGTTAATTTTTAAGAAGAAAATGTAAATACACAGTCCTTAAGCATTTGGTATTTTACTTTGCAAAAAACAAGTAGTGAATAAATGTTAATGTTATACAAGAAAATATAAATCATTATTGCTATAACAACGATTAATATGTATTTAGTATTCTACTTTACAAGTATCAAGTAGTGAATAGTTGATAATTTTCTAAAAGAAAATATAAATAAATTGTTATTGTTATAACTACAGTGACTACTCATTTGGTGGATTACTTTGCAAATAACAAGTCGTGAATAAATATTAATTTTCTACAAGAAAATGTAAATAAATTATTATTATTATAATCTCGGTAGAGAAACCATATTTAAGAAAATATGAAAGGGATGATCCGTTGCGCATTCACACAGAAAACGAGTAACCCAAAATATCTCATCTGCATTCTTTTGTAAACTGCAAACTTCTGTAGCGAGTCTCGCAATTAAAATAGCGTTCAGGAATTAATTAGAAATTGTACGGAGCATTCTTTAACTTACTGCAGTATTCTTATTATTTTTCGCAATGCCGAACTGAAAACAATTGCAAACGCTAACAAAATCGCAGACTGCAAAGCTAATGTAAAAAAGATAGCATTATTAGTTGGTTTACAAAGTTATAAAATTGAAAATGCACAAATGAAAATATTTCAGTGAATTTTTCCATTTTCATGGTATGAAGAGAATCCAATATCGCTGAATTTGAAATGTGGAGTAGTACATATAAAAATGAGGTTCCAACATTTGATCCTGATGGAATGATTTAGAATCGAGCGTGAAACGGAATTAACATGGGAAATGTTTGTAACCAGCTGATGCAGTTTACAGAACGCTGATTCAAAGGCAATAATTGCGTTGCGAATCCAGCTGCAATTTAAACTAGTCGCTAAAATCTAAACCTACATTATTTGATAGCTTATACTTTTATACGATTTTTAATTATTGGATCTGTTTCTGAATGATTGTTATGGATGTTTTGTTTGCTAAACATTACTGATATTTTTATTATAGTTTTTTTTTAGATGAAAGTTAAACTAACTAACTAAAGTTAAACTACTAACATGCCTTTACAATTAAATATATTATACATTATAAAAAGTTCTAAAAATGCATATACACCCATACCTAGCTTTACGGCCTATACGTTCCACGAAATTTGGCCGCAAAGCGAAAAGCCGTATAAATATCTTATAGAAATTTATACAAATTCAATGGGATCGGATCCAAATTTGTTAAATATGTAACATGGTTTATCATTCAAAATGCATTTTATCTTTTTATTTCATTTAAATCAAAAATACATACATAACAAGTATATGCATTTGTACATAAAATAATAACTCCAAAAACCAACAATAATCTATAAACAAAAGTGAAACATATTTTCATTTTAAATGGCTTGAATCTGAAGACGATGAAGAGATGGTAACCTGCAGATCACTGTCGTCATCATTTGTCACTGGTAAGGATGGGCCTGGCTTAAAACAAATTGTTCAATGTTGTTTGTCTTGCCTTCTTGTCTATTTCGTTCTTAAGTGATTTGTAACAGCTAATGGCTGAGTTAATTCCTCGAGAAACTTTAGCGCTACGTTCGACGTCAGGATCGTTTTCAAGGAGGATGTTTATACCTTGTTCGAAATAGGAAAAAGCTTTCGACAATTTTTTTGATGTTACCTGTTTAGATACAACAGGCTCTGTCGCTTCATCAAATGCCGGTTCTGCTTGCAACTGAATGAGTTCCTCATATGAAAGGGGGTTCCTAACAGCTTCAAGTATATCAAGCTCATCACGTTCGTCCAAACCTTCAAAGCCGAGATCATGTGCTAGATCCAAAATGTTTTGCCTAATTTCAGGAAGGAAATTTACTTCTGCATTAGTACTTTTTACACATTCTGGCCATATTTTATTCCAACCATGGTACATCGTTGTTAATTTTAATTCCTTGGCAACATATGTCGACTTCGAAATAAATAAAGTTTCGTTTGCCGTTATAGCGAAATATTTTAGGCCGTAAATCGAAAACGTGCCTTAATTGAAGAGGACCGTTATAGCGAAATGCCGTATAAAGAGCGGCCGTATAGCGAGGTATGGGTGTACATTCCTTTTCGACATGAAAGTTAAAGATACTTATTTGTTAAATACTACTAACATACTTTTACAATTAAATAGATTATATGTTATAATAAGTTCTGAATATGCGTATACTTTCCTAAAATATTAAATACAACAAAACTGAAAACTGGGTTAAGATTTGTATTATTGTGTCTGTTTCGAGATTAAATTTAAAGATGCATAATTGCTAAATACTAATAACATTCCTTTACAATTAAATAGATTATATGTTATAATAAGTTCTGAATATGCGAAATATACCAACTGAACTATATATAATTTAATTATAGTTTATATGTTTTTATATAAACAGTTGAACGGATGCCATTTTTAGCCGTTGTTGCGGTCCAATTCGATTTTCCTCTTTAAACATTTATCCACGGAATTTAAGCGAAGTGAAATTGTTCATTTCACCCCTCCAAACGACGTTGATGTTAACACATCCTGTCCAAACTTGGAGAACACGAGACAAGCTCGACTATGTCACCCATCGTTCTATAAACCCACCACTCTCTTCGCATAAAAAACATAAAATAAAAAAGGATTTAATTTTACTTTACAAGAATATAATTTATTTTAAAATTCATATCAACATGGTACAAAATATCTAACATGTTGTTGTTTTCCTATAGAATACATTTTATTTAATATTTAAATCAAGAGACAGATTTATGGTCAATATTATTGTGGTTATATTACCTTTTTTTATAATTATTGCTACAATAAAACAGTGACTTATGATCAATAATAATGTTTATGAATGTGACTTTAAACACGATTCTCTCCAATTCCTTTCTTAACGAAAACTGCAGTTAAATAGATTTTACACAAGCCTTACGTTAAATTAATTTCGGAACGAGTCTTAAAATAACAATGTGCTTATCTTAGTAGTAGTTAGAGTATGGATTATTGTAACTCTAAACTCAAATATGGAAATACCTCACATAATGCGGTTACATCAATAGCATTGTTTGAAACCGGATTAAACAAAACAAAACAACGAGAATTTAAGTACTTTTTTTTAGAATTAGTCAAGTTTTAGTTTGTTTTGAAGTTTTAAAACTTGACTTTAACCGCACTATGTGAGGTATTGTCGTAATAATTTAATAGGAACAGAAAGACCTATGGTCTACAGACATTTGCAGCAATAGTTTATGTTTCTTTCCTTTATATTGAGTTTATATTTCTTTATAGTTGTTGTTGCAATTGATATTATTATTATTAATTTAATTGGAAACAATGAATTATACAATTATGGCTATTCCGAAATGAAGTGTGATCGATTAATGCGAAATCTGAGCTAATTATTATTAGATTATTTTATTAATGCCTTAATGTAATGCATTATCATCAGGAATATATGTCAATTAAATGGAATTAACATGGAAGGATTTCGGCCGTAATTTCTCATCATCTGACGAGGCTTTTCGAACTTAATAAGGAACATATGGGACATCAAATGATGCTTTAGTTTGCTTCACGAGTCGTCGGTTCATTCAAATTCAATTATTCTTCGTGCGCTCACTTCTCAGACATTCCATTTACCAATCAAACGCCTTTTATTGAAAACAAAATCTTGAATCCATCTTTTGCTGCGTAAAAGAACTTTTTCATTTAAAAAAATGCGTGTCTTTAATGCAACATTTGTATCTTTGTTTTAACTACTCCTATACCTCGCTTTACGGGCTAGATACGTTCCACGAAACTTAAGGCCGCAAACCGAAAAGCCGTATAACGAATCAAATATTGCGCTTGCGCAAGATTGGCAACATGTAGATATATCGACATGGAAAAAGTTTTTTTGCCGTTATAGTGAAACATTTTAGGCCGTAAATCGAAAACGTGCCTTAATTGAAGATGGCCGTTATAGCGGTATATATCTTTATTGGTCCAAATTCAACGAAATAATTGGATATTTTTAATAATTGAAAATATTTTATTTCTCAATACAGATATTTAAATAAATAAAATAGATGAAATTTTCGTGCTGAAAATATATTCAAAGCTGAATAGATGAATTTTACAATTATTTTCCATATGAATGCTTATTGCATTCATAGAATTTTCTGCGTTTTGCTGTATGCAAATGAGTACAATGAGTAAAATATCAGTGAAAATTCATTGCATCCACGTTGCAATAAATCCAAGATTTTCGACCATTCAGAATGCAGCTTTGTGAGCTCCACAATGGTATATTGTTCTTTTCAGGAAACGCTTTCAATCGATTCTCATTTTATAACGGCCATAAGAAACTTCATCTTAGTGCAACGATGTTTTCATTGAAATTTCTCACATTGATCATTACGAAAGTTTCGCTATAACCGGGATTCACTCAACTCTAACGAGCATTTCTTGTTTTCTTATGATGTATCGTTCTGTAAATTACTACTTCGAAATTAATCACAATTTTTTCTTATGAAAATATCTTATTTTTTCATATAATCGATTTATTTCTTACAAATAATTAGGAAAATATTGCATAGAATTATTGAATAATTTCACATTTAATAATCGCATTTTGGAATTAAATATCTAATAAGACAATCTACAATGTTAACGTAACACATTTTTTTTAATTAAAAACAAAACGTTTTTGTACAGGAATGAAATGATTCAACTTTATAATAATAGTGAAAGAGCTATTACATAAACTTTTTCCGACGAGCATTTTCATTAAACTACAGGAGAAATAAGCGCACGGAATACTAGAATTTAATGAAACAATACAGCCTTTGTTGTAGATATTAAAAAAAAGTACAATATATGCAATGAAATGCATAACATTATAGATCTTGTTTTGGGATTAATTTATTAAAACGTAAACAAGCAATAAATTATATTCGAACACGACAAACTGCTGTTTGCTTGAATATTGGTAGAATAATTTTACCGATTTACATAAAATATATGCATATTAGTTTTTTTTAATACATTTTTACTGCTTTATGCGTCGATGTTTTTCAATTTGTGTTGTGGTATTGTCAATGCAATCATTTCTAGTAGGTTTTAATCAACAATTCATAACTCTTTTTATCGAATATTTGTTGATTCGTTTATACAAATTGATTTTACAGCAAAATGAAAATTATTAAGTAAAATGTTGATTTCTGTTTAATTTATAGCAATTATATATTTCTTATTAGCATTTGAAATTACGAAAATTTGTCAAACAAAAAATACAGTGAAAAAATTCTCAAATAATCTAACGTCTCAATTTTCTTAAGTAATAATATTACCTAACTTAATCTAAACTCAATAAATACCTATCAAATTTAACTAAACCTACCTAAACTCAATTAAACCAAAATTAATTGAAGAAAACCTACCAAATTTCAATGAAACCAAATTGCACTTTAGCAAACATATCTAACTACAATAGAATCAAATTAAATTGAAGAAAATGTACCTAATTTTAATGAAACCGAATCAAACTAAAACAAATTTACCTAACCACAATGAACCCAAAATAAACCTACCTAATTTAAATGAAGCCAAATTGCACTTTAGCAAACATATCTAACTACAATAAAACCAAATTAAACTGAAGAAAATGTACCTAATTTTAATGAAACCAAATTAAACTAAAATAAACTTACCTAACCACAATAAAACTAACAACCCAACTATCTTAATGAAACCAAATTAAATTAAAGTAAACCTACCTAATTTTAACTAAACTAAACCAAATGTACTTAAGTTTAATGAAACCTAAAGAACACCTATCTAATTTCAATAAAATCAAACTAAGTCAAACCTACATAACTACAATTAAATCAAATTGAACGAAAGTAAATTCACCTAATTTAAATCAAATAAACTTAAACTATTGCAAACAAACGCAATTGAACAACAACCATTTTTATGTGTAATGAAAAAGAAACTTTGCACCCAAACCTAAACTCAACTAACTCAACCTCTATTGATAACTTCATTCTGCTATGGTTATCGTTATGTTTACTTTGAATACACCCATACCTCGCTTTACGGCCTAGAAACTTGGCCGCAAAGCGAAAAGCCGTATAGACATGGAAAAAAGTTTTTTGCCGTTATAGCGAAACATTTCAGGCCGTAAATCGGAAACGCGCCTTAATACAAGAGAGCGGTTATAGCGAAATGCCGTTTAAAGAGCGGCCGTATAGCGAGGTATGAGTGTACTAAATAATTAATTGAATGAATTTAAAAAATTGACATTTTGATATATAAAAATTCTTAAAAATTAAACTAATTTAGTATTCTTTGAATCAGATTCAGTGCATTTAGTTTTATGAAGGTTTATCTCCTTTTTAAACAAAGTAATGTTTAGTGTCTCCCTTCTGTTGAACACGTAATCTTATTTCCAAATTCCTGTCGTAATTCCCCATCATTCTAACATCCTTGCACTTCCCCGTATCATCTTTTCATTTATTTTATGTCTTGATTACATCTGTCGGTCTCCACTTCCCTCGAGTCACTTCCAGATTCCACGGAAGTTATCAAGGTGAAAAGTACACGTACTCAACTAGGCTTCATAAGTTTAATTACACCCATTAACCAGACACACAACATCCAAAACTTCTAATTATTTATTTAATTAATAGATTAATGTATCCTCTAGTTTATTGAAATAATATATATTTATTCACAAACGTTATTTTCTCTATAAAATAAGTTTACCTCAATAGAAAATCAATTTCTAATTAAGGATTTTCATTTCTATATAAAACAAAATCTTAAATTATTAAGAAAAAATAATTGTTTTTATAGATAATTGTAATTATAAATCAAAGTTTTACGATTTACCACAAAGAATTTACTTCTTCGATAAAGTTAATTGTTACGAAAGTCAACTATTTTCATAATCGTTTTTATATTCTTTTACTAAGGTTTTTTGTCTTTACAATTCACTAAAGACTTTTTTAAATTGTAAAGGTGTCTTAACTGAAAAATTATACTTTTATTTTTTAATGAAACTCATAACAATTCTAATACTAAATAATGTAATGTAAGTCTTAATGTTTAAACAAAGAAAACCTAACATGTTAATCACAGATTTTCATCTTAACATTTTTGTCTCTGATTTCAAACACTTTTCTTTACGACATTAAAGTCCTATTAGTTCACTTTTTTTCAACATTACTACAAAATAGAATCAGGAGTGGCACAGGAAAGTGTTTTAGGACTTTACATCCTATATACGGCAGATATTCATGAAACCAATAATACAACAATTGCAACATTTGCTGATGATACAGCAATTTTAGCATCGGATGAGAATCCAGCAGTAGCATCTGAATATCTGCAAGAAATTTTAGACAAACTACAGGAATGGCTTAAAAATGAAGAATTTCCGTTAATGAAATGAAATCTGTACATATCACATTCACACTAAAGAAAGAAACCTGCCCAACAATTGGACTAAATGGACAAGATTTGCCCAAGTCAACAAAAGTCAAATACCTAGGTGAGCATCTAGACAGAAGGATTACCTGGAAAGACCACATTCAGGCTAAGAGGGAACAATTAGAAATAAAGTTTACAAAACTCTATTGGTTATTAGGGCAAAAGTCGGAATTATCAGTGGAGAATAAACTATTAATATACAAGGTAATCTTAAAACCTGTATCGACATATGGTATCCAATTATGGGGTGTAGCCAGCAAATCGAACATACAAATTATTCAGAGATTTCAATCAAAATACATAAGAAGTATCGTCAGGGTACCGTTTTTCATCTCAAATAGGCAACATTACTAAAAAGTAGAATATATCAATTTTTGTATTAATCAACATATAATTTAATTTATTTTTCTGCATGTAATTTACAGAATATAAACTGAAATGACCACCGTCGGATGAATAATAACAGCATAAAATACACATTATTTAGCATCCGAGTGTATTCACAAAATCGATTGAACTCGGGTCCAGGGGCTCCGTTTATAATGCACATGTTTATTATACAAATTGCACTCTCCACTATTTGTCACCGTATTATATTTGACTTAACAAATGTTTATATAATAGTTGCACTATGCACCATCCAAGTGGAACAGGTGTAACACATTTTCCAACTATAAATATTAACGAAAATCCAAACATCAACAGCAAGTTATTCAATTTCATCATCAATATGTGTTAATTGGTAAATGATTGCTTCTATGCAATAATCCTGTAACAAAATAAAAAATCATTGTGGAGTAATACCTCGTTTAACGCTTTGAATTCATTTCTACAAAAGCTAAATAAAGTTAGATTAACATATAGTAAATAGTTAATATTAGATTTTTCCTCATCTTCGAGTAAACCGTATTATTTCTAATTGTTACCTAAAATTTAAAAAATGCGTATAACGAGGTCATACTATAATAGAGTTATTACATTTAATACGAATAATAAATAAAGCAAATGCAATTGTACGATGCATTAATTGAAGTAATTAAAAACTGATGAAATTTGATGTAAATTATTTATGTTATTTTTGGTAAATTGCGCTCGTTATAATTGAGGATTATTAATGAAGCAATATTTCATCAACATGGAATATTCTGGCTTCAATTTGGAATTGGGTGTGAGCTAGCGTGAGATGAGCATTGAACCATTAATAGTGACCAATCGAATTCAGCAAGACGGTCTGGTCTGTATATTTGCTTGGGTCAAAACCACAAAGTGCAATATAGTTAACTATCAGATGAAACTTTATTGCCGGATATATATCTTCTAAAAAGCATTAACGACTTGATTTCTGCGCAAAAAAAGGTGGTTAGTATAGTACGATATGTAATTAAATAAGTTTATGAAATTGTTGTAAATTTGATGTAAAAAATTACCAGTTATCATTTTGATAATTAAAACTTGGAATGAAACAGCTAATAATAGATGAATGAACAAATGAATTAGTGAATCGATTTAAGATATTAAGTTTTATAGAAATTCTAAATGGATTTACAGATTAAATTACTAGTTAATATTTGTTTATTTTAATATTGTATAATATGTTTTTTTTGTTTTATTTACAAATATAAAGTAAAGGGTGACCGGAAAACTAAGAACAATTAAACATATAACAGAGAAAACTGAACAGTAACAAAACAGAATATGCGGTTTAGTTTTTACCATAATCAGTTTGTTCCTGCACTGTGTTTTGTACCTTTTCTGGTTTTACTTGTTCTGAGTCTTCAGGAAACAAAATTTGAAGAAAAAGCTGCAAAAGTTTATATAAAACGTAATGATAAAGTAAATTTAATATTTAAATCCTATCGCATAGAGATGTGAACTAATAAAGGAATTCTTATCCGGAACTATAATTAAATTCTCGTCATAATTTATACGAGGGGTGAACACCTTAATGCAACTCAATCAATATATTATGTAAAAATGAAAAAGAAACAAGTTTCTTTATTATAATTACATTGAATAGAGAAGAATGTGCAAAGAATGAATATTAATTTAGGAAAGTTCATATTTTAAAGTTATTTTTTTACTAGTTCGTATAATATTTAACAATTACACAGAAACTATCATAATGTTTTAAATAACTCGTCAAATAATAAAATTAATTAAACTGAATCTCTTTTGGTAATTTTAAATCAAAACTTTAAAGGAATATTCAATGCAATTGCTTGTAAAATTCGCAATTAATTTGCATAAGTACTTAAAAAATACTCAGTTGTATAATATATGTTAGATGTTATTTGAAGATTTGAGCTATTTATGTTCATTTTTTTTAAATACCTATAAACTACCTAAAAAACGAATCGGGATTTTGAAATATTGTTAATCGAAAATAGAAATAAAAAACAGAACAATAAAAATACAGAACAGTGATAAACAGAGTATACGATTTATAGCTGTTATTGTTGATCACCTTTAATTTTATTTGTTTTTCTTGTCCTTGTTCTGTTTTAATGGTAACCGGAAAACTAGTAACAAGTAAAAACAGAACAACGTAAATACGGAACAGTGACAAACAGAACATACGATTTATAGCTGTTATTGTTGATTACCTTTAATTTTATTTGTTCTTCTTGTCCTTGTTCTGTTTTTATAGTAACCGGAAAACTAGTAACAAGTAGAAACAGAACAACGTAAATACGGAACAGTGAAAAACAGAATATACGGTTTATAGCCGTTATGGTTGATTACCTTTATTTTTAATGATTATTGGTTATAGATTTCTTCATAGATTATCTTTTTCTCTTCTTTCAGTCTTCAGTTTTTAATTTTTTTCTTGTCTTTACTCTATTTCAGAGTCTTCATTTTTTGGTTGTTCTGCTTTTACTTTTTCTTAGTTTTTAGCGTACTAAAATTATATATACAGTTATTCAATGTTATTTAGAATAAATTAAAATTCTTATCGTCTAGACTCGAGCAGCAATTTACTACACACTTCATTTAATGTACGTAAACTGTATCCATTTTACCTATAAGAAATAGTAAGATATAGTAAGATGTTCGTTAAGTATGGTGTTCGTCAACCGAATATTTGTATGTTATCCAAAAGTGTTAGTTTTCAGATTTCGCACTTTCCTATAGAGTTTACGTTACATATTAAAACGTAATATTAGGACACAAAAACCTAGTCTATAGCCTTTAGATTAAAATGATTTTATTTTTCTTTTGTATTTCAGTTTTAATTTTTTTATTTAACAAATAGAAATATTAATAGTATTATTTAATTACTTTTATTGTAACACTGAACAAAAGAATAAAACATTTATACAATTATAAGAGAAAAAAAAAGAAAACACAATTATTACAAATTATTTTCATAGAGATATTTTTTCATAAATGTAATAAATACGTTATATAAAAAATGGAGGGGGATAAACGAAAGGCATTTTACTCCGACCAGGATACAGATGTAATCTGAGAGTGAGCTTCTTTTTGGGTAATAAGTATTTATAAGTCTCTCACAAAGGAAATAAAAAGAATATTTATTACATTCTTATCTTACTTTGCTTTACAAATATTTATATGCTTTTGAGGTTGAAGTTACTCATTTCGAAATATATACATTATATTTACATCATCCCTTATAAATCATAATAAAAATGAAGTCAAAAGAAAGGACGTTCAACACTATACATGATATAACAGAATCTAAGAAATATGTTAAGTGGAATCTCAGCAAATGCTTAAAACTTGACACTCTACTCACAAGATGAATATGTTTATCACTTAATATTATTAATATATTTTTTATTAAATCTAATCAAATCAGTGATTACAATTTGTTAAATAACATGTAATAAAAATATGATATTTTTAAACATGCAAAATTAACACAATATATTCGTGAGATTCTTTGAATCATTAACCAAAGCACTTGGGTATCTTCAAAGTTATTGTTTATAACTGAGACTTCTCCATATGCGTCTTCCTCTTTCTTTAACTTAATTTTAAATTTGCATTTACATTCTCTTTCCAATATATTTATATATTCATTAATTTCGGTATACGACCAAAGTTTCCAAATTCATTACGACGACTAACGAGGTTTCAATGTGTTTAATGAGAGTGAGAAAATCTTAATTTTATAATATTGTTATATAACATATGAGTTAATAATATTTTTTACAACAATAATTAAAAACTCAAAAGAATAGAAGAAAAAATACAAAGAAAGATAATTAAGTGCCATTGTTGCAAAGATATGTGTTATTTAACATTCGTACGTCACGCTTTTAAACTGAAAATTTAAATATGAATGGATTTAATTAAATTAGTTTGAGGGTAAATATGTAAATTTAATCTGTGAATAATTATAACGTAGATTTATTACATTTAAAATAATGTAATTAAATTAAAAAGATTTATTACTGGTAAAATAGTAAGTGGTGTGTTCACACACATTCAGGATCCAATGAAGATATACAATCTGCAGAAGGAAATTTCCATTGGCTGACATTAATGGAGTAATTAATGTAAGGGTCCAATACACTATGGCGATATAAATTGGACAAAGGATGTTACATTAAATTTGGGCGAAATCGGTGTTTCCGTATTGTGCGGACAGAGAGAAAACTGATTATAATTAAAATGTCATTTCGCAAAGTATTATCGTGCTCGTGGTGAAATTCAATTGAGGACCGATCGAGAAAGTGTAAGTAAACATCATGTACCGGGAAAGGAAGGGAGAGTTTTCGTCCTTTTAACGAACTGCAGTCCGCTGGGCCCCATCGAACAGGTTCATACAATAAATGCCTCTTCAGGATCTTTCGTCCTGTTCCACACAAAACCTTTCTGTCCTCTCAATCGCTGTAGCTCAATAACATTTCAGATTCTTTAACGGAATTGCCCTTCATGGAAAACGTAGAAAAGAACACTGTGGGGACGAGGTTCTGCTGAAAGGGAAATAACTTTAAAAAAAATCAAATAAAAAAGAAAGTTTCAAAGATTTTTTTTGAATCAAACCCAGTTCTTTTCAGTGTTTAGTATATTTAATGAATGAAGAAATTCTTTGAAAGTTATATAAAAAATACACCTTTTTGTTGTATTTATTAGTACATTTAAGATACACCCTTCTCTCAATTTACAATAATATCTGTTCCGATTGAATTTGCCTATATAAAAGAAAAAATATTGGAAATGAAAGGTAGTAAATGTTTTAGAATAGATGTGTACATATTTACTTCACCTAAGTTAAAAATAAAATAAGTAAGAAAACAGAAGTATGGAAGTTTTATTCGATGTCATATCGCTATCATTTCTTTTTAATAGTCATAAACTTCATCCCTTGAAATGTTTGAAAGTTCGTCTTAATTTTCATTGTGAATGTCATTTTTTTTCAATATTTTGTATTGCAATTTTTTCATAAATTTGATGTTTTCGTAAACATTTCATTAAATTTTGATGAAAAATTAAGACTCGTTACCAAATTGGATTAATGTCTATAATGGAATATTCTTTAATGTCATAATGTCATAGTAGTAAGATTTTAGAAGAAAGACTTTGAGAAAAAATATCGTAAATTATTGAGCATAGATCTATTCACCTCTCTTTAATATAATATTAATATATTTCTTTCAATTTATTGTAACTATTTAAACTGAAACTTTAAAGTTTTGAATTATAATTATAATTATTAGATTTTCATTTCATAATGACTATTTAAATAATATTTACTTAAACATATAGAAAGATATGTTGAAGAAATACATGCATTGAACGAAGTTCTGATTTCCTGTTACATCACGGAAACTCCGTAGATTTAAAGAAGCGTTGAAATATTCCTTCGTAATGGAAATGGATTCGGACCGGATTTACAAAGATCTTTGTTTTTGTCTTTCTCCATCGGATGTCCACTATGAAGGACTTCCGTCAGCATTTCTTGAATGTAAACAGAAATCAATAGTGTCCGGATCATGGAAAGTAGAAATGCATCTCTGCATGGAATTGCTTTTAAACTATTTTATATTATGAATATGGAATTTTAAATAAACATTTAGAATTTTACGAACGACTTTAATTTAATTGTAACATCTGTGTGTAGTCACAGGAGATCATTTTGAATCTATATTAATAGACCTATGGTCTATAGCCCTTTGCAGCAATAAAATTATATTTTGTTTTTAAATGAAGAAAGGACAATGTTTTCCTTTTGAATTCTGATAGATGTAACTTTCAACTTATTTCAGAAGCAATTTTTGTTTGTAATTATCAATAAGAATGTATAAATGCTTAGGGAAGAAAGACCTATAGTCAATAGCTCTTTGCACCAATGGAATATAATATAATTCTATTTTCTTATTTCTTCGTTTTTATTGTAACTATTGTTCAAATAAATATTATTATTAAAATGGTCTTCGTAATCCTTCGTTAATTATTTATTATTCTATTATTTAATATATACATACATTCTAATTTTCTATTTTTTTAAATTTATTAATACCTATATCACTATTGTTATATAAAATGCAATACAAATATTATACATTGTAGTAAGATAAAAGTAAGTTGTTTTCCAAACGAAAGATGTGGATAAAAGTAATGTAATTTGGAGCAGTGGTTTGTGCAGACAAGGGCAGATCAATAGCTCGTTGTCCATGGTTAAGTTACATGCTTTCCGTGTTCGAATCCGGGGACCGGTAATCTGTTTATTAAATGGAATAGAATAAGACCATCTGTGGTTCCGGGGGAAGCGAGTCTAAATAACTTCAGCTGACCGAACTTAATACTGGAGTTTTGGTAGAGATCCGAGGTGAACACAGAAGCACGTCTCATCTAGGAATGTATTGTACTTTAGTGCTTCTCATACTATAATTATTTTTTCACTCTAAGCATTCTCAAATTGCTATTAGAGAATACCGTATTATTTATGATGTACGTATCACAAGATTGTTGTGGACAATCTCATAAACTAGCATGTTTTGAAATTGTTTGTATCAACTGTAGAATTTCTGAAAGATACAATTATTAAATCGCTATTTTTCAGTGTTTCTTTATATAAATATTTTATTAATTTTTTCCGAGAAATATATGCTATATTACTTCATGTTCCTCATCTATATTCACAAGTGAACTATCTGTTATAAAGTACGCAAATTTTAGTTTTTTTTAATACACCCATACCTCGCTTTACGGCCTAGATACGTTCCATGAAACTTTGCCGCAAATAGAAAAGCCGTATAAGGAATCAATTATTGCGCTTGCGCAAGATTGGCAATATTGAACATTTTGATTTGCTGTTATAGTGAAACATTTTAGGCTGTAAATCGAAAACGTGCCTTAATTGAAGAGGGCCGTTATAGCGAAATGCCGTATAAAGGGCGACCGTATAGCGAGGTATGGGTGTAATAACATTTATTGCAACAAAAATTACAAAAAATGAAGAAATACAAATATTTTATAAAGAAACTCTTGTGTTTAATATTAGTTACAATTACTAAGAAAAGTCAACCAAACATATTACACAAAGAAACTCAACTGGTGCAATATATCATCAAATGTAAACCAACTATGCATTAACCGACTAAATTGAATGAAATGAGAGCCATGGGAGCAATACAGATCAGCGGAATATGGCTGATTATTCGTCAAATCAATACATTGATTTAGCAGTTACTTTTCAACTGTCAATTGCAAATAAGCAGCAAATCAGAAATCAGATCAAAGAAGTTTTGATCATGCACATATACATCAATATTTAATTAAATCTTAATTGTAATTATATTATAAACTAGTAACGATATTTGTACGATGATTATTACTGTATTTAAAATATTATATAATAACTCATTTTTATTGGTACTATTTTGTTTCGTAGTATATTTTATTTACAATCTAGTCTTATGGACATTGAGTATTTTCAGTGAAACTTGTTGCAATTTGTAATTAGTACTAATTTGAGATAGAGTTAAGACCTAAGTCAATCTGCCCTTAATTATAATATTTCAATGATTTAAAATATCATTACCATATTACAAATTATTATTATTTTTTACAAAAAATATCAAATTATTTGTATTTTTTTTGTTAATTAAAGTAAAAGAAAAAGGCGAACTAAATTGCATTGCCGACTATTTAATTTATTGGAGTGGAACTCTCACCGAAATAGCTCGAAGGCTGTCTTTAATGCAGCGTAGGATTAATGCTGATTACATCTGGCTCATGCGTAAATCAACGTAATCTGCGAACATCTACATAAATCGTAAAAATAAATGCAATACTTGCAAGGCCATCCGCATACAAATCCACTGGGAAACAAACAAAAAAAAACGTTACCTTTACATTTCCTTGAATAATATTTGTGAATTGCTTAATGAAACGTATGATATAGTAATTGGTGTTTAATGATATATATGCAAATGTATTCGTGAAAGATTTAGGTCACCGTTTTTCACCATTTTTATTTTATTATTACTAAATTATGTACATTCCTTCTAATTAATTTAATGTATTAAATAACAATCAATTTAGTCGGATAGTATTGGTAAATGGTAATAATTACACAAGAAATGATCTAAAAGAGTAAAATAATAAAATTTTGTTATTGCATATAAAACTGGTCATAGCATGGTTTGGTGTCCATTTCTAAGTTGAAGATTTTCACAGTTGATGAACTTTTTTGCATTGATTTTTTTTTTGTATAATAATAATTTAATGCAACAAGAACTACAAGAAAAATTTAAACTGAATATAATAGAAATATAAAGAAGAAAATAAATTATAATGATATTACTGCAAAGGGTTATAGACTCTTGGTCTTTCTGCCCGTTTTTTATATTATAAATTTCAAGTTTGTAATAATAATGGTACACTATTAGCTTATATATTTGTATATGAAAAAAGATGAAAAATGTAATTCGTTAGCATGAAAACGTGGCGTGGTTTTTCAAATGGGGTTGGTTGTCAGGGGGCAAGATTACTAGTCAAGTATACACAATAACATCATTTATTACTTAACTTAAACTTGCTTCATGTTCGTGTTGACGAAGTGTACTTAGTTATTTCAATATTGAAGAACAACGAGAAAGCAATTTATTTTTTTAACAATCTTGTTGGCAAGTTGTGTGTTGTGTCCATCATGATGCGGTCACACCGCATGCACAGCAATATAATATATGAAGCTAATCAAAAGTTATTTGTCAAAATCGTGTTTGCGTGTGAAACAGATTGAATTAAGTTTATAATGCAATCCGTGGCGCAATTTCAGTTTCAAATTAAATATTAACACCCTGCCTGTCGATTGCTGGTTTGCTAAACAGATTATTCTGGAAAGTGGAATGCGGGAGATGGATGGAGTTGTTTGGAAAATGGGAGTATGTCCCAAATTAAATTGAATCCTGTGCCAATTTCATTCACAACGATAATATTCAATTGATTGTACCGACAACATTTTCCTTCCGTATTTCATTATTCTCCTATTCGTTGCATTTATCAAACATATTAAAAGCACTATTTACCAAATTCTATGACAAACATGCGTGTTTAGTAAATATTTACAGCATTTATACGAACATAAAGTGTAAATTAAGTGGATATCTGATCTGATCCAATGCACAGTACTTAAATGAACATAATTAACATTGATATTAATTAAGGTCTATTTTGTTTTTTTTTTCATTTATAAAGATATTAATGACCAATGCACAGTACTTAAATGAACATAATTAACATTTTTATTCAATTAATCTTTTGTTTATTTATTTTCTTGCATTTATAAAGGTATTAATGATTATTTAACAAATTCTTTTAAAAGTATTATATTCTGTTTTATGCTGTTTTGACCCTATTCTGTTTTATGACTACTCTCTTTAACCACTGTTCTGCTTGTACGTTGTTCTGTTTTGGCACAGTTTTACTTATTATTACTCATTATAACTAAAAATAAACTCCTTATATGTTATGCTTATGTGTCCAACCATTATAATTATAGTTAAACTGTACCGGACACTCGTTTGTCATATGCACCTACAGATAAGAGTTATCACTAGAAGAGTTAACGAATTGCTACGTAGCACAGCGCTCCCCAACCTTCTTATCGACGCTAACCGTTGAAAGTTTGGTAATTTTACAGAGCTAAAGATTGTTTATATTTTATGTTGTTTTGATTTTAAATTTTAATAGAAATAACATATCTACTGTAGAAAAAAAGAAATAATTTATTGACGTTTGGGCGAATATGCATCTTAAGAGTAAAGAATATATTTCTAATAATCTTTTTGTAATTAGTCTTAATTGGAGATTCAATGAATAACATAGTCATTATTTACACTTAAGACAACTACATCCAGAATTCCACCCTTGGGACACAATAATGTCCTGTTTTATCCTGTTCTGCTTTGACATGCTCTTTATTGAACTCATACAAACAACTACTAAGTAAAACAAAGAACACTTTGATTTAAAATAATATTAATTTATTGAATTGTTTTTCTAGTTTTAATTTCTTGACTTTTTTATTATTATTTTTAAGCTTCTTCATTGAAGAAATTCAATTCAATGTTCATCATATTCTATTATTAAGATGAATACTAAACTAGTTGTACTTGTAAATTAAAGAGTAGGTAACTCATAGTCGATTGATTAAGAGTCACTGCATCACAAAAATCTAATGCGAAATGTGCGGGTTCAAATCTCACCAAAAAAATCTGGGTTTTTCAGTCATTACCGGTTTTGCTGAGACACGGGTCAACGAAAAAAGTAGTAGAGCCGATAGGAGCGAAAGGGTGCTGCTCATAAGGCCGTAATGTTAAAAAAATGTGATCAATATAAATAAAACCATTCATTTGATGTACTTACGTAAGTTACTTCGTATGTAACATTCAGCTAAATATATTTAAAGAGTAAAGTTACCATTTATTTCTATAAATAATAATTAAATAGATAATTTTCATATATTAAATAAAACCTTTTTCTTTTAAGTAACAGCTTTTCAATAAATTTAATATATTGTCAAGATAATTTACAGTTATTTGTAAGTATTTTTTTATACGCTATTCATAATCTCCCAATTTTTAATATATTTTCATCTAATATTGAATCTTTTATTACTTATTTGTATAGAAATTTATGAAATATTAAAAATATCAGCAATAAACTTTGTTCATTACTTATCATTAATAACCTTTATCTTTTCTACTAATTAAACTTTGTTAATTCAATTTATAACTATTGCAAACGATTTTAGTGAAACTTTTATATTATGTATAAATTTATGAAAATTAGGCGGAAGGTTTTAGGACGTTAGCCCTTTGGCAGTTTAACTAATATTATTATAAAAGATAATTTTAATTATTAAGAAAATTAATATGAATAATTTTTCATTAAAGTATCACATACAGCAATACAGTCAACCCTCCTATAACGCGGTGAGTGCGTACCGCGTTGTATGGAAACCGCGCTATAAGAAACTTAGAATTAGTACAAATCACATCATTGGTACCGTGTTATATGGAGACAAATAAATACAAAAGACAAGATAAATTATAAATTATTTTTATTGAATTGAATTGAAGAGTTCATATAAGGATTGATAAAAAAAAATGAAACAAGAACTAAACTAAAAGACTGTTTTTTAACAAAAACAATGAAGACTTTTGTAAAATTATGTAATCTTTCAACACTCATCCTTGCTGTCAGATATGATGAGTCGCCTAACTCTTAATGGGCAAAATGTCTTCATCACTTAGTTCATCTTCACATTGGTTTTCGATTGTAGCTTTTTTTTCTAACTCCACTAAAACCTCTCTATAGGGAGCTAAGCGATTTCTTAACTCTCTTTTAAACTTTGCGCTGGGCACCGTTGAACGATCAATTTGAATGAAATGAAGTTCCAATTCTTTAGCCAAATTTAGCCCTTTTTCACATCTTGTAAATCGAGATTTGGTACCCACTCGTTTTCCTTATTTATATTAAAATCTCTTACAATATCTAGTTACTAGAGTCATTCATAGGCTGCGCGGAAGGAACTTATGGGATGCTGTTGAACGGAAACCGCGCTGTAAGAGTACCGCGTTATAGGAGGGTTGACTGTACTTTGCATAGTCTGTCTTCGATCAATGTCCGGAATCACTTTATGGGACAATAGTGAATTCGGATGGAACTTGAACATTTTAAAACAAACTACATTTTAATTAAACCAAATAAAAATAAATTTCAAAAAAGATATGTGCATAAAAATACTTTTATAATGTAATATAATTTATTGGCCAAAAGAACAAAATATAAATCAAACATAATAATAATAATAAAAAGAAAAGCTTTTATTGTATTAAATTTACTTTTTTAATCTGTTTTCAAATAGTCCGGAATATGCAATATATTGCTGCAATTCAATATATATATATTCTTATAATTGTAAATAATGTTACGTTCATTTTTTTAACAATCGGTAATCATCGACATTGAATTTAAACAACCGTTGATTACGAAGGGTCATCTACCACTGGATTTTACGCCCCATTACTTGATGATATCAATACTACCTTGATATTAGTTCAATGATACAGCCATTTCACGTTTTGTGGTTGATAAGGTGTATCGTATAGCATAACACTTATTGATTGATCATTAGTGTAGAGTTACAACCTATTACCTGATTACGATAACGATAAAACATATTAAACAAAAATTATATTATTTATTGTACACTAATAATTTACAACATAATACATAGTAAACAAATATAACCTTCTACTACATAATTCATTGATAAATATAAAATGTATACAAAATGATTGAAGAGAGAAATAAGCTTACAATAACCATTTTCAAGTCGTATTATTCGATAAAAGCAACATGAAAAATA
This sequence comes from Nicrophorus orbicollis, assembly GCA_018845635.1. Taxonomy (NCBI): domain Eukaryota; kingdom Metazoa; phylum Arthropoda; class Insecta; order Coleoptera; family Silphidae; genus Nicrophorus; species Nicrophorus orbicollis. Next base: position 849,939 of record JAFMTC010000129.1, read on the forward strand.
TATTATCCGTTCATATTAATGTAATAATATTTTGAATTGTATTATTTATAAGCATTGCATTTTCGTTTTATTATTATTAAATGTAGTTATTATTAATGATTGCAGTTATTTAATTAATACATTAATCATATTTCAATATATACATGTATTTTATGTAATTAATAACAGAAAATTTTAACAACAATTTTCATTATTATTTATATTTAGATTTTCGATCAAATACTCGAATTGTATGTAATTTGTATAAACATAACAAATACATTAGACAGATCCATAAAATCCAGTGTATTCGAAAGCATTATTTATATATATATTTGGAATTAGTGTTGTAATTTACAACTATTACGAATAAAACATGATAATTTTGTGTCATTTATATATGAAGGCAAACGTGCATAACTTGTTACTCACAAATCCATCAACAATTGAATAGATTCAAACGTAACGACAAACAACTAGTGTTAAATATAATTAGCACAATGATAAAATCTAAAGACTATTTGGATGATGATCGGACATTCCTGCAATTGATTCTTGAAAAATGTAAACTGTTTGGAAATAGGAGAGCTTTTGTAAGTATTTATTTCGTTAATTAATAATTTGTTTATTGGAAATAACTAGATTTTCGTTTATGATCTAGATTGATGCAGAGACTAAAGAAACAATAACATTCGAGGATATTCTGGATAAATCCAAGAAGTTATCACAGATCTTTGCAGACATTGGGATTGGGAACGGAGATATTATAGCAATCTGCACGGAGAATAATATATATTACCCAATTATATTTATGTCTTGTATTTATAGTGGAATCATCTTGCATTGTATCAATAATAAGAGTACTTTATGTAAGTGATCTTTATTTATATATTCGTTGACTATATAGATTTTAAATATTTTAGATGAATTGGAGAATCTCCTTGGTATAAGCAAACCCAGATTTATATTCTGCAGCGACTCAACATTTGAAATGGTTACGTTGATCAGAAACAAATTTGATTTTATTGAAGTCCAAATCAACTTGAGCAAACGCGTGGATTGCGTGAGTCTTGTAGATTTATTAGAGATAGACTTGTTGGTAGAAGCGCAAGAAGTGGATGTAGATCCTAAAGAACAAGTAGCTTTGATTATGAACACTTCGGGAACTACAGGACTTCCAAAGGCAGCACAAATAACTCACGATAACTTAAAATATATGATTGGATACGTTGCGTAAGTATTTGATATTATTGAGATTATTATATTAAAGTTTACTTTTGTAGTTCAACTAAGTTTATTGATCTAAATTTGGATGATGTTGGTATCTCTATATGCCCTTTCTACCATTTGTACGGAATCATTATATTTGTATCCACTTTATTGTCGGGAATGATGTCGGTTGTAATGCCAAAGTTCAAAAGGGAACGTTACCTGGAGCTCATCGAAACTTACCAGGCTACAAAATTGTGGCTAGTGCCACCAATTGCAATCTTCTTGGCGAAAAGTCCATTAGTTGACAATTACAAATTGGATAGTTTAAAATCGATTTTTTGCGCCGCCGCTTCTTTGGGAGTTGAAGTGAAAACATTGTTAAGCGAACGGTTTAACGTCAAAGTTCAACAGCTGTACGGCATGACTGAGATGTCGGGTTTTGTTACCGTCGTTCCAAACGCAACTACTGACAAGGTGAGTGGAAGCGTTGGGGTTGTATGTCCAGGTGTTGCTGGTCTGATCAGAGATGTTGAAACCGATGAGGTAATAGGGCCTTACAAGAATGGTGAACTCTGCTTCAAAGGCAACTTCATCATGAAAGGATATTTGAACAATCCGGAGGCCACAGCTTCAATTATGGATGAGCATAAGTTTCTTCGTACAGGGGATTTAGGATACTACGATGAGAACGGTTACTTCTTCGTTATGGATAGATTGAAGGAGCTGATTAAGTATAATGGTAGTCAAATTGCTCCGGCCGAATTAGAGGATATCATCAATTCTCATGACGGAGTCGTCGATTGCGCTGTAATTGGAAAACCGGATGAAAAGAGTGGTGAAGTTGCTCTGGCATTCGTTGTCAAAAAGTCAAATTTGGACGTCAGTGAACAAGATGTCATTGATTACGTTACTAGTAACTATAAACTATTTTCTTGATATTAAAATTATTCAATAATAATCTCTTACAGAACACGTTTCAATTGATAAACAGCTTCACGGAGGAGTAACATTTATAGATGAAATACCGAAATCGGCAGCCGGAAAAATTCTTCGCAAAGAACTTAAAAAAATAATAAATTAAGTAAATCTATTGCTTTTAGCAGATATACTTTACATATATAAAGTAAATGCACGTATAATTTAGAAATTGTTGGTTATATCTATATTCAATGAAGGTTACTTAACACTTATTGAAAAGAAATGTCAAAAAAAATGTTGGTAAACTATGACATCTTGCTTTCATTAATGTTTATATTTTCATATAGAAATTATGGATTTAAATACTATTTAATTGATTATATAGATCATTAAAAAAATATTATTTTCTTTGCTTAACAATAACAAGAATATGATATTAATGAAACTGTGAAATTAATCGTTTGAAAAAAAAATGATATGAACTAAATTCTCACGTTTATTCTTACTTTGTATTTTCTACAAACACCGATATTTTCAAGTTGACGTTTAGTAATGATAACTTTTATGAACGCAATTATTAAAGATTTCAAATCCAATAAATTATCTGTCTACAGTAAAAGGATTTTCAATAAATCGTGGATGCGCCGGACAACATTGCCCATATTTGTAACAAAATAATCAATACCATTTCTCTTACACAAAAGAAAGACTCTTTTGATTCATTGATGCAATTATTAAACGATGACAATATAAAATAAACGACAAAACAAATACCCCTTTCTTGCACAAAAAAACATTTTTCTTTATGAAAATCGATAATCGTTAGCAATAAGAACGTGTAATATAATTAGTCTTAGGGCTTCCAAATAAGTTTATTCATTTTCCATATAATATCTAATAAACGTTCATTTTCAATCTAAGCTAAAGACTCAACGAAGATACGTATTCTTCTCTGAAAAATAGCTTAACAACAATCGATTATAGCAATTATTGAAGGTAATAATATTAATATTTAATTTTCTAAGCTACTTCATTCGTTTATAATAAGTGAATACCAAGAAACTATGAAGTATTTTAGATTCACAACCTAATAATTGAATTATTCTACATGATATGCATTCCAGTTATTTCCCACAAAGCTTAGCATTCCGTATTCGCAGTAGGTATTATCGAATATAAAAGGAAACAAAGAGGGAATTGCAGCATGTGCATTTGTGTAAAGCGATCGATGAAATTTTCCACATAGGAAAGCATACCATTGTACGGATAAATTTGCGAATTCCGTATCTAACTTATTGTATTTTAATGAAATAATTTATACTTGAATAACCATATTATTATTTAATATTATGAATCAAATGAGAATTGGTAGGATCCGCCATTCAAACAACCCTCCGAATGACCTTCTCTATTCCAAAACCAAAATTGTTCCAGTCCTCGATAGATACCTCTCCCTTTCCCTTAAATTCATCTGCAAGTATCCCAGACTTACCCTATTCCAGTATCTATTATCACTATGTTCTTTCCCAGAGTCTGTTTTTTGTATAATGATCTTTTTTCTCCGTCTTATGTAATTCGTAAATAGTAGTAGTGTTCATTTAGTTTCTGCATTGTATATAATATTCATGGGCAGAAAGACCAATGGTCGATAGCCTTTTTGGCCAGCCTTTCTTTTTATTATTATTATGTTTGGTTTTATGTTTAGAATTATATTTTATTTTTATAACTTCAATAGTCATTTGATAATGCAATAACTATTGTTTACAACTCAAAAGTAAATATTATTAATTTAATATATACATTGTATTTAGCATTTTTTCTTTTCTAATTCTTCATTTTATTAAATTAACTTTACTTTTTGTAGTTGTTACAATAAATGTTATTATTATTTAAAAATATAATGAATATGCTAGATGCTTTAACTATAAGATACTTTTAAAAAAAATCTATTTTGTTCACAATCCGGAAATGTTAAATTTATTTCGCATTATTTTGTTGTTTTTTTTTTGTTAGGATAGTTTCCATTACGAAATTAATATTAATGTATTATAATTAGTGGTTAAATTGTAATAAATTAATACTAATTTTTCATTGGAAATTTTCCTAACAAAAAACAACAACAAATTAATGCAAAATAAATTTAACATTGCCGGATTCTGAACAAAATAAATTAAAAAAAAAAAACTTAATATATATATATATATATAGATAAAAATAGAAAAGAAAATCTAGGTGGGAGGTCAATTCGTAGAGATAAAGTAGTTTTTTAGTAACTCTTTAAAAAAATAAAATATACTAAATATGAATACTGAAGAAATATAATTTCATGTAATAAAAATTTGATGTTCTATAAAATAAATCACGGGTCTAAATTAAGTATAATCATTAGCCTTTGTCCGGTGACTAAAAACTGCAATAAAAATATAAATAGCAATAGTTAGAATTAAGTGTTAAAAACTATTTTAAATCAATTACATAAGTGGATTGACAACAACAATAAAGTAAAGCAGTAAAGTCTTAATGGATTTCTTTTTCAGGAATCGTCTTACGTCTCAAGTTCTAGTGACTTCACTTTACTTCACTTCATTTTTAACTATTATATGAAAATTAATTATTTAAACTAATTAAAAGTATTAAATATATTTATGGGTAGTCACATTGGGCTAAAGGACCTAGGTCTTTTGGCTCTCATTTCTAATAAATTACGTTTATAATGAGGAGAATGGTCAAAAGTCATTTGCAGCAATTGAATTGTATTGATTTTTATAATATCTTAAGTTTTTCTAATTATAATAATATCATTACGTTTATATATGATGATCAAAAAATGTCCAAGCTAAACAAAATACTGTTGCTACTGAATAATTAATCAATATTTAATATATAATTATGTATACTCATTACGTTTATCTACGCTATCTACAAATGTATTTTATCTAGCCTCAGACAAAAACATATCTATTTCGTTTTATCTTGGGTGCAGAACCCTCGTCGAAACTTAAATATTTGTGTATCCATATATTTTAGATAAACTGGTCAAGATTCCAAAATAGTCAAAACTAATTTTCTTTTTCCAAATTGAATTCTCCTCCCACTCCTTACTTGTCTTAAAATAGATAGATTTGTGTATAATATAAATAAGTGACTCAGAGAAAGTAGTCGAACTTGTTGGGTCAAGAGAAGAACACTTGTTTAGTTGACTTTCAGTAAAAATACTACTTAACAAAACTTACTAACAAACTAAAACTCCACAAAGAGACATAACTACGGTGTCCAGAGATTTTGAATTCGACGAAATTACTTCATTAAGAAAAACTTCGTTTTCAGAGGTAAGAGTATTATTACCAAAATCCGTTTCTTAGTAATAAAATAAATTAAATGAAATGAAAATAATGTTTAATAAAAGTACAAGAATAAAAATAAATTACACTAAAATTAAAAGAAATTAAAATATTTTTTACTGAAATTTCTTTTAAGTGAAATGAAAATCTTTTTATTAAATGTCAATTACACAACTCTTTAAATTAATATGTTTTCGGTAAGAAATTTTATAATTTCACATTATCTAAAACTTGGTATTTTGAGCAATCCGAATAATTAAATTTCTAATTGATAAGATTTTAATAACTTATTCTAAAGCACTTTACAATCACTTTTCTAGGAAAGAAGTAACCCTTAATATCTATGCATGAAACATAAAAGCGCAATTAAATTAACACGTATTAGTTAACTTTAACTCACTACAAATGTGCTTATATATGCGTACAGTTTTGTTTTCGCTAATGAATTAACATGACACCTTCTTTAAGTGGACACAAGAATCACATTAAGTTGATCAACTCGTTCCGGTAAGAAATTCTAAAAACACATTTATATTTTACAGAATTTATATTGCCAATTGGCAGAAGAAGAATAAAAATACCGTATAAAAGTATTAGAAACTTTACATCAATTCCAATCACTAATTGATAGGCAATTACTGTGGACGTAATACTTATCCATAACAAAGAAAAAAAAACAAGTTAAAAATCAAAATGATAAAATCCGAGTACGAATTTGATGAAAACCAAACATTACTACAAGAAATTGTTAAGAAATGTAAACAATTTGGAAATAAACCAGCTTTTGTAAGTTCATAATTATTTTTTTTTTAATTATAAAAACAGCAATGTCTCGAATAATCCGGATTCCTTCAATCCATGTATTACGGTTTCAAAATATCAAAACAAAGTAAATTTTAATTGATCAAAATTAATTTAATTGTACAAAAGAATACATAAATGGTATAATGAGCTTTGTTAATAGCCTAATTTGTGGTTAATAAATATGTTAAATAAATAATACACACATTTTTGTTAAAACAAATAGTCTGGAATATTGGATTATCCGTACTATACGAGGCATTACTGTACAATTAGAATTTTCTAAACAATTTGTTTTTTTAATACCGATAAATTTCCATCTCGTATTACTTTACATTACTTTTTAACTCCTAAAATATAAATGACGAAGCATATTGTAACTGAGTATTTTAATAATTTAAATTAGATTGACGCAGAAACACAAGAGACAATCACCTTCGAAGATCTTCTTCGTAAAGCGAAGAAATTATCAAAAATATTTGGAGAAGTCGGGATTAAGAAAGGAGATGTTGTAGCCATATGCATAGAAAACAACGTGTATTATCCAATTATTTTCGTGGCATGTCTTTATAGCGGAATCACATTGAATTGTGTCAACAATAAGAGTACTTTATGTAAGTATTTTCTGTTTATCTCTTGACGTTTTAATGTTGACTTAAACTTGGCTAGATGAGTTAGAGCACCTTCTTGGTATGAGCAAGCCTAAAATTATAATCAGTAGCGAATCAACATATGAAATGGTCACGTTGATTCGAGAAAAATTACCATTTATTCAATCACAAATCAACTTGACTAAATGCGCTGATTGTATAAGTATAATGGAAATGTTGGAACTAAACATCATTGCTGAAGTTCAACCAGAAGAGTTAGATCCTATGGAATATGTGGCTTTGATTATGAACTCTTCCGGGACTACTGGACTTCCAAAGGCCGTCCAAATAACTCACGACAATTTGAAGTATATAAGCGGATACGTTGGGTAAATATTTAATAGTAGTGAGATTTCATTATGTAATTGTTAAATTTTAAAGGTCTTCTAAGTTTATTGAGTTAAATTCGAACGATGTTGGTATCGCTATATGCCCCTTCTACCACCTATACGGATTTATTGTGTTTGTGTCCACTTTATTGACGGGAACGTTGTCAGTTGTAATGTCTAAGTTCAAAAGGGAGCGATACTTGGAGCTGATCGAAACCTACCACGTGACGAAATTGTGGCTAGTCCCACCAATTGCGATATTTTTAGCCAAAAGTCCGGTGGTCGACAATTACAAATTGGATAGTTTGAAGTCGATCATCTGCGGCGCCGCGGCTTTGGGAATTGAAATAAAGAATATGATGAGCAAACGTTTAAGCGTGACCGTGCAACAAGTATTCGGAATGACGGAACTGTCAGGTGTCGTTGCCGTCATGCCTACTGATGCAACTGGAGAATTAGGTGGATGTATTGGGAAATTGTGTCCAGGTGTTGTTGGTATGATCAAAGATGTGGAAACCGATGAGATCCTTGGACCGTACCAGAATGGCGAAATCTGTTTCAAGGGCAATTTCGTAATGAAAGGCTATTTGAATAATCATGCGGCTACAGCTTTAATTCTAGATGAGGATAAAGTCCTTCGAACTGGTGACATAGGCTACTACGATGAGAATGGCTACTTCTTCGTTATGGACAGATTGAAGGAGCTGATCAAGTACAAAGCTTATCAGGTTTCTCCGACGGAACTGGAGGACATCATCAATTCTCATGACAGCATCGCCGATTGCGCGGTTATTGGAAAACCAGATGAGAACAGCGGAGAACTTGCCATGGCATTGATCGTTACAAAGTCCAACTTCGACGTTAATGAACAACAAATCATCGACTACGTTGCTAGTAATTCATCGAAACACTATCTAACACGACAATAATAATAAAATTGTTTTTTTTTACAGAACACGTTTCCATCGATAAACAACTTCATGGTGGTGTCATCTTTGTTGACGAAATACCTAAATCGGCTTCCGGAAAAATTTTACGAAAAGAATTAAAAAAGTATGTTATCTAAAAACAAGTAATTGGATCCACTAAATATTTAAAAAATGCACCAATAGTTTTAAGTACAAGATGATATTCAGAGCTTAAGTTCTATATCTATGTTAAATTATTATTATGTTTTGGTTATTGACTTGAAATTATATATTGAAAATTAATGAGTAATAAGTCGTATTTATATTGATATTTTAGAATAATAAAATTTAAAAATATTTAATTTATTCCTCAATAAACACTTTCAACCCATTTCTGAACACAATTTAATAATGACAAAATACAAAATGACAGCCGTCAATATGTCATTTAAACTTAATAGGTTTAAAGCGCTGATATAGCAGATTTTTAGTCTATATTAATTTCAACCTCTGCTTCATCAACTGAGCAATATTTGAAAGAAATCTGTGATCTAACATTTACATTCAGCATAAAATATTGTTATGAATTGAAAAAAACATACTAAATGACAGCTGTCGCCTTCAGGCATAGCGAGAATCTGATGAAATACCCTTGACAAAAACATATTTGTCAGGCAAAATTGGTGATATAAAATTCAGATCTAATGTTATTTAACTGGAATAAACCTTTGTTCATAGAAATGTACTCATATTTATATGCAATAATAAGTTCATTGCAAAATATAGCAATAAAATAAACATATTAATTACAAATAAATTAAATATAATTATTCTTACATTTAAATTGCATATTAGTAAATATGTAATAACCTCTATAAATATGTTACATTGCATTTTTCTTGAGTTAATATCTAGACACCAAGATGATTGCGTCTATGGAAGTTCTTGATCACAAAAAATCCTTCGTACAAACGATCCTCGATAATTGCAAACTTTTTGGAAACCGCACTGCATTTGTAAGTACAAATTGTATGAGTATTTAATTTACAATTAACTATATATTATAGATAGATGCAAATTCGGGAGAAACTATTTCCTTCAACGATCTTTTATGGAAATCAATCAAATTATCCAAAGTCCTCACAGAAATGGATTTCAAGAAGGGCGATGTCGCAGCAATTTGTTTGGATAATAACATAAATTATCCAATTATTTTGATGGCCTGCTTATTCAATGGAATTGCTCTGCATTGCATCAACCCACAAAGCACAATTTGTAAGACTTTTCTTAATATAAATATCAAATATCAAAAAATGTGTTAATTTTAGTTGAATTTGAACGCTTCCTTGGTATGAGCAAGCCTATGATAATATTCACTAACGATTTTACGTTTCCTATAATTTCGATGATTCGGGAGAAACACAATCAAATCTACGTCATAATGAACTCTACTAAGATTGATGATTATGTCAATTTGAAGGAAATTTTTGATGTTGAAACGGAGTATATAAATTATTCTCCTATTGCGATTAAACCTAAACAGCAGGTTGCTCTTATAATGAATTCGTCGGGAACTACGGGATTGTCGAAAGCTGTTGAGATGACACATGAAAATTTGAGTAACTTAATGAATTTTTATTGGTATGTATATAATTTGAAATTATCTGCTCCGATTAATTATTGTAATTAGTTCTCCAAGGTTTATATCTTGTGGAGTGGATGACGTCAGCATTGCCGTTTGCCCTTTTTACCATCTGTACGGTTTCATTATCTTTACGAATACCTTATTAACTGGTATTGTCAACGTTTTGATGACTAAATTTAAGAAAGAAACTTACTTGAAGCTGATTGAATCTCACAAAGCAACTGTATTATTTATCGTGCCACCTATTGCTACACTATTAGCCAAAAGTTCGATCAATAATTATAATCTGAGCACTCTTAAAACAGTTTTCTGCTGCGCTGCGCCTTTAGGAGGCGATGTTCAAGATGTTCTCAACAAGAAATTGAATGTGACTATTCAACAGCTTTACGGTATGACCGAGCTGTCTGGTGTGGTTACGGCATCCCCAAATGATGCTATTATACCAAAAAAGTCAGGATGCGTTGGCATATTGCTTCCAGGTGTGTTGGGAATGGTCAAGGATCTGAACTGCAATGCGGCTTTGGGTCCCAATCAACCTGGAGAGTTGTGTTTCAAAGGGAAATTCATCATGAAAGGATACCTCAATAATACAACTGCAACTGAAATTATATTGAACAAGGATGGTTTTCTTATGACCGGGGATTTGGGGTATTACGATGAAGATGGTTACTTTTACGTCATCGATCGGCTGAAGGAGTTGATCAAACATAAAGGTTTTCAGGTGGCTCCTGCGGAGCTTGAGTATCTTATAAACTCACATCCGAGTGTTGCCGATTGTGCTGTTGTTGGAAAACCAGATGAAATTGCGGGAGAATTACCTATAGCCTTCGTTGTTAAGCAACCTAACTGCAATGTTAGTGAGCAGGATATCAAAGATCACGTTGCATGTATTAATAACAAATAACGTTCGAGATGCAGACTATAATTAAAATTTACTTATTTCAGTACATTTTGCAAATGAGAAACAGCTTCATGGAGGTGTCAGATTCTTAGATGAAATTCCAAAAACAGCATCTGGTAAAATTCTCAGAAGAAACCTAAGATTATTGTTAACCTGATTCTTATGCTTATTTATTATAAACTATACTGTACTTATAAGTGGATGTATAGATGATATTTAATAAGAGATACAATAAAATCTAAAAATTGTAACAATAAATATTGTTTGTTCCAATTTGATTTCATTAAATCATACAAATATAAAGCACTTAATGGAACGAACCACGGTTTACGATCTTGAAAAGTCACTATTAAAATTAGTTCGAAAACCGAAACCATTTCTAATTCACATTAATATAAAATATAAAATTTGGGAATTCGTACATGAAGAATATTTGAAAACTGAAACTATTTTCATTGACATTAATGTTTCATATGTACGAGTTTGAAAGTTAACACTTATTGCAACAATAATTAGAAAAAATAAACTCAGTAAAAATGAATAAATAGAAAGTAATGAAAATTTGTCTTTCTGCACGGAACAATTGGAATTTATTATTCATAGTTTTTATAATTTTGGACGTTTTTGAATGATGATATTCGATATATTTTGATCAAATGAAAATAAAATTATTGAATATTCTATTTTATGACCAGGAAAACGTAATAAATTGTTACCAATACGTGTATCAAATATATTTCAAATTGATAAATAAAAGGAGAAATATGTGGTTTCATTTTTTTTACTGAAAAATAGATATAATAAATTTAATTTTGTTCGGAAACTGATTTTATTTTTCATTTTTTTAAACCGAATTATTCGATGACCATAGTTAATCAATATATACATATTTAGTAATAAATTTACATAATTACTTTCAATTAAGAATGAGAACTCGTTAGTGAGGGGATTACGAACTTGCGCATTTCAACTAATAAGGCGACCGACGTTGCACTTTTCACTTTTAATCCCCCTAAAACGATGTCTTTGGCTCGGAGATTTGCCCAACTTTTCGAACTGTCTTATCGATCGAGATGAGTGGGAACAACATTTCTTACATCTTTGGAATACCGGAACGTTTCTTGGACAAAAGTACTACTATTTTCAACAACATATATATTTTTTTTACAATTAAAGAAAAAGAAGTAGCTAATGGTAAATCAAGTGCAACGCTTCTGCATGATCACATTATGCTAATGGCGTTTAATTAAAAAGTTTTTAAAGATAAACTGCATTGCAAAGTTCTCATATAACTTGAATAAACAAATCCCCGTTTACTTAGTTTTCACGAGTTTCATAGCAAAATTTATAAAATGATATCCGGAATTTGAAACCGGACAAATCGAGGATTTTAAAATCGCATAAAATGAAACAGCACACATAACAACTCATAAATTTAAAAAAAAATCAGTTTTTTTTGTTCAATTAAAAATTAGTTTGTTTTGAAGTTATAACTAGACTAACGAAGTGTATATAATATACTATATTGGAACACTTGAAAATCTCATTTTTGTGTAAATTAATATTGCAATGCTTTACGAATGAGAATTGCAACACATTAAGGGATAAGAAAAAATAAGGTCGCAATATATTCTTCACTAAATTGACGTTAAATGACATGTAACTAAGGATTCATTTGTGAAGAAGGAAACAGTCGTTGAATGGACGCATTACGGACATCCATAACTCTCACTCTCTAATGTCATATCTGTCAAACATTTTTCTGTTACGTATATGTCTGCAAAGATTTTCTCTTAAATTACTATAATATGAAATTTGATCATTTTAATTTAATTTACACCTTCTATTCTTTTTAAATCAAAGAAAATATTTACTAATTATGTTCAAAAAATATAAGCCTAGAAATGCATCTGTTGATAGTCGTAGTTATGACAAATACATTTATTTAAGAAATATTTTGATTGCTAGAAACTTTCTAAACTAAAATGTCTCCATCCGAAACCAAACGATTTTAGTTGAAATAACAAGTATATTTTATAGAGCTTAAAAAGGTAGAAGGTGGAAAAGTTTTTCCTCCGGGGATGGCTTTTCATGCCACACGAATCACTTGGGAGCATGTGACATGTTAAAGACTGAATGCTGAAAATACAGAGGTTTAGATAGCTAAAAGTTTTAAAGTGAAAGACGATGTCCACATGTGTATCCCATCAAATTTATTTTTTCTAAGTACTATAAGTTGTATAACTGTACATTTTTAAAACTGGAGGCATTATTATTTAAAGTAACTCATAATTTTTATAAGAAATTTTACAAATACAAAAAATATCAATTATTAACTTAACGTTCAAAATAATTTGAATACGAAATTGAAGTTATTAAAGAAGTATTTATTCATACATCTTATTCTGTTTATTAAATTCATAATTTCCATTTATAAGATTATCTATTTTTTAAGAAATATTGTAAGTTCTGAAATAGTCATTATATTAGATAGAATATAATAACTATTTGAAAGTTTTGATACAACTTTTACTAAAATGTAAAAAAAAACTATTATTTCTAAAATACTTACGAAATTTGAAGATTAGTTGATAAAAAATGTTAATTTGTATTTTTTTATCAAAAATTTACTGATCAAATTAATTAAGTAGATAATTAATTGATAAGTAAATTATCTACTTAATTAATTGATCAGTAAATTGTCCACACTGAAGAATTAAATTTCGTTAAGTGTTTATGGAAATCAACGCTCGACAAGAAAACAGTTTTACGATCTTCACTAAAACACTATAATAGGACGTTAAAGTAATTTCAATTGGTACAAGATGAACGAGCGTCGACTAAGCGTCTTTAATTTATTCTTCGCTTTCCCGGACAATACGAAATGCTTTTAACGCATAGAAACAAGTAAAGCATAACTTCAATTTGAAATTTTATATATCAACGGAAAATTAAATGTTAAAAAAGTAATTCATGGAAATAACTGTTACAATATTCGTTTTATTCTTATAAATCTTGTAAAATATTTGTGTGTGGTTTGTATGTTTTTTATATGTACAGCAAATGTATTCATTATAAAACATTTTGTAAATAAAAAACAAATTGAATTTCAATTGAACAAAATGTTTAAAAAATCCACTTTACACAATAACTTCTTTTCTTTCTATCTAATTTTAAGCGGTTTTAAGTCCTCGATTAGTCCGGTTCCAAACAATCCGAGATTTGTTGTACCTTATTGAATAATAATATAATTAATTATATACATAAATTGTATTACATTTGCAATTAGATGATAGGAAAACACTTTATTATTAATTTATTTGTTAATGAAAATGCACTGTTTAAAATATTACTACAAAATCCGAGGATTTGCATATATCATTTAGTTTTATGTGAATTCAATGATAACAAATATGAAATAAATAAAAGCAAATTTCTAGAATATTTTGTTGCATCCAATAGCAAATCAATACTTTATTATTTTATGCGAAATGTAAATATTTATTTTACCGTGCGAACTGTTCGGATTTAATATCCTGTTCCGCACTTTGCATTCAAATTTGAAAGTGACAAATGGTTTATCATATACGATTTCAGTTGAAAAATGCGACAGAATTGCATATAATGTAGAAAGGCATAAAAAATAATAATTTCAAAACGTTATGGAATTTTTATTTTGCGAAAAAATGAAAATATTTACAACCGAATGTTATATAATAAAAAGAATACTTAATATCATTTTTATTTGTTCAATTTAAATTTCGTTTGTTTTAATTTTTTCGAACTGGACTAGAAAATTGTAATTTTATAAGATTATCGAATTTATATATTTACTTTGTCAGATATTTTGCGTTGTGTCCGTGAAAATTGTTTACTTTGCAAGTAGTTGAACAAGTTACATGACGAGTATCTTCAAAGAATGTTCAATTTATTAATGTTATAGAACATTTATTGTATACCTAATTACAAAACGTTAATGTTATTAGGTATTTCTGTCTTTTTTATGTTATATTCTCTATATTCTCAATGAAGATTTATTATCATATTGTGCAAATTATCAAGAAACATCTGGTGAAACTTCTGTTAAAGTTGTAAAAGTTTAATGTATTTTTCATGAAAATCGATACTTCTTTTTATAGCCTTGGTAATTAAAGGAATCAAAGTCAGACTCCTATGATGTATTGCATCCGTCGGTCATGCAATCAACTGCCAATTAATCTCACATCAAATAACAGTGTTGAGTTGCAGCAAAAACACATACTCGCTTTTCAAAAGTTCAATTCGTTCTGTGATTTTATTTGTGAATCATCTTATATTATTTACCATTAATAATAAAAATAGGGCAGAAAGATCTATGGTTAATAGCATATTGTTTTTGTATTGCAAAAATATTAAGTGCAAAATATTAAGATTTTATTTTATAATTTTTGTTGTAATAATGTGTTATTATTTAATAAACAAAATGTATTTTTTGCTTCATACAAATCCTTCCTCTCTATTTTGAATTATTAAAAAAAAACTTGATTGAAGATCATTTTATGTTATTTAAACTTTTCAGATTGTTGTATGAAATCGGTATATAATGGGTGATTATATAACATGGAGCATGATAATTCAAAACTTAATAATTAACTAAATCTTCTAGTGAAATCTAACTATTTACGATAATAAAGTATAAATACTACGTACTTTAATACTATATAATAATAAAGGAAACTTTATAATCAGAAGTTTGATCCCGGTTTATCCTTATTTATTTACTAATTAACTTTGTGAAAGTGAAAGCACTTATGAAGTTACTTGTGTACTTATATTTCCTTAATTCATATTGGTTCATGTTTGTAGAAAGGGGTTTCCTTCGTATAAAGTAAAATGTCTTTTATTAAATAAATGAAATTAAAACTGAAGAAAAATATAGATAGAAGAAACGTGATTAATAAAAAAAATGACAAGTAAATGAAGTAAATTGAAAATGGTAGTGACTGTATGGATTATGTGACAAAGCAGCAAAAGCAGACACAAACAAAAATATATAGGATAAAAGTGGAGCAGCGCAAAGGAGATGAAGCAAAAAAGTAATAATTAAAGGAAAATGAAATACTTTGATTTAAAATCAGGGCACCTAGGAAATAATAATTTAAAAAAAGGAATTGTGAAGAGTCTTTGTAACGAAAGATAGCAATAGCATGTTTGTAATGTAATAATTATGGATCATTTTAAGACTAATAAGAATAAACGAAATAACATTTTCTTCTTATTATTACAGATGACTTTAAATCCACCAAATGTAAGCAAATCACTCTACACCAATGGATCACATGATACAGGTAATCACAATATATGGGACTATTTACTCTTTTTCTTTGTAAATTGCGTCCTCCCAGCGGGAGAGGCTTTAATACACTTGGCTGCCTCTTGTGGCCTTTGATGCCAGTCACACTTAGTGACTATTTAAAACCGCACTAATCGAGGTACTAAGTATTGCAAATAAATCGCATAAAAAGAAACCATGTAAAAGAAAAAATTATAAATTTTATTAAAAATAACATAATTTTCGCACAAGAATATTGTGAATCCGGACTATGTATTTTTTCTAATTATAAAATAATTATATAATTACATTTTTCTTCTCAATTTTGTAAGAAAAAAACGTCATTTTGTGTACTATAATAATATATTATCATTTATTGGCCAGTTATAAAAACAAAATATAATGCTAAACATAAAACCAAACCTAATAATATACAAAGAAAAGGCTGGCCAAAGGGCTGATTATTGGTCTTTTTGCCCTTTGTGTACTAACTTTTTTTTTCTAAATTCAAATTTAATTTGTTTTGAAATTTTCGAACAGGACTATTATGAATCCGGACTGTGTATTTTCTCTTTATATTTTTACATTTTTCTTCTCAAATTAAAAAAAAAACACGTAATTTTGTGTACTAATTATTTAAAAAAATCATTTTACTAAATTCAAATTTAATTTGTTTTGACATTTTCAAACCGAACTATTGTGAATCCATTACTAATGGAAAAAGGCGTAATAGTTTATTTTGATGAGAAAATATTTCGGTCACTTTTATTTTGGTTCGTATAATAAATGGATGCAAATATATAAAAAGGGAAAGGTTGTCCTTTCTTCATTCGAAATGTGTGTATGGATAGTCCCCAAACTCTGAATTGATGCCGGCAGAAAACCTCATTTCCTATTCGTATGCAAATACGTAAATACGGGATGCGTGCAAAGACTACAGCATTTGAAACCTACACACTCTCTCACCAAGTAATATTTTGTATTTGATTTTTTTAACAACAATTTCAGTTACATAAAAACCTATTTTTTAAAATTTTATTATTGTTTCAAATGTATCTAATCTCAGTTTACAATATTTAAATAGGTATATTTTTCGATAATTTTATTATTTACCAAAATTCGGACTTTTGAATAATCAATTCGCACTGATCGAAGTCGCACTATGCGAGGTATTGTTGTAATTAATAAATATGATAAGTTAACAATATCTGAAATAAAAGGAACTATTTTGACAAATTACAAATCATCTGTGTTAAATAAATAATCAATCTTAAACTTTCAATCTGCGTTATGACTACTTTATATTTTGACAAATGATTTTTATTTTCAATTTTGTTGTCCTTTGAAAAATAATCCATTTGTCATTTATAGTGCTCTTAAATCGATTCTAAACTAATATTATATGAAAAGATAACATAAAAAATAATAATTTTAAAAAAATCAACGGTAACATTCAAGTTTTTCAAGTGAAATTAATAAATGTAAGCTGGAAAATATCAATAAAAATAATAAACGAAATTTATTTTATGCTTCATACACTTTCATCATTGACATTATTAACAAAATAAAACAGTAACAAAAATATTATTATTGTTTAAACGAAAGTGTTTTTGCAAAAGTTTAGCTAAAAGCTTTAATTTTATTAAAACTTCCACATTACGCTCACCCTTTCCGTAAGGGAACCTGATCTTTAATTAACTCCTTTTCACCACATCACATTTCCTCACATGCCGCATTTACCGAGCATTTAATAATATACGAACAATAAGAGTTGATTCATAATTACAATACTCCATTATTTAATAAAACTTAAAACAGAAACCCGTGTATTATAAAGCTGTTCATTCGAAAAACAAATAAAGTTTAGTTATATGAAAAAATATTAACAAATGTATACAATAAAACACGAAATTTTATCCATAAAAATATTATCGTACATCATTGTTTAATAATAACTATCAAACAAATTTTCGTATAAAAAAAATTGAACAAATCTTTCAAAATTCGAAGATCCCTGAAGTGCTAATAACAATTAGTAAATAAAATTAAATAAGAATATCGATTAATAAATAATATTTATTGTTTCGTATAAGTTTCTTCTAAATTTTACACATTGAGAACATCGATATTTTTCCATTTTTTTATGCTTGTAATGAAACCAATTCAATTAAGATATTTTTATTCAAATCCTAATTGAATTGATAACTTTAATTTTATGAAATTATACAGAAAATGCTTCGATCTGTCCGCACATGAAAAATATGAGCTTTAAATTTATACATAAATAATTATTTTCTCACTTAAACAGTGAAATCTTTTTGTGTATTTTTCTATTTTATTCCTCGTTTAGTCCGGTTTCAGGTATTACCGACACTAAGCGAGGTAATGCTGTAGTTTTTTTTTATAAAAAATAGCATATAAATACAAATATCGATTAATAATATTAATTATTTTCATCAACAACATTTAAAGCCGATAATAAAACCAATTCAGTTTGGTTTTGAGTATAAATAGGTCTTTACTTCCATCCCTTGAACATTCTTATATGCCTTTTTTACTAATGAATTGCCGGTGGTGGCATAGTAACACATATCTCCATGGTTTTATCCTTATCCCTTGTTTTATACTTTTATTGTCACGACTGACCCCGTATTCCTTCGATCCGCACGGAATGCTTTCAATATGAGGAATTCTATATTACATTTATTTGCGCTTTGTACAAGAAATGCAGAATATTATGTCAATGTCAATCTTCATGAGACATAAGACTCTTGAATATTAAATACAATACAGCTTTTCTTTTACATACAACTCAAGAACACAATGTTATTGCCAATAACGTTATGCGTATATTATTATATAACAGGGTTGGGCAAATGCGGCTTTACGTTGAGTGCGGCTCCCATTGACATTTTAAATCCGTTTTTATATTATTTCAGAACGTTCTTCGGTTGGTCGTGTATTTCGATGATAGTCTTCTTATTAGGTAAGTGGATATACACCCGCTTCCATTGACCTACCTCTATTATATAACGTAAAATCTTATATAAATGTAACGATAAAATGTATTACAATAGTCTTAGACAGACACAAACCAAAAGATATTCAAATAAAACAACAATAATTAAACAAATCTAAAGGACAAATACAAAGCGCTAATGACAGCAATTTCTTCCCCATAAACATAACAACACATATCATTACTTGTCGTTAGTATGTTATTGTATGAACAAATTGAATGTACAAACTGAATGTAATTATTAATATAGAATTTAACTGCAATTTAACCAAGTCCATCAAAATATGTCCCGTTTCAAACAAATTTCAACAAAGTGAAATATTCTTATTAAAAACATTTAATAATATTAAAATTACTTCTTCCTTTCCTTACATTCGCACATTTTCTTTACCAATTTAATGTTAGCCTTTTTACCATCGCTATATTCATGTAATTTCATTAATTTCTCAAGGGAAAAATCTAAAAAGACTTTAATAAATATTAAATTCAAATTTATTTACATGTAAATAATTAGTAATATAATATTATGTACAGGCCAATAAAATATATGAAAATATATAAAAATGCATAACTAAAAAAAAATAACAATAACTATATTTTGGCCAAAGGGCAAATAATAATAATATTATCACATTATCACAAGTTTAGTCTTCTTCGGTAATTTGTTAAATAATTAATTTTATATTTATTTTATTAATTAAAAATATCGATTCAACTCTTGCATCAGCTTTAATATTAATGTTGGGATAAGATTTTCAAGTGCAGGTAGTATAGAATCATCTGCAATCAGCATTAATTTGAAAAGTTCCAGAACAGTCGCGCGTTTAAAGTGCAAAACTTCTCTCGTAATACATCCGACGGAAAGCAAATACAATTTGTCGGCATAATCGGATTTGCAAAATGTAAATAAATGTTTCCTTGGACAGACAAATGCAACTTTAATGCAATTGAAACTTGATTCCTTCATGGTAAACTTCTAGATTTGATATTTATTTTAATTTATATATTACATTAAGTAATCAATAAATACTTATTCTAGAAAGTAACGTATTGATTGATATTCAAAACAATATATATTAATTCATATTTTTGTATACACCCATACCTCGCTATACGACCGTTCTTTGTACGGCAATAACGGCTCTCTTCAATTAAGGCACGTTTTCTATTTACGGCCTAAAATGTTTCGCTATAACGGCAAACAAAAGTTTTTTCCATGTCGATATATCTACATAATGCCAATCTTGCGCAAGCGCAATAATTGATTCGTTATACGGCTTTTCGCTTTGCGGCCAAGTTTCGTGGAACGTATCTAGGCAATAAAGCGAGGTATGGGTGTAATTGAATTATTTCGTCTGAAATTGAAACTTCACGTTAAAATAAAAATGTTTTTTTTAAATAACGCAATAAACTTAGATGAACTTAATACTAAAATTGAAATGTATTTTTCGAAGCGTTTAAAAAATACAGAATTTATTGCAACAAAAAAAATAATTTGATAAAATTAAGAAATACAAAAGAAAAATAAAATGTAATGCTATTTCTCCAAAGGGCTATACATAATCAAAAAGACAATACCAAAATTAATGTGGAAAAATGAAAGTACATATGCTGTTTATCAAAATAATATATAAAGAATTATACTTTCTTTCTACTAGTTATAAATGTTAACATTTTTTTAAAATAATATTCAATTCAAAAACGTTATAATTGTTGTTTTTTAACACTACTACATTATTTTTGAATATGCTATTAAATTTAGAATTCGTTACAATTCGATTTGAGTCTCATTTTTAAGTAAAAATATTATGGTAAAGCTTAATAGTTTCAAATTAAAATATATTATTTAAAAAGAGGAAGATTTGTGATAAGTTTTAACTGAATTTATTTTTCTATTTATAATACTTGAAATGTTTCTATAATAATAACATTTATTGCAACAACAATTACAAAATCTAAACTCAATACAATACAAGAAAAATAAAGCTATATTGCAGCAAACGGCTATTTACCATAGATCTTTCTGTCCTATGTTTAAATAATTGCATACTTATTATATGCTTTATAATTAAGTTGTGTATGCACCATTCTTTGTCGGAAGTGAATAAACTGTAATTTTCAGTTCAACCAATTACGAATCTCGTTGGAAATTTCCTATAGTTATACTGCAAAGTTGTTAGTGAAGTGAAGTATATTAAAAGTTATCTTCGATCGTTCATGTTAAATGAACGATTAAATTATGCATTTACTTATAATTCTCTTCTGATGAATGAGTTCATTCAATAATCATTCTAAAATTAGTCGGTTAATGAACAAAATCGGAAATACTTACAAATTAAGTTCGCTCAGTAAGAAATAATTATTATGTAAAAAATAACAATTGAAAATTATTTCCTAGTAATAAAATTTGTCTTTTATGATCTTTTATAAATAAATTTGTCGCAAGATGCATTACAATTAAAACAATCTTATTAAGTAATTTTAATTAATTCTTAATATCTATGTAATTTAGAAAATATTTATTTTATAAATAACAATTTTAGATATTTAAACAAACAGAAAAACTTCATGTTCAACTAATTTTAACTGTTACTTAACACTGAATTAAACCGAAGTAAACACAATAAATTAGATTATTGTTAAAATACGTGAGAAAAAAAAATGTTATGTAATTCATTTTGATATTGGACCGCGGTGGGAGGAACACCATTTTAATTAGAAAATAGCAAACAGCAGGTGGCGATGTGTTTAAACTGTGTTTCTGTAAAAAAAGAGAAAATTAAACCCCAAATATATATATATAAAGAGAGAGTAATGTTTCGACTGCATTTGCGCCCTGTGTATAATTAAAATTAATTTTCAGATGAATGCCTCGCAAGGAAATTATTCCTAATTAATATTTGCCTGTGCAAAAGCGGATTATGAATATATTATATTTATGTTGAAAACACATCTTAAGAGCTCACCGTGGCTACTCTCTTTTGAAGTTAAGTTGCATCTTGTAATTGCTTTTACAGAGCCTCGGCTTCGGCAACTCTCCATTCAATTCAAGTAAAGAACGTTGTAAAATGTGTACGTGTGCATCTCGTATTCACGTACTTTTTAATTTGCATGAGTGCAACCATTCATGTAATATATGTAATTCGAGCGTGCTAATTATCGTGAAAACGATTATTAATGAGTTAACAACAAATCATAATATAATTAAAGCGTCTATAGCTATTTACATAAAGTATGAGCAAAAAAGAATACGGCAAAACAGAACATGAAAAATCAGAACAGTGATAACATTATTTGTTACAAACGACTATTCACTACTAATACACCCATACCTCGCTTTACGGCCTAGATACGTTCCACGAAACTTGGCCGCAAAGCGAAAAGCCGTATATCGAATTAATTACTGCGCTTGCGCAAGATTGGCAATATGTAGATATATCGACATAGAAAAAAAGCTTTTTGCCGTAAATCGAAAACGTGCCTTAATTGAAGAGGGCCGTTATAGCGAAAAACCGTATAAAGAGCGGCCGTATAGCGAGGTATGGGTGTACTATTATGACTATTAGTAGTATTAGAAAAAGTCATGTAATTTATATGTCTCATTTATACCTCAAGTATTGAATAAGATGCATTGCACAAATTTACATTTAACAATAAGATTTCTTCCAAAATGAGAATTTTTACCAAATAAAAATAAATAAACATTTTCAATGTCATTTCAAATATCTGTTTATTAACATTTGTTCGGAACTTCATCAAATTCGTAATTATTTTCATTACATTCGTTGTTAAGAAGAATTTTGAATCTTCTTCGAAAAAATCATAATATTCTTGATTCTGCAAATTTCTTACATCTCCTTCATTGAATCCTATTCTTTAAGACATAACTTAAATCTGATGTTATTTTATTTCTCTCGCTTTACAAATATCAACAAGGACCCTTATTATTCACTATCACATGTATAGTAACTTAGCTTTTCAAAGTTGAAAATAATAAAACAAAATATTTAAGATTTACAAGGGCACAACGGCAATATAACTTTTCTTTCCACGGAAAGAAGATTTTAATTTAAGTGGATTTATATATAAATTTTCTGAAATAAAAGTTTAAATAACCACTTTACTTTTATATTATTATGTTGATATTTTTATAAAGCGTATTAAATTCTTATATTAAAAACTAAGGATTTTAATATTAACTTTTTTGAATATGATTCCCTAATTACATATTTCTGCACTGGAGCTCAAAATCCTAAAAATTGCGCTGATAAAAGCCAGTGTTAACCAAGGAATGAATATATTTTTAAAACATCAACTATCATATTGAATCCATTATTCTGTTTAACAAATCATTCACTAATTGATCCATACGCTTTGGGCTATTTGGATGTTGACAATGCAAGCATAATCAGAATATAATTAGAATTAAATTGTACATTACAATAATGAAAATCTACTGTTAAATTTGGAATGCTGTGCCATGAACTTGTATAAACTGTATTAGTATACAAAATAATTAGTACATCAAATACACATTGTAAAATAAACAATCCCATTTACTTAATTAGTCAATTAAATTGGTATGTAGCAAAATACACTAATTAATGCGTGAACGCCTTAAGCAAAACGATTTATTCGTCTTTGATGAAAGAGGAAATGATGATCAACGATAACAATTGTCGAATGAATTTGCAAAGTTTAACATTCGAAGGAAGATTACATAATTTCCTTTCGCAGAAAATGCTTGTGCTGGATTGTTCCTAAGGCATTCGTGTAAACCGATGCAGTTCTTAAAATACAATGAAACGGAGGAAGGCAAACTTTCGCGCTGCGAAAAACTCATTTACAGTGAGTGGTGTTAGTTCTTCCTTCTTCCTACAACTATCGACAAGAAATGTAAACTTTAATTAACGAGATTTTAAAAAATCTTTCGGTGTGAACCTCTCCAACCACCATTAAAAGTTAAGTGTTTAGTAAATCTAAAGGTGATAAATTAAATACACCCATAGCTCGCTCTTTATACATTTCGCTATAACGGTCCTCTTCAAATAAGGCACTTTTCGATTTACGGCCTAAAATGTTTCGCTATAACGGCAAAAAAACTTTTTCCATGTCGATATATCTTGCTCAAGCGCAATAATTGATTCCTTATACGGCTTTTCACTTTGCGGCCAAGTTTCGTGGAACGTATCTAGGCCGTAAAGCGAGGCATGGGTGTATGTTAAATATTTTAAATCATTGACTGAAGGACCAAATATGTAAATTATTCAATTTATCGATGTACGTCTTTGTATTTGTTAAATCTGAAATTAACTCTCACATGCTGAAACTGCAATATAGTTGGATTATTATATTAGGAAATACATATTTAGCTGCATTTACTGATCTCGGCTTTACGAGAACGTTTATACCTACTTTAGAGTATAGTACATGCATGAATCAATATACTGCATATTCCCAACAGTTCAAACAAACCGAACTACACTTCAAGATACACTTTATAAAACTTGCTATGCAAATACAAAATATTACATATAAAATATTAAAATAATTCAAACCCGGATTATTTTATAATTAACAACACTAAACTTAGAAATGAAACAATACGATACATTATAAAACTACAGCAATTCCTCACACAAAGTAAAGGAATTTCGCTACTATCCCGGACTGTTTGAAACCGGACTAAACGAGGTCTTTAAAATTGCACCAAAATATACTTTAGTAATTATATAACGAGAGGTCCGTTACTATCTAGGAAAAAGCAATGTGAATACAGTATTCAAGTATGATTTACAAACCAACCCAACATGACAAGTAATTAAATGTAACTACAAAATATAGTTATTTAATTATAAAGATTTGATTAAGGAGTAGTGTATATTAATTATTGTAATGATATCTAATCATTATGTAGCCTATTTATTGAATATTACGTTTTTTGCAACAGCAATTTAATGAAATAATGTCTTGTACTCGAAGCGCTGTTCTTGACTTTTTCGTCGTGAAAATGCTGCATCTTGCTACGACACATATTGTAAAAGCGTCTTGTTCGCATCGTTATTTCTTTTTCCGGTTTGCTGACCTGAACAAACTCAGTTGCAGTTCAAAATAATAAGCATTTTATCAACACATTTTCAATTCTATATTTTTCGATTTCAAATAAACTACTAGATTTCATACCTACAATTATATAAGAATGTTACAAATTCACATAAAATATTATAAAATTTACTTGTCAAGTAGTGCGTAGCATAACTTCGTTTACATTGTAATTAATAATCTTCAGAATAACCATGTTGATATTATGTTTACATGTGGTGTATAAAAAGTAGCTATTATAAAAACTTCAACAAGTAAAATTATTAAAATTGTTGACTCAGACTGTCTGTGAAATCTAATAAGAGTTGGATTGAAACGGTGTTTAATTTGTTCTAATGGAGTGTATTTTGGGTAGGGTAAATATTGCATCAACCCTTTTCACGTAATCGCCGTTTTCTCATATTCCAAAAAAACAAAAATCATATAATATGTTCGGATTATTGTTTCCATACGAAAAAAAATATGTAATTATTGTATATTCCAAAAAACAAAAATTATATAATACGTTCGCAAATTTGTTTTCATACAAAATAAAAAATGTAATTATTGTCAAATGTTTGAATCAAACAAATGCATTTGATAAAACGTAACAAAAATAATTTGAATACAGTTGAGAATGTGTTCAATAATTATTCCGTTAAGTTTAGTTTCGTTTTCAGAAGTAATAAACAATATGAAGTTACGGAAATAATTATTTTTTCTAATTTTGTGCATTTCATTTTGTTCTTCTAGAAAGTCTATATATTAATTGCCATTTGACCATTTTTAGTGACTTATTTTTAAGAATAATAAATATTAATTATTAATTAATTATTACATGAAAATTTCGCAATCAAAGATAACTTTAACAATTTTCAATTACTTGAAAAATTTCTGAAGTTAATAAATTAATTACTAATAAATAATTAAATTAACTAACTATATCAAATATTGCTTCGAACTGTGTAACAATTTATATTGAATAAGAGAGATATACTTCAAGAAAACTCAACAATTGCAACGTTTGTGGAAAACTCAAGTTCGTCCGATTTATCTTAAGCAAACCTAGTAGAGCCTTTATCTTAAACGAAATCAAATATTTTCATGTCACGTACACTATAGGTTACGTATGTCGACAAGTAAACATTTCAATTTTACAATCATTCATTTTTTGTTATTATTAAAATTAAATCTATTTTTACTACCTAAATTAATTTAATGGTTAATTATTAACAAATTTATGAAAGTTTATCGAAGAACTAATCATTTTTAAGTAAATAATATATATAATCATTGAATCAAATACACCCATACCTCGCTTTACAGCCTAGATACGTTCCACGAAACTTGGCCGCAATGCGAAAAGCCGTATAACGAATCTATTATTGCGCTTGCGCAAGATTGGCAACATGTAGATATATCGACATGGAAAAAAAGTTTTTTGCCGTTATAGTGAAACATTTTAGGCCGTAAATAGAAAACATGCCTCAATTGAAGAGGGCCGTTATAGCGAAATACCGTATAAAGAGTGGCCGTATAGCGAGGTATGGGTGTAGTAGAAAACACTTATTAAAACGATTATTTCATATTTTTAATAAAAATGATGTAAAGTTTGATTATGAAGAAATCGCAAATTATTAATAGGTAGGTAATTAATTAACCACTGTTTGTGATATGTTTTGTAAAGATGATCAGAAATGATCCTGTAAAGTATGTAAACATATCTATTGGCTACAAATTGGGCCAAAGTGCTATTGACCTAGGTATTCCTGGATAAAATTAACTCTTTACTTTAATAGAGGCTGGCGTATTAAAGCCAACAAAATCGACCCATGTCACCTTTACTAAGAGGAAGAAAATACGTCCACTAGTAACTTTAGCCACAAAACAATAAGTGCACGTAAATTATTTAGGGATGCATTTGGAAATCCAACTTAACGGAAATCCAACTGAAATTGAGAAAAATCTATTGACTATTTGGAAATCAGTACTGTAGCTAGTAACAAATTATTAGTATACAAATCCTTACTCAAACCAATATAATCGTACTGTAAATATAGTCATTTTTTAAATAGTTATTGCTATTTTAAGTTGGTACTATTGCCATTAAGGCATTCTAATTTATTACATAATGATTGTCTCTTTAAAAAAAATGCAAAGATTCAATGTCAGATTAAACCGAAACACATCAAGATAAATTATACTTAATAATAATTAAAAAGTGAGATTTTATCAAATATAGTTATTATTTATATCTTACTGTTACAATAAATATAATAATTGTTTTATTAAGTTGGTGCCATTGCATTATTTTTTTTTACATAAAGATGCAATTATCTGACATTGAATAAAGTACAAGAAATATGAACAAACCGTTGATGAAAATAATTTAATAATTATTATTATTATATAGGGGAGTTTCTGATATAAATAATTCAATTCCTCCTTACCAAATTATAACACTATCAAATATAGTTATTTTTTATTTTATGAATTTGGTGTCATTGTCATCATGGCATTCTCACTTTTTTACATAACGATCGCCTTTTGTAAAAATTACAATGATTAAATGTCAGATTAATAAATAAAATACAAGAAATATATAGAAACAGTTGATTAAATTTAGTAATTACTATTTAAGAGGTCAGTTTCTAATATAAATAATGAAATTGATTGTTACTTTATATTGAAGCTAAATATAAACAATATCCAATTAAATTATAACACTATTTTTTTTAATAAATGTTATTATTTTTATATGAAGTTGGTGCTATTGTCATCTTGGGATACAAATTTATTATATAACGATTGTCTTTTGTAAAAATTACAAAGTTTAATAAATAAAAATACAAGAAATTTTGAGTAACCGGAAATTCGTTAATTCAATTGTGAAATTGGTGAGTTTCTAAATAATTCAATTGTTTTTACCTTGTATTGAAGCTTGTGCAATGGTTTCGATGTTCTCAACTTCTTCGTGATCTTCCAGCGACGCGTCAGCATTCACAACCGGAGCGCAACTGAGCTTCGCGTGATAAAAGACTTTCCGGTTTCCGGGATGCGCAGCCGCTCGTCCGCATTTTTGTTCATCCGAATTCGCGAAGAAAATCAAAAGAAACGAAACAGAATACCGACCGAAATTTCAATCCGATCTGACAGCTCATATATTTGTTTTCATTTGTTATTTGCATGCGAAGCCTCCTCACGTAATAATCACGTACGCTTTTTCCGAATGCCAATATATTTTCTTTATCCCGGCTTTAATTCGTTTCATTTCCATCCGGTTCCATCGAAATATCAATCCGTGACTGGAAATTTCGATCGTCTAAATCTGATTCATTATTTTAGTACCGTCTCTAGGTCAATCGGACTAATGCAGAGACCCCCCGAGTCAGGGTGCCCTCAAATTAGTCCTTAACCTTAAAATATTGATAGTAAGTCAAAACAATAGAAAAATGTTAAAGATAATAATATAAAGATAAACATTAAACATTAAATCAGTTACTTAAATCTATAAATTAAATCTAGTGGTTTATAATTAAGTCTATTTGTTGTTTTGCTGTTGTCAAGTAAGTCAATAGCCAGAACATTATTATGTAATTCCTGTCTATTTGTGTATCTGTTACTAAACATCGGTATTGTATCCTGAACAATCCTATATGGAGATCTTCATGTATTTGCCTATTTGAGATGTACCACGGTGCCCTGATGATACTTCTTATGCATTTTGATTGAAATCTCTGGATAATTTGTATGTTCGATTTACTGGCTACAGCCCATAATTGGATGTAATATGTCCATACTGGTTTTAAGATTACCTTGTATATTAATAATTTATTCTCCACTGATAATTCCGACTTTTGTCCTAATAACCTAGAGTTTTCTAAACTTTATTTCTAATTGTTCCCTCTTAGCCTGAATGTGGTCTTTCCAGGTAAGCCTTCTGTCAAGATGCATACCTAAGGATTTGACTTTAGTTGATTTGGGCAAATCTTGTCCATTTAGTCTAACTGATTGACAGGTGTCTTTCTTTAGTGTGAATGTGATATGTACAGATTTCATTCTCCATTTTTCAAGCCATTCCTGTAGTTTGTCTAAATTTTCCTGCAGATATTCAGATGCTACTGCTGGATTCTCATCCGATGCTAAAATTGCTGTATCAGCAGCAAATGTTGCAATTGTTGTATTATTGGTTTCAGGAATATCTGCATTATATAGGATATAAAGCTGCTGTCCTAACACACTTCCCTGTGTCACCCCTGATTCTATTGGATGGAGATCAGAGTATTCGTCTTCAATCTTTACCTAGAACTTATTAAAAACTAAAGATTTTATTATTCAATTATTAGTGGTAATTCCATATTTGTGCACATGGTTACAAACATCAAAGAACGACATTGAATTATACATTATTAGTCAAAATATCGATGAGGGGTATTCAAATTTATTGGCTTCAATTAGCTTGCTTTTGGTTTTAGTTACCTGTTCATCCTCGTCGAGTTTCGAGCGGAATAAATGTGATGTGGTGGTTATGTAAAATGGACGTGGAAGGTGCAAAAAAATATGTATAGAAGGACATTTATCCGTGTCGTTTGATACTGATTTCGTCAATTTATTATTGGACGAAAATTGAATGGAAATTGCAATGTGCCACGTGTGTGTGTGTGTGACGGGAGGCGCCTTTGTTTTTAATATCAGACGAACACTGCGTATCGAAATATGCGATCCAATAATTCCGATCCTTTTTTAGTTCTGTGCAGGAAGTACGTGACCCGGAGCTTTCCGCTCAATTTCCTTGGTTATGGGGATTAAGGACATAAAAAAAAGTGGTGAACATCGAAAAGCTGGAACACGGTATTAACGACGATATTTCATTAAGAGTTTAGAAAAAAAAGGTTGTAAAGGGCGACGTTAGGTTTTATTGGCAGTCAATTCCTTCATTCTCTTATAGATATTTCTATTAAAATGCATTCCTAGTTTTCATTTTCAAACTAAATTAAAAATAATATCAGAATTTACATGAAGTTTCAGTCATATGAAAACGTAGAACATAACAGTGAACATGCAGAACAGTGATAAAACAAAACTTGGGTCTCTCCGAAAACATACTTTCCTTCTTTACTGTGTGTCATGTACCTGTTCTAGTTTTACTTGTTTTGAGTTTTCAGGGAACGAAATGAGACCGCATACATGTGTCATTTCATGTATCTCGTAAAACCCCCCCCGGGTATTTCATTTCGCACACCTTTGTCGCTCACTTTAACCCTCATGCACGTCTATTGCGGTACATTCATATATTATTTACTTATTACTACCTTCCAGGAGAGATTGAATTTGTTAAAACACCAATATTTTTTAAAAGAGTTAACATTTGCTTTAGTAATTGAAACGATTTAGTTAAGAACACTTTAATGATTTAACAACACTTTATGAGACACCAGAAATTACAACATACTTTGAACAATTTATTAAGCAAAGTCATGACAATTACACATTTGTTTGAAGTAAAAATGAAAATAAATAAATATTTTAACACGTTGACGGACAGTAGGAAAAAGTGACGTAAAGTGAAGTTCGAAAATTGACACTATATGTTTCACAATCTGTAACCGCAACTCGTGTAACAGATGGAAAACGAAATTCAACCTAAAAAATTGTTTCCAAAACATGACACTAGGCTTCTCTACTTGTACGCCTGTAAATGCACATTTGTGCCGTAGTGTCTAAAAACGACTGTTTCGTTTTGGCGGCTATAGCCGTCATGTCACATAATGAACTTCACTTTGACGGCTATAGCCGCAAGTGTCCGTCAACGTGTTAATAAACCAAACTTTCCTATAAAAGTCTATAATATAAAATTTATTAATAAAATAATAATTCAAGGGCGGAAAAACTGTGATCAATAGCCCTTTGTATTAGAAAATACAATCAATTTTATTTACTACTAATTATACTATAAAGTCACATAAGCATATAAATGAATACAATAATATTAATGAATCAATATGAACTGTTACAAAAGGCTTTTGGCCTTAGGTCTTTCAACCCCTCATTCATTATTAAATATAAAATAACAAGCAGTAAAGATACATATTATTTTGAATGGAAATCCAATACGAAATTCGTATCCCCATTGAATAATGATTAGGATAAGAAAACATCATATTAGACAGCCGGATAATCCCAGGAATACCTTTGGGAAAGCGGTGAATGTACACAAGGCGAAAGGGATCATTGTAGAACTTCCCAATCCATTAATTCTATTAAACGCAATGATACAGAAAAAATAATAAACGGTTGATTGATTAAAAGACATTTAATAAAGGTTGTAATCGATGTTTTTATCTTATTGCAAAAATTAATCGACCTAAAGTATTTCCGACAAACGTATTCTTGTGATACATTTCATGTATTATTTTAAGCATCAATTACAAATTAAGAAATTTCTTATAATAATAACTATATTTTTTGCAACAGTTACATAACTACCACATAACAACTACAAAAAAACACTGTCAGTAAATTAAATGTGTAATATAATAAAAAAAATTGAGTATAAATATTTTTATGAATGTACTTTTTTCGAATATTAATTTGAAATTAAATAATTTGTTCTTTTTCCAATTACCACACGTTAGAGCATTATTTTTTTTTAATCAATTATGTCTTAAGAAGCTACACTCAAAGTTATAGTTAAATTTCCACTGCACACTTGAACCTGTAGTTAAACTTCCGCAGCGCACTTAATTAAGCTTGTATTATGTTTTGAACTTCATTGGAAAATAATGATACTAATTATCAACTAAAATGTCTGCAAAACTATATAATTGCACTACACTTCGTTGTTTTATAGCACACAATTTAAAAATCACCACCTTGGAAGTAGCATTCATAAGAATAATGAATGGTATTCGTCGTTCTACATTTATTAGCTATCCATACTATTGAGTAATTTTATAGTTAATTATATAATAAAATAATGCAATAATTCAATCAATTAAAGAAACAACTACTATAATAATGATCAATTTAAGTTTAAAGTCTTTTATTAAAGCTTAAAGAATGACTGTTACAATAAATATTATATATATTTCAAATTTTTTGCAATAATGCTACTAAGACCATAGGTCTTTCTGCCCTATATTAAATATTATTATTAAACTTTTATTGTTTTTCAAAAGTAAATAGTGCTTAAATGCTTATTATACAATCATTTTAATTCATTCATACAGTAATTACACATAATTAAGACTCAACTCCAATAACATATTGAGAATTAAACACTAAATGACTTTTTATCAGTAATCTTGGTTTATTAAGATATTTATTTTCATTATTTCTGAAAATAAATAATATGATTGTCTAACGCTTGCTGGAAACTTCAGTCCATTGGAGGGAAATTCCAAGAAAGACATAAGGAATAACGCTACCTCCCTCTATACCATAAATATGTGGTAGTGTGGAGATAGACAGTCTTTTGCAGTCTTTTGATTCTCGTTCGTCAGTCGGTGCGGTTCTGTGTATAATCTCTGAATTTGTGCCTCTATCTTGTTGTTATTTTTGTGAATAGATTACGTGCGTGTACCGTGTTCTCGCTGCCACTTAGTTCACCCTCACGCACCGTCTTCAACTCGGAATAAGATTCTACAAATTGGTCAAGTTATGAACTAAATGGAGAAACAATCCACGTTTGTTTGTTCTTACTTTGATACCGTGAGGTTTAGAAATAAGTTTTTTTGAATTCAGTTTTGAAACGAGGACTACATAAATTTCTCGTTCGTCATGAATAACTTTTCTATTCTTGTCCAACACCACTCGCATGTGTTTTTCGTCCAAGGATTAGAAAACGCGAATCATTCTATTATGTCCCGGAATTAAAAATCTCTAGACACCTTAGATTATCTCGTTGTGGAGTCTTTGAAGGGTTCATAAACATCAAAAGCGAGTATTCTAAGTAGTTTTATTGTACAGTTGGGTGTTTTTATTGAGAAGTCATGTTTATATCGTGTTTTATTATCTAAGAGTTAAATTCTTCCCTAAAGTTACTCGTTAGTTCCCTCAGCTAAGACTGTTCTTCAAATACTCTCCTTCAAAGTTTGTCGTTCAAAGACTAAGTTATATTACACAAAATCTATTTTAAAAAGGGGCTGAGCGGTGAACGGTCATGTATTTTAAGTTAATAAGATTAACAGTTTGTTTACCTTAGTTTTATGGCCTACCCAAATATTAGGGGTATTAACAAACAATAATAAAGTGGTCGGACACGACAATTCCTTCCTATCGTCCCTAATTTATATGAAAATGATGATCACGTCGAGGTAACCAATTTAGAGAATGGTAATTCTGGAATGATTTCGGTAAGCAAGGATGAACTTAGATACGGTGAGAATAGTAACACAAACGATATATATCCACAACAATAACAACAAGACAGAGGTACAAAAACAGAGATTATCAACACAATCTTACCAAACAACGACACTTATGTTGTATCGTTTATTGTTAATACTTTTTTCTAGTAATATCGACAATATTTTATCATAAAAGTGTTTAGAACCGGAACTACCTTAGTAGTCAAATTGAAGATGCCGGTACATGGCTATTTTATTGACAACCCATTGTGTAGGTACAACAAGTACCATAAAGTACTTACACTACCATTGGAACAAACCCATCGTCTACCCTTCAATATGCATTGTAAATGGATTCCGATAAATAAGCTGACACCAAAAAGTTTGAATTAGACTTAATCTTAGATGGGGTAGCTAACGAATTCGTAAGGAGAAGCAAAGAAGAAAAAAATCTTAGTACGTAATTACTAAATGTAACTTTTTATAGGAGACCATGAGATCAACACTTACATAGTTGACTTCTCAATAAAAACACTCATCTGTACAATACAACTACTTAGAATATTCGCATTTGATATTCATAAACCCCTCAAAGACTCCACAGCGTCGTAACTACAAAGTATTCCACTATGCCCAGAGATTTGTAAACCAGAGTAGTATTACAATGTACTACCAAGTAAAACATAGTAAAGTAAAAAATAATGAAATAGGGAACCAAATTATGACGATTTGTCGTCTCAACATAAACAATTTAATCCTTCTCATTGATTTTAATAGACCTTTTTATATTTTGTTATGAATAACTTCATTTTCTTCATTAAGAATGGAATACTGAATTTCTTTTAAGTGTCCACTTCGGTTGGATTTGATTCAGTTCCCCCAATTTTCAATCATTAGAACCTCTATTTCACTTTAATAGCGTCTTTCAAAGCCTCAATCGTATCTAGATGATTGGCGTAACATCTGTTAACCATTGTCTATTAACATATATAGTTGAACAAACTTTTTTCACAAATTTTCTTAGTTCTCGCTCCATTTTTACTGAATTTCATACGAAAGTACTTTGATAATACATTTCATATGTGTTTACAATCTCCATTAGGAGATTTTAAAATTTATAATTATCATTAATATTTCAATATTTCACGATT
Organism: Nicrophorus orbicollis; assembly: GCA_018845635.1. Classification (NCBI taxonomy): domain Eukaryota; kingdom Metazoa; phylum Arthropoda; class Insecta; order Coleoptera; family Silphidae; genus Nicrophorus; species Nicrophorus orbicollis. The sequence goes on from JAFMTC010000129.1 coordinate 884,533, forward strand.
CACTTGGTGTAATTACGTACGAAACGTTTTATTCAGAGTGAAGAGGTAATGAAGAATTATAGCGAGTGTAATTAGAGCAAATTTCTTTTGAAAGTAATTAATCGCTTCCAAATCCCTGTAGAATCTCCAGTTCTCGTATAAAGTAAATTTCGCCTCATATTGTTTGATACTTCTTCATCCTCTTTTCCTTGCTCGGATGCTCCTTATCCTAGTGTTGCACATCTCCGAAGAATGAAGCTGCATCTAACGTTACGGAAACTATTAAAAATTATAAATAATGAGCACGAGCGACCATCAATTTATCTCTGCCTTTGGTAATTTAATTACAGCAAGTAGTTGCGTTTTATTTGTGTGAAGTTTTTTTTTAAGGAAACGAACCGTAGAGAATCGTAATACGATGTTTTACGATGGGAAAAGCAAGATAAGAAACATGATTAAAACCCAATTTGCGTGCACCCTACTTCGGATGAGCGACGCCTGAAGAGATCCTCAATACTAATTTTTTTTTTTTGCGGAGCTCGCAATATTTCCGCGCGCATTTTTTTAAATCTTGTATCATATATTTGTTTTTGAGCGAACAAAAACCCGGTCAGTCGTATAATAAAACAGTAATCGCTTCAATAGATGCAACAAGTCTGCTATTATTTTTGTTCGATCGCTGCGCGTTGCGTTTCGAAACGAAATGATGCACGAAAACAATTCGTACCTAACTTTTTTGTATTTATTTGTTTGTAAATAAAATTCATACTAAAATATCTTTTGGTGCATCCAACAAAATGTGTATGCACATGCATAAAATATGAGGGAAGTATGGAAAATAGATAATATTTGATGTTTCGATTATTACGAAAGTTAAGCAATAGTTCATACTTGGATTGGTCTTCCATATCCTTTATTAGTTAAAGATAGAAAGTTGTTAAAGTAATTATTTAATTTAGAAAAAAAACGTAACTCTTAATAGTTATAAATAGAGTAGGAACTTATAGCACATAAAAATTAAGAATACTTTATTATAATACACTCTGTATTTTTATTTCAAGAAGATATTTTAGGCCATTTTGACACGATAAAATTCAAAGAAACTAACCAAACGTCGACAGTTTTAGCTGAAATAATTTCTTTAGCGCATGAAATTGATGGGGAAGGTTTTGAAACATATACCCAAAACGATTTAGACGAATTACTTGAGGATAATGTCATGAATGACAATGATATCATTAGTATAACTCTTGATACCGTTGAAGAACAAGAAAACGAAAATGAATCGGAAGAAGATGAAACTCCAGGTACACTCACTGCAAGTGTAATTAGAGAAGGTCTTCAACTTTCCAGTAATTGGCAAACCATTTCACCGAAAAAGATGATAATTCTGAACGAGCATTCAAGTTTCAACGCGAGCTTCAGAATTGCATTTCTGGATATCAGGAATTGTACAAAACAATAGCAAAGCCATAGCAAAGTTTAATCACTGATTATATTGTTAAAGGGAAAAAATCAACATGCGAAGTTGAGACTAATTTTACTTCTGAAGAATCATTATCTTCAGGACATAGATCTGATATGCTGACTATCTCTTCTAGTGATGAAAGTGATTTCAAACCAGTTCGTAAATTATGCCGAACACTCTCATATTGCGATGATAATTCTAAAGAAAAAATGTGAAAAAAGATTAACCATCATACAAATTTTCTGTATTCTCTTTTGTCAAAATTTTCCGCATAAATTTAGAAGGAATATGTTAAGATTATATTTTTCTGAAATTTAATAAACTTGTCTATGATTCTTAACGTTTTTATAAAATTGTGAGTAAACATTTCAGATAGAATATAGTAAGACTAATTATTTTTCTGAAATTTAATAAACCCTTTTTTATGCGATTTTCGGTATATTGTAACTCATTGGTTTAGTTTTATGCGGTTTTAAAAAATTATGGAACGTATCCTTTATTTTTATACGTGTGTCTAGTCCTTTTATGTGCGATTTATTTTTATGCGTTTTCCTGTAGAACGTATCTACCGCATAAAAATGGAATCAAGTGTACTTACTATTTTGATTGTTTACAAAATAATTGTTTTTATTTTGTTTTTTAATTTTATAACTAAGTACAGATTTCTTAAATGAAATGAAACTTAATGTTTTAAATGTAAACAATAAATAATTTCAAACTTATGTAATAATTATTCTTAGGAAAGCCCCTTCTTATTAGAAAAAATGCAGTATCTTTCATTTCATATAATTAATTATTAATATTATATTTAAATTGTAACTAAGTTACTTTAGCCAATAGTTTTATTTGTAATTGAAATTCTTTGGTAACAATTTTTTGTTGGTCATTCTCATAAAATATTGCTGTGACTCATCTATGCGAAAAGCATCTTTCGACCAAATGTTACATGGAGTTATTTACATCGCATCGATCCACATGGAATCGCTTTTCCTCAAAAAAGTATTGGAATTTATTTACTGGATGTACTCGTTTACTCGGGGATCGGCAATTCGTCCTTTTTTCACTGACAAAGTATATTGGAAAACCGTAGAAGCATATTCAATTTTACATTTTTTTTGTTGCTTTGTTCATAATGAAAAGTCAAGTGCAACGATTTATTTTGCGTTGATTATTTCATATTTTTCGAACAATAATATCAAAAGATCCGAAAATCATGAATCAGAAGATTCTTTTTTTTTATATAACTTGTTATTTTGACCTAGAAAATCGAAAGATAACAATATATAGTCACGAATCTGATCCTTATAATTACGCAAAGAAACTTAATTATAAATAGTAATAATAGTAAATAAATATTTTTATTGGATTTTCTATTCAAGTAATTTTTGTTATAAATTAAATTAAATAATGTTTTCTAAATTGTTGCATTATATGATAAAAGACAATGGATTATTTGATTTTAAAATTAGTCATATTTGTATTCACAATAGTAGATTTTAAAGTAATTATAGATTTTTAAGATATTTTTAGCAAATTTTTACATAATTACTTTAATTCATGTAAAAACAACTTTTTTTTGTAGTGCGAAGTATTCATTCAAGTATGTAGTAAACTTAAGTATGTTTACTACATACAAATATGATTAGCTGAAAGTACTTGTTGATTGGACGAAAGGCCTAAACATTCCATTACAAAAAAAACCTAATAGAACTGGAATTTCTCTCCTATGTTCAGTCTGGCTCGATTACACAAACACTTCAAAGCACTCCTCAGCCAAGATGAAAAGCTTTTCGAGCACCTAATAACTCGCCCTACACTAGACGTCTCTTCCACACCATGACTTGTCTTTCCGTCAGTTCACATACTCACCTAAACAATATAATTGCACAACTTACTATTAACATGTAATTAGAAATATTTATATACTCACTCAAGAGAAATGTTATATATATATATATGTATTCCATTATTACAATTTTCAATTATTGATCATCAAATTCCACAAGTTTGATAAAGATTTACTTAAAAATGAATATTTTGGCAACTTTTTATATAATTACATTAATTCATGTTAAAAACCTGTATAACTACATCAATTATATAAAATTTAAAGTATAAATTTTTAGCAAAAATTTGAAGAAAATGTTTTTACAAGTTTGACTGTGAACTATGGCAAAATATACAACTATACGAGTACACACATTAATCTGGATTAAGTTAATGCTACATATCTATGTGCTTTTGTTTACCTGTATATGTTACGTGATCAATAAAACAAGCGTGAATTATGATTTACGTAAACGTTTTAGCGCACAATTTTTCGTTATTGATTTTCTATTAAATTCACTATGTTTTTTTAGACATATAAATCCTACAGAATAAATATAAACATTTCATATCCATGAGTTTACTTAACTTCAGTTCTATTTCTTCAAGTTCGGAAGTGAATTATATCAAAATGACAATTTGAAACTACAGTACCATTATATATATATATATATATATATAATATCACCTAAAAAACTATCTTCATCTAATTTCTACATTCTTTAAATCTAATGATTGAATAATAATATATGGAATAATGAATAACAAAAAATTATATATGATTTGCTAGTAGTTTTTAGAAACATCAAATATCTCTGAAATATCAAAATGTAAAGTATACTAGTTCAAAAAATATTTAAATGACAAATGCACGCTTCTTTATTACCTCCCAAAAGAATATAATCCAACGGGGATTTGCATGCATCCCATGTAAAAAAGCATGAACGAGAAGAAATGGTAAAAGTATTTTCAAATAAACCAGAAGAATTATCTCTACGTTGACATGTGTTAAATAAAACATTCTTTCTTCTTTTGCAAAATGAATATTTCTATTCTTTGTAGAAAATGTATCGAATATGTACCGAATGACTTAAGTCATCCTTTTTGTGATTAATAAAGATGTTTATTATTATTGTAACAAATATTTCAATTGATATAATTCCAAATTTGATATAACTAAGCATGAAAATTTTCAATGAAAATGGAATAAAATCATCTAATATTTAATGAATTTAACTAAATTTGTTTATTTATATAAACCTAAAACTCGATGAAAGGAACCATTTTTTCTATAGAATTTGTAAATTGATTAATTTATAGTAATTATTAACATTTTAACAAATTCTTATTACATTCATTAAAACAGACATACGTTTTATTATGATAATTTTCTAATATAATTTGTTATATAATCGTGATATAAACATCTTTTTTTCTGAATAAAATAAATTTACAGAAAATAAGTAAAATATACACAAATTAAATATTTAGCTGTTACTTAAAGGGTACACGTTCAAATTACTTTATTTTCGTGTTCGATACAGGTTTATAACAATTTCTAATTAGTTCGGAAATTTGTAACGAAATTAACACCATCCGAAAACAATTTATTGCGAAGCGAAGCAAGAATTTGAGGAAAGTTGCTTTGCATAAATCAACAAGAAGCGGAAGGAAGCAACGTCGTGTTTTAATAAAGCATAATTACGTAAAATGCGTGGGAATGTACAAATTTAGAAACGAGGTAAAGGGAAATCCAATTTCCATAAATATATCCGAATACGAAAAATTATGAGTCTCTATTTCCTTGCGTTTCTTTAAGATTTACTTTTCTTATTACCACTAATTTATGGCTCAATCTTTATTCGGATTTATTTCGTTGGGATTTATACAAATGCTGGTGATTTTAATGGAAAAAAGAGATGTTTGTTTAACTATACGTTTGATATACGTGGGGCTTAATGCAAATTGAAAATGTATGTGATACATATTCAGGCTGAAAAAACACAGAAAGCTTCGGACTAATTAAAATTAAACATAATATTTCGGTTGCTCTTTCGTTTCTGGTTAAAATTCGGGTCGTGGTTTTCGTTTTTTCTTTATTTGTAGTACTTTTTGTTTAAATTAAAATACAGTTCAGAAGACACTCGTGGATTTAGATGTCAATTCTCTTCATAATCTCAAATTGTGCTTCAATCTGAATAAGACAATAAGAATTCAGAATGTAAAAAGCAATTGGAGAGAAACAAAGTCATAATTAAGAAGAAACTCTAGATTGTACTTAATTCTCAAATTGTGCTTCCGTACGAACGTTGAAAAAAATGCAGAAAGCAAAGATCAATTAGAATTATTTCAAGTTCAAACGTACTAAGAAAATTAAGAAAATAATTGAAATGGCAAAGAAAGTTCTTTTTGAATCCTTAGAATATACTATAAATAACAAACAAATGAAGAAAGTAAGAGAACAAATCGAGCATTTTCCATTTCATGGATAATTATTAAAATAGCATGATCATTATGATCACACTAACACACTATTTGCCTTCTTAATCTTAAATATGTGCTTCAATGTTTCAAAATAAAGGAAATACTGTTAAACTGTTAATTGTTCAACATGCTTGATAAATTTATTATATCATTATGTTTTCTTGTAAACGAGCTTTTGTTTGCAAGGATACACCCACACCTCGCTATACGGCCGCTCTTTATACGGCATTTCGCTATAATGGCCCTCTTCAATTAAAGCACGTTTTCGATTTACGGCCTAAAATGTTTCGCTAACGGCAAAAAGAAACCTTTTTACGATGTCGATATATCTAAATGTTGCCAATCTTGCGCAAGCGCAATAATTGATTCCTTATACGGCTTTTCGCTTTGCAAACTTATCTAAGCCTTAAGGAGAGGTAAAAATCAAGTAACATGTGAATTACTCGGTAGATCATCAATATTTTTTGTTACATGTAATATTAATTAATCAATATTAACTTAAACAGTCACATCTATATTGAAGCTATGCCACAAATCTGAAATCTGAAGTAAATTCAACAAATCAATATTCTAATATATTCCCTTTCGTAAAAGAAAAACCTGCTAATTATTCATCGTTCTGCAAACCTGTCGCATGACTTTTGTAATACTTGTATTTCTTGTACAAATGGATACACAGTTCGAAGATTAAAAAGACCACAGAGATCACGACTCCGGCGAGGAAAATGTAGATTGCGGAAGCTACGTGTTCGAATCCGGCGCTCGAGTATCCGGTGAATATTCTATCCATTTCCGTGCGCCGCAGATTCCTGTTCAGGATGGCGTGTATCAGTCCGCTCTGCTCCATCCTCGATATCCTGAAAATACCATCAAGATTATGAAGACTTGCTTAATGTCGAGTCAAATACAAAACTTTACTCGCGATTGATTGGCTTCAGAAGACGCGAGGCTCGTTCGTTCAGCACGAATCCGACTCTGTACTTGAGTACGTTCTGCAGAGAAGTACATGCGAATTGCTTCAGCATCCCAACTGTTACCTCGTCAATCAATATCTTCGGGCAGAGACCGACAGTGTGTCTCCTCTCAATTTCTTCGAAAATCTTATGAATCGAGTCGACCCTTTTTGATATTTTCTAGTGAAGATTATAGTATAGATTATATTAGATTTAGTTATGTAGTTGATACGTACGTAGGGATAAAACTCGCTTCTACCGTACAGAACTATATTAATATTGTCTAAAAGGGCCACGTTCAATTCTGTATTGTCCTCACCTAACAGAACCGATGTTATTGCAGCAGCAAAACCAGTATACAATAAATACGCTGTTAAATACCCAATGAAAAAGATTAAGCAACTTCCAAAATATTTCGGTGTATAGCTAAAACCTAAAACACAATTATCAAGAATCAATTTATCAAAATCAAATATTTTAACTTTTACTTCTCACAAGTTTGAAAAGTAATTAAAATCGATATAAGTTAAGTTTATATTATAAAAATGTTAAAACCATTATTTCTTAGACGAACCTATTTACTTTATATCATATATCATGCAATAAACAATCAATTGTTAATAAATAATTATAATTATATAGTTGTGATATGCAACTTTAATAGCACTAGAGAGTTTATGGTGACCAGAAAATTAAGAACAAGTAAACACAGAACAGCGAAAAACTTGTTTTTTTCGTCTTTAGTTTGTTTCTTTACTGTGTTTTGTTCACGTTCTTTGTTTTTGCTGTTCAGTTGTGAGTTTTCAGGGAACCCATTTCTAATATCACTATTTAAATGTATATTATATATACCAAAGGAAATGTATCAAAATTATGAGCAAAAATCTTATTTAAACGCTTTTTAATAGTTTATATTTAAATATTAGTATTCCGTGTTTGAGGTGAGAATGAAGACATTAGTACAATTGTCTACAAAAGTATGAAATTATAAACAAATATAACAAATTGATAAATGAGTCAATGAGATTACCTTGTTGACAAGGTGCTGCGATTGCCCAAAGAGTTATTTCGACCCAATTCCATTTTCGTGTGTCCTTGTGTATTCGTGAATATTGTATGGTCGAAATTCTTAAGCAGAAAGCCAAAGCTACAAACATGATTAAGAAACAGAGCCACAGCGTTCCGACGAACGTGAGTATGAAGATATCCTTGGTGAAGTGTAAATTGGACGGCTTATACACGAAAGCATAACTGAAAACAGGAATTACAATTATCTGTGTACCATATACTTTTCCACCCTCAATATACTCGCTGATAAAAGTACTTCTTAATTCAACGTAACCACTGGGTATAACGTTTGGATGACACGCAATTAAATCCACATTCTGATGGTCGTGTAAATCAATCTCAACGTATTCCGCCCTGAAAAGTATCTAGTTTTATAATGCATATGTATCTAATCAATATTGTTCTTTACAAAATTTTTATTTTATAATAAAGAAATGAAAGCAATATGCACAAAATAAAATTTTCAAATTATACACATATTTTTCTTAAAAATTAAATCATTAATACTATTAATATATTTTGTAAGAAAGTAAACCATATATGTAAAAAAGAATGACGAACGCAAAATTTATTTATTTTAATAATATATAACTTATACTGTGTTATAATAACAACATTTATTGCAATAAGAACAAAAAAAAACTGAATACAAAATGAAGAAAAATAAAATTTTGAAATATTTAGTTCATGTTGGGAACTATTAATATTCTATATAATAATATTGATTCTTACTTGAAATTTAATAGTTCTTCTAACGTCTTAACGATATCCGCACTGAAACCGCTCAACGTTTCGTTGTTAAATGTACAATCGAAATTGCGCTTATCAAGGACTCCGATTTTGAACGTTTCGCCAGAAAAATCCTCAACGTTCTTCTCTCCGAAGACGTAATTAAACTCTATCCAAGTAGAATTCGGAATTTCGTAAACTGACGCTTTTCGGACGCTTCTCGTTTCAACAAATCTTCGTATAGATTCCGCACCGGCAGTCATCGTGAATAAGAATGAATGGAAAGGAAAACGCGTTGGACATGCATATTTAAAGAAGCAAACCATTAACGTAATCAAAGTTAAATACTATAAGGGGAGCACTAATAAATCACACCGGGTTTGATTAAAAGTATACAAGTGTTTATTTAATACGAAAAAAAAGTTTTGGTTACACTCAATTGGTTGGACATGATCCAATTGTGATTCCGCCTTCAACCATATTCGGATTGATGGGGACTGCTATGTTATTGACCAGCACGTTTCTGATGCATCCCACGTAAGGAATGCGCACTGTTAAGCCCTTGGCTTTGTTGATTAAACGATGCCCTCCGAGGAAAAGATATCCTCCTGTATCGGTGGATGCTGACTTATGGTCGCCTATACCCGGCGATGAGTAAACTCCGTTCACGGCTAAAGTTACCACACTCTTCGATTTCACGGCTGCAATTAGAAAAGAACGTTAAACACTGCATTTGGTATTTGCAATACTCATTAAGTACCTTGAATACTGTGCCAATGGCCATCGCAGAACAGATGCGATTCTGTTGGCTGGTATCTAGTTATGATGGGACCTTTGCCGTTGTCCACGGTCAATCGCAGAGCTCCTTCGTCCAGCTCAAGCACGAAGTAATCGCGCCTACCGTGCACGGCCATGATCAACCCGGAAAGGTTACGCGGTTTGATGTCCATCTTGACATCCAACTCGGTTCCGACCTTGAATCTTTCCTTCAGCTTCACGTAGCCTCCTCTCGAGCTGAAGAACACGCCCTGCTCCACGTTATCCGAGCAAGGAATGACGCCGTGCGAATCCGGATTCTCCATCGCTTTGTTGTTCATCTGGAAGTTCCTGATGCAACCGACGAAGGGATCGGACATGTTCAAGTTGTCCAGCACGCTATTCAAGTCTTTAGGAGCGATACCGCCGAGATAGTAAGGCGGGAACAACTCCATCTTCGTAGCGTGTCCCGGCGCTCTTCCCTCCACCACGTGCTCATTGTCGATTACTAGTTTTCCATTCAAACCTTCCCTGCTGATTAGCACTTCGTGCCACACATTGTCGTTCCACTTCACCTTCGAAACTATCTTGGCCGGGGACGTGCCGATTTTGTATCTGTAGTGGAGCTGTACAAAGAAAATAGTTAATCTTTTGCACAATCAAAATTACAATAGCAATAGTTACCTCTCCATCAAGCATAAATAGAGAAACGAAATTGTTGTGGACGTTATCAGCCACATAGAAAATAATACCGTTCTTGGACAACGTTTTGAATTCCAAACTGAAGTCGAATAGCTTCCTGTACTTGCCGCGTGCCGTGTTATACTCCAAGCGACTGTCCTTTTCAGTACCTAAATTACATAACAAAATCAATTAAAATAAGGTGCAAACTCTTTTTCGGTTGGTATGTATTACCAAATCTGTTAGATCCCGAAAGATGATCATCGTAGATGATTTTCGGATCAATTGGTAATGCGCAGGCTGATGGTGCCTCCGTGGTAACCGTTGGCCTCGGCCTGGGAGTCGGCCAAGGTGTTGTCGTTTGCGGTAGCAAATCATCTTCCAATTCCTCATCTGGCTTCGGCAAGTCGTCTTCTTCACTACCTCCGGTGTCGATTCCACCATCTCCGCGTTTTGGAATATCCGATTCATCATAAGAATCTGTATGCTGGATGGCTTCAGTCGTTGTATGCTGACCGAAGTCTTCGAGCGGTGGTAGAATTGGCACAATATGAATATCTGAATCGCTTCCAATCTCCTTGTCCAAAATGCATTTGCCCAATTGTTCGCCGTACTTTTCTTTCAAGTTCGCAAAGTTTATGATCTTTCCGTTTATCGTTGCGTCACCGATGCAACCTGCGAATGGTTCCACTCCTGTGACGATAGTGGAGCCCAAATATCTCGGCAATCCGCCGAAGAAGACGTCTCCGTGCACTATGTTCAGAGGAGTCGGAGGACTGTCGGTCATCTTGTATCCGTAATCATCGAAATCTAATTTCAATGCTTCATCGTTATGCCTAATGCTGACGACGTGCCACTCGTTATCGTTGAAGTTGTTCTCGTTGGAAATCAACTCGATATTCTGACTGACCAATTTCAGGCGGCCGTCTTGCAGCGCCAAGAACATCACCGAGTCGTGATTGCGATCGGTCACGTAGAATATCATGCCGTCCTTGGCTTTCGTCTTGAACTTCAAGTTCATTCTGAAATTGTTCGCTGAGGATATGTTCGAGTTCTTGACGAAACCTCCTGTATTCGGATAGAAGGATACCAATCTGCTGAACTTCTCCGGGCAACCCGGTGTCACACCGTACGCCTTGATGTTATCGCTAAGGTCAACTGGATGTCTCATAATTATGACATTGTCCATACAACCATCGAAATCAATGTTCGTAACTTCCTTGATATTATGCATCTGCGGATATCCACCAAAGAATACTGTGTCGTGATGTTCCAAGGTGCTTCCAAATATCGGAGGACTATTGTCTAAGACATCAACACCGTCGACAACAAAGCGTCCCTTCGCACCATCTCTACTAGCTTCGATTGTATGCCAAACGCCATCATTGAAAGCGCTAGATGTATGCCAGATCTTGGTGCCGCTGCCCAGATTATACTTGTACAAGATTTTTCCATTCCTCAGCTCCAACGAGATGAACGTTTTCTCGTTGCCGTACAGGAACATCAAACCTTCGCTGGCGAAAGTCTTAAACTTCAATTGAACCGTCGATCTTCCTCTCAATTGATAACTTCTGGAATTTACAATCGCATAGCCATTTCCATTAAATCTGCAGCCGGTGCTATGTACTGCCTTCAATTTGTCCCTCTCTTGTGCCCCTTGGGTATTATCGTAACCCTTATTGAAATTCCATAGAGAAACTGGAGTCTCTCCAATCACTAAACCTTCGACCTCGCCCTCGAACGAATTCTGCATGACCTTATCCTGCATTCTAAACTCAAGAGGATAACTACCGACGAAGATCTTGGAATAATTCTTATCCAAGTTGAAGATGGAATACGGTCCTTCCAACTGCTGATCGGCTACAGTCTCTTTAATTTTTCCATTTAATTCTTCTTTGATTGTCAACTTGGCGTTTAATCCGGTGCGATCGATAATAAATTGATACCAGTTATTATCAGAAACATACTTATCGTTGATGATTCTCTCTGCATCATTGCCTAGATCAAGGGTGAGCACTGGATAACCGTTTTCAATCTCCAGAGCCATGTAGTCATCAGATTTGGTTCTTCTCAAATTGGTGCCTTTACCATTTCCAACGTACAGCAATAAACCATTTGGTTTCTCTGTACGGAAGTATCCGGAGATTTGAGTGGAAGTGCTCAGATCCGCCAAATTATCGGGGTTGCGTAACTCCAATGTAGTGCTCGGGTTAAATTTAACGCCCACTTCAATTCTGTTCGCAATGTCCCTTGCTAAAGCTATCTGCTCATTCAGCTTGCTGATCTTGGATTCAATATCACCGGTTAACTTGGCGTGAGATTGCATGGAAGGCAATTCGCGAATCGATTTAACAATCTCCGGCAACTTCTCGTCCAGCGTTTCCAATTGCTTAATCACTTGCAGCCTATCCCTAGATGCATCGTACAGTTTATTTGGGAGCTGCTTAGAAGACACAGACAAGTTCCCAATCCCTTGGAAGCCTGTGTTCAACTCCTGCAGGGTTTCTTGAGTTTTCGTATCGGCTTCCTCGGCGTTCTCTTTTGCCTCTAACAGGATGTCATCAACTGAATTAATTTGGAAGTTTTCGAGTTTTTTAATGAGATTCTTCAATTGCTCATCGTTCCTATCGCTCAACGCCCTGATTGGTCTCGATTTGTTCTTGATATCTTCGATGTTCGGAATCAGTTCTTTGATGTTCTTAGATGCGTCGTGAGCGTCGTCTAATAAGGTACTTGATTTTTCATCGGACTCTAAAGTTTCCAGTTCGATGTTCTGCAAAAGAATTACAGTATCGTCGACTTGCTCTTTGCTCGACTCTGCCGCACTTCTCGCTGCGTCGATTGCTTTGTTAATTTCGTTGTAAGCGGTGGCCGCTTTCACTGCATTCTCCGATGAAGTTCTCGTTTCACGTAGCATATTGTCTAAAGCTTGGGCTCTGTCGCTCAGCTCATTTGCGTGCTTCATTACTTGCGGTTCCAACACCCTGACCTTATCCAGAGTCAACATACTTGTTTCCAGAGTCATGTTCAGTTCTACGTTCAAATCGCTAACTTCTTCGATACCAGTATTTACATCATCATATTGATATTTAGTGTCATTCAACAACTTGCTGGCGTTGTTTATATAGTTTCTACTTTCTAACAAATTATTTTCAGTTTCTTCTGTTTGCATTTTAATGTTATCCAACTTCTTCTTCAAACGGTCCATTCTGAAAACATCAAATCAAAATAAACACAATTTATCAGAACGTAAAATAAATATTTTTATCTTCATTATATTATTATAAATTATAATATAAGAGCGTTTTCATGTGTTCCTTGACATAAATATAGAAAATGAAATCACTTAAATTTATATTTTCGCATAATATGTTTTCTATGAAAACTAACTATTCTTTTTGGATCTTAAATATTTTGTTTCATTATTTTAAACTTTGAAAAGCTTCGTTCTCAGGAGTAGTTAATTCATTAAGCTTTATTTAATGAATTAGTTGATTTTTTTCAATTCATTTCCTTTCAACTTTAGTTTCTTTAGTCTATTTATAGTTTATTAAACGGTTTTCATATCTGTTGTATCCCAGATATGAAATTCTGAACACAATGGAATAATATTTAGTATTGTCATTGTGGAGTCACAGTAGTTTTGAATTAAGTAAACTCAATAATTTATTTTTTAATTAATTGTAGTCCTAAATTTATGTAATTCCTTAATATAAACAAATACAAATTCTACTTAGTTAATCAGTATTAATCATGGGGTGGGAGTTGAAATTGGAGTAGGGCTTTGTGCATATTTGATGATTAAGCGTTCCCACGGAATTCGGCTTGAATGGTTTGTTTACAATAGGAACGGTCCGAATTTCTTACATATGTTTATATGAATAAGTGCATCGATTAGGAATCTTCGTATGAAACTCCTTGTCATGTCTTATTGAGTCTCTTATACATATTTTGTTTAAACAATTTTAATATTATAATAATGGCTGGACATAAATAATAAATATGCAAATATTTTGATTGACCGGTCCTAGAAACAGCACAGATTAATTTATGTTTAAAAATGTTATTTAAATAAGTATAATTATTGTTTTAATTAGGGCGGAAACACAGAAGTCAATAGCACTTTGTATTAAAATTGCTATAAATTTAGTTTGCTACTGTTTTAAATTAATATTAATATATAAACTAAAGTTTTACATAATATTTCACAATTATTTTATGAAAATAGGCTTGAAATGATATGTAATCAGTTAGTTTACATTAAGTTTCCGGTTATCTGGGCGTTCTCGATAACTGTTTGACTCGGCACAAAAAGATAATAAAATATTTAATATTACAAGCAAGTTCAAATACAGTTTTCATATTGATATAAGTCCATCTCCTCGTAGCGCATAAAGTTGTTGAACTATTTGCATAAAAGTGAAACTTATTCAAATAAAGCGCGCTTTATTTTTATTGATGCTAGAATTACAGTCGGTACCGCAGTTTCTACATTTACCGGCTAGTATAAGACATCAAGTGTCATGGGGAAGAGGGCATAGAATTTGAGGTTATTATTAGTTTTACGAGGGGCGCTCGTACCTAAAACAATTTTAAGTTATTTAAGTTTGTGTTATGTTGCCGACCACAGGATATTTTAAAGATATTGACTGCCCATATTATGATTCCGTGTGTGGACGTCCCTACTGCCACTTCCGGCACCGGAAAAAGAACGAACAGGATTCGCCGAATAGTCAAACCTCGAAATCGAGTGGTCCAGTGCCTACATACAAACCAACACCAAAAAGTGAATTGGCGAATTCCACCAAAAGCCATATACCCATTAGCTATGTACCAGATCTGGTGGTGAGATCGGACAGACCATTCAGGCCGTTGCGCTCATTCTCAATTGAAAAACCTACGTACAAACCAACCCCCCTGAGTGTTTTAGCAACTACAAATACTGCAAGCAGCCTTTGTGAGTATAATCCCCCCGAGAGTGACAAAGATGATAACAATAGGGGTGAAAATGAAACAAACATAGAGGAGCCTATCAAAGCAGTCCCAGAACCATTGCCCGAAGATAAAGAGAAGATTAATTCAGAAGAAAAAAACGAAACTTGTGATAAAGATGAAATTAAGGTGGATGAAAAGGAAAAAGTAGAAAAAACTGAGAAGAAAAGTGAGAAAAAGAAAAATGATGAGAGCCACAGGAAAGATAAGTATGGTCGAAGCAGTAGTAGTCACAACAAAAGTAGGCATCGGGACAAAGAAAAAAGTACAAGTTCCAGTAGTAGCAGTAGTAAAGATAAGAAGAAAGAAAAAGAAGATAGCACGAGACACAGAAGACATAGTGACGATAAAAAACACAAAAGTAAACATAGAGAAAAGGAGGTGAAAACATCTGATAAAGATAAGAAACGAAGTAGAGATGATGACAATAAAAAGCATAAAGAAAGTAAACACAGAGAGAAGCATAGCAATAAGAAGGAAATAGTATTAGAAAATAAAGAAGAAGCAGAAACTGTTTTTGAAGACCTGCCGGACGATGATTTTGACGATGACATGTCGATTGAGGCAGAGTGTTTAAAAATATTTACAGAATATAAGCCCACCGAGCCCGAGATTTTCCCGGAGCCTTCAAAAACCATCGCCAAAGATGAAACTGAATACGCACCGTACATTCCGACATCGAAGAAGCGAATTGCTTATGGAAATGCGGAGCAATCGACTTCCACCAGATCAACACACAGACCCAAAAATATAACGAATGCAGCGAATGTTATGGCTAACCGCTTCAAATTAGCACGGCAATCTCTGGCCAGTAATGAACAAAGCAATATTATTAATGAAGTAAAAATGACTTCAACGAGACGACCCATGGAAAAAGCAGCGAAGGATGAACCACCAAAGAAAATTGCCAGACTTGAGCCACCCCCGGAATTGAATGGGCATTGTTTGATCGATGATATTTTAGCAGGAAAATCAACTGCATCAAAGCCAAGGAGGATTGCTCCAGTTCAAAATGTGATATCCATACAAAGAGCGAAAGCTAAATTGGATGAAATTGCAAAGCAGAAAGCTGTAGCTACGTTTAAAACTGTATCGCATTCAATTGGTAAAGGTTCAAAGAGGGTAGCGCATATACCTGAAGCTTCGCTTAATGATTTACCTGATGTTTTACATGCTGAACGCTCTAAATTTGGAGTAAACGTCCGTTCGAGGTTTTTAACATTGTTGGCGGAAGAATGCGTCAAATTATATGTATCAAAAGAAGAAGCCCACCAAAGGGCGCTAAATGAAGAACTGAAGTGCTACGAGCGGTGTTCCGCTGTAGCGACCTACCGAAATTCGGCAATGCTGTCAATAAATAGGATAAAGAAGGAGCTACAAGAGAGAGATAAAAATGGTCTTGGACCAATACAAAGTGATGAATCAAGCAATAAAGAAGATGAAGGACCCATGCATGGTAGACGATTCTACGAGAGCATAACTCCGTTTATATTGTCTGAAGAAGAGTTAAGTCTGCATGGATATCCAAGAGAAGGTGATATACCAGGAAATGCTGTGATCAACAAAGAGCAGAAATCTAGTGCCTACGATAATTTAGGAGAAAACGAGAGAGTGTGTTGTAGATGTCATAAATCATATTTTATTGATGACGATGGTTTCCCAGTGAAAGAAGAAGAATGCAATTACCATCCACTAAGAAAGCGAACATTACGCGGAGAACGAAAGTATTTGTGCTGCAAAAGCACGGACGATATTGGATGCATGATGTCCAATACACATGTCAGCGAAGCTTCTGTGGTCAGGGAACTGGAAGGCTACCAATCCACGATGCAACCGGACAGCGAAAATGATCCGAGAAGTATCGGGGTTTATGCTTTGGATTGCGAGATGTGCTACACCACCAAAGGCCTCGAATTGACGAGAGTAACAATCGTCGATACACATTTACGTACTGTCTACGAATCATTTGTGAAGCCGCTGAATCCAATCATCGATTACAATACTCGCTTTTCCGGAATAACCAAGGATCAGATGGACAAAACAAGTACCAGCATCCTGCAAGTGCAAGCCAACATTTTACATCTGTGCAATTCAAAGACCATTCTCATCGGGCACTCTCTGGAATCGGACATGAAAGCGCTGAAGATAATACACAGCACCGTCATCGACACCTCCGTCATGTTTCCGCACAAGTTCGGTCTTCCTCACAAAAGAGCGCTACGCGTTTTGGCCAGTGAATATTTGAAGAAGATTATTCAGAACGACGTGGGAGGACACGACAGTGCGGAGGACGCTCTTGCTTGTATGGAACTACTCATTTGGCGAGTGAAGGAAGACGCCAAACTTAAGGGCATCAAATTGTAATCCTTATGTGTATTAATAATTAATACTTTATGTTAACTTAAATTATTTTACTGTGTAAAGAACAAATAAATATTATTTTTAATAGAAATTTTCGTTTGTTCATTTCAAATAACTGAAACAAGATTCATAATAAATTTCAATGTTTCCCCTCTTTCATTTATTTTATTTCAAAACAAATTACTAAAGCAAAGAAAGGAATTATTGCACCAATACATAATACATAATTTTCTGTGAAGTCGATTACTCCGTTTTCTTAATAAATCCATAAAAGCCTTCAAACCAGTCTTTATCAACTTTTGGAAATCTGTTAATTGAACCTCCACTTAATTTATGATCTTTTAAAATTTACAATGTACATTTATTGTGTGGAAATCTTTTGAATAAAAAATATTAATCTAAGATCATACTGGTATTAAAACACAACTAAACAATATATTTACTTATTAATCTTCTATTTAACAAAAGTTCATAGAGTTAGTTTAA
Source organism: Nicrophorus orbicollis (assembly GCA_018845635.1). Classification (NCBI taxonomy): domain Eukaryota; kingdom Metazoa; phylum Arthropoda; class Insecta; order Coleoptera; family Silphidae; genus Nicrophorus; species Nicrophorus orbicollis. The sequence goes on from JAFMTC010000129.1 coordinate 902,317, forward strand.
ATGAGTACCTCAATTAATTACGAAGATAGTTTACGTAACTGAGTCTTAGTCACAAAAGCAATTAAATCTCGTTCGAATATAGAGATGATCGTTTAATATTTTCGTTCAAATTGTTCGTTAACCGAATTAATTAAAGAAGCAGCTGAAGTTTAGTAACCACCAGCATTAGCTACTTAAAGTCAAGGTGTTCGTTATCCGAATATATGTAGTCTGAACAGCAACATTCTCTGCGTAACTGTTCGTTGTCCGATCTGTTCGCAGTCTGAACAGTTCGTTTTTTGATGTTATATCAATAAAATCGTAACTTGCTTTTTGTTAAAGCAATTATAGAATTTTGTTTTTGATGAAATTCTCAAAAAAATAAAATAAAAAAAAAACTTACCCATTCTTGTCGTATAATTCTTTGGCTTCTTTGGATTTGGTCAATGAATACTGGGTTTGATTAGCCAAGTCATCAAGCTGATTGTTGAATGTCTTCAGTGCATCCTTAACATCCATAATGTCATCGTTCACAACGTCCACAGGTTCCTTGTAGTTCTCCAATCTTTTCAGCAGATCCAATACATCGTTCAATTTATCGCTGGCCACCTCCTCTTTTTTAGATAAATTGTACGACTTGATCGTATTAATTATTTCTTCAGCTTTCTCCAAGGCCGTGTCGATTTTAGGTCCTGAAAAATATCCAAAAAAAATATGTAAATAACATTAATTTCCATTCGAAATTTCTCAAATGCACGTACCTTCGTTGTTATCCAAGTTATTAGCAAGATCATTAATATCGGAAATAGTGTTTCGGACATTTTCCAACTCCATCTCGGCCTTTTCATACATCTCCAAGCTCCTCGCCGCAATGTCTCCGGCCTCCTTCACTAGTTCGTGGCTGTTATCAAGAGAATATGTAACTTTCCTATTCATATTGTTAGAGTCTTGCTCCATGCTTTCGAGCTCCTTGAGAATTGGCTTCAAGTTGATTTGATCGGGGCTGAGTTGCATAACCTTTGGCTTCAATTGGTTGATGGTATCGTTGATGTGGACCAATTTGCGAGCCGTGAAGTAACCAGATTGTGCCGTCTACAACAGAATTCATTATTTCTCTTTCTAATTCAAATCATTATAACGCCATACATTAAACTCCTCAAGTATTGGATCGATTTCGTTTCCTAATTCGTCCGTAAAGTTGAGCAAGTCGTGAATGCAACTGTCGCAAGCAAAACAACCATAGTTTTGAACGAACGTCCAACGGTAAGGACACTTGTCGCATTTATCACCAATTACACCTGGTAGACATTCGCACTGTCCTGTTTCCGCATTACAACCGAAACCCAAAGAATACTCATTCTTGCAACCGCAAGCTACAAAATAATTAAATATTAAAAGTATTTCAAACAGGTGGTTTGCATGTAAATCTTACAAACGCATCCCTCCGACGTGTAATTCCAAAAGCCTGGTTCGCACTTGTCGCACATCCTTCCAGTAACGCCTGGTTTACAACTGCATTGACCTGTGGTATCGTCGCATTGAGAACTCATCGAAGCCTCGAAACAGTTGCAACTATCGCATCCTTCGCCGTTCTGGAAACCGTAATGGTTCACCTCGCACCTATCACATTTCTCTCCAATTACGTTCTTTTTGCAAATACAAGTGCCAGAGTCATTGTCGCACTTCTCATAACCGTCTTCGTTGCAGATGCAATCTAAAATTGTTTAAGAAATAATGCATTTCTGTTTCTAACGATTAATTTGTTCGAAAAACTTACTCTGACAATTCTTCAGAGTTACAGCATCACCAAAGAATCCGGGAGCGCAGTACCGACAGGCCTCACCGAAAGAATTATTCAAACATTTCAGACATTCCCCGGTCACAGTGTCGCAAGATCCAAGCTCGAAATTGATGTTACCAGAACATTCGCACTTCTTACAGTAATCGCCTGAGAATTAGAAATCATTGATAAACAATGAAAATCAATTAAACTACAAATGAATAGAACCTGCAACTTCTGGTTGTCCATAATATCCAGGAGCGCACGACTGACATCGAGCGCCGTTGTAGCCCTCTCTGCACTCGCAGCTAATTTTCTCGCCATCGGGGGTGACTTCGCATCCGGTAGCAAAACTGAAGCACAAGATTGTTATTTACGGAAATTATGTTTAATTAAAAACAAATCTTACTTATTGCTCGATATGGGTAATGGGCAGGCGCAAATTAAGCAATCCCTGGGTGTACCGTGAAGGGCATTGCCGTAGTAACCAACCTCGCACATCTCGCAGTGATCTCCGTAGGTGTTATGACTACAATTCTATAAAATAATAACGTCAGATATGCTTAACACTACTTAAACTTGAAATAAATACCAAGCATATTCCGGTATTGACGTCGCATTCTTCGGCGTGTCCGTTGCAATTGCAGGGCACACAATATTCACCCTTGCGATAGTTACCCGGCGCGCATTCTTCGCAAGAGAAACCTTGGTAGTTTATTGGACATTCGCAGTCTTCTACGGAACTAGCTATATCGAAGAATCCACTGGCGTTGATACTTGTCACGGCGTTGTCCAAGTAAACATTTTCAAGTCTGAAATATTTATAATTTGGTAGTTATTGAAGAAAATGTTAAAAATTAGTGCTCACTTTGATGTTTCTGTGATACTCCAGTATGTTGCGCGTATGTAGATTCCTTTAAGCTCTTTGAGCACCATCATCAAATCTTCTCTTTTTGCAGGAACACCGTTTGGTAATTGGAAGTTGCTTTCGACAATTTCCAACAAGTTTATGTATTTCTGCTCGACCGGTGGTTGTTCGTAGCCGTTGTGCACAAGGAAGTTATCTGCGCCTTCTAAAATAATGTCTGGCCTCATTGTTGCCTTTCCTGAAAGAACGAATTTAGTGTTTACATATTAATGGAAGTCATTAGCTGGTATATAATTTTTGAGATATACCTGAATCTCCTATGGTATAGGAAATGGTGTAATTCAGGTTACCACCATAACTAGTAAGTTGTTTTCCTAAATACACGCCCGGCGCTGAGAAGTAAACCGTTTTGGTACTCATGGACTCATCTGCTAAATCAATGACGATGGAGTCCTCGCCCTTGTACAACACAATGTTGATGTTCTCGATATGCAAAGACTCATCGTTTACGGTGACCTCAGCAATACTCCAGTTGTCCATTTCGTTGATGAAGTATCTGAGCAGATTGGAACTTGAGCATCTCTCCGTCTTGCCGAAGCAGTAACATTCCCTGCAGCCATCCTCGTTGTACTCTTGCAGATCGAACGTGCCATCCTTGCAAATATCGCATGCTGCGCCGATCACAAACTTCTTGCAGAAACATTCGGCGGACTCTTGGTCACAAATGTCCTCGGTCGTGCCTTGCGGCAGGCAGTCGCATTGTGAGCAATGCGGGAAAGCGTAATAACCAGCCATGCAAGTATCGCATTTACGTCCAACAATGTTGTCTTTGCAACTGAGAAGATGAATAGAGATTGAGTAACATAACAAAAAGAGTAAAGCTAGGAACTAGGAATGGAGTCACTTACGGACAGTTGCCTTTGTTGATGTCGCACTGAAGACTGTCCACGCCCAAAGGATTACACTTGCACTCTTGGCATCCACTGAATGAATCGTAGCCGTATGTGTGCACATCGCACTCGTTGCACATCTTTCCCACAACATTCGGCGGACAGATGCAGTCTCCGGTGTTTGGATCGCAGGTGGATGTGCTCGAGCAATTGCACGGTTTGCAATCGGGGAATCCGTAGAATCCGGTCTTACAGATGGAACACTGCCTTCCGATGACGTTGGGTTTGCATTGGCACTGGCCGCCGAATGTATCGCATTCGAAACTTAACGAACCGTCATAATCGCACTGACAATTTAACGCCCCGTTGTTATAGCCTGACGTGATGGAAAATACCGAATCTCTGCAGAAGCCATCAGCTTCCACGTCGATATCGAAATTAGTTTTGCCGCAGTTTTTAATGAACTCTCCGGTTCGATCCAAAGCTTCCTCTTCCAAAAAGCGATCATTGTAGAAATCGTGTGGCACGACTAGAAGGTAATTCAAGTAAACCTCTTTGCCTTTGGGTACCTGAAAAGAAACGATAGGAATAAGATCTTTGAATTCACTTTGGTAATATATTCAAACCTGTAGTGTTATCATGAAGTTTTCAGTTAGAGAAATCTTGGTATTCCCATCTTTCTGCACGACCAACGCCCTGCAGCCTGAAGTAGATGGGCAATGTTTGACGGGCAATTTTCCTTCGTAGAACATTCCGTTTTGCACCAATATACCAATATCGTATTCTGAAACATTTGTTTTTTTTATTAATTCTATTGTTTATTAGATTGTTTAATAATCTTACCAGCAAACTCAGGTTGATGGTAATGTACGATAAAGGAATAAAAACCGGGTGATGGTACTTTCGACCTCACATCGATAACTTTATCATTATGATTCATGTACACGTAGGTGGTGTTGGCGATGGAAACGTTAATTTTTTCTTTGCCGTCGTGAACTATAGCTTCCTTTTTAAACATGATTTTCTTCGATTCTTGCGGGTCGCTGAATGAGGATTGCGTGCATTCGTTATTCTTCATAATGCAAACTGAACTGGGTTTGATAAAGTCCAAAGACCATTCTTCGTATGGTATCACAACGATCGATTGAATACCGACGTTAGTGTTTTCGCCATGCAACCGTATGTGAATCAAATTGTCGTCTACGTTGTATACGCCAACAATACCGGATTCTTGAACCACCACCTGTCTGCAGATGAAGCTGTACGGGCAGTTGTACGTCTCGACGCGATCCCCGTTGTAGTCACGGACATCGTTGTTGTTCAACACCTTCACGCCAATCGTGTAACTGCTCTCATCACCTTGTTGTGTGATGTAATTGACCAACACAACATATTTTCCGGGTTTAGCAACTGTGATGTTGTAGTCGATTGTATTTTGATTCTCGTTCAGCATTGGTAAAGAGTCCTTCAAGTTGAGATGATTCATGTGGTTGTAGTTGTCGTAGTATTCGGTGAGCATGGAGAAACCTCCACCCCCGACATCCACGTAACCGCCAAGGCCAAGGTTGTAGTGATAGTTATTGGTATTAGGGTAGCTGTACATTCTGCATAGATCCTCATTGTCGATAGTGCAAGGAGTAAGCACTTTCTGATTCAATATCCTGGCCATGTAATATTCCTCCGGTAATAGAACGAAGTAATCGACCAGCAGATCTTTGTTGATGGTGATGCTGACGTTCCATTTACCGGTATCCATCACAAAGAGATTCGGAATGTTACCCATGGAGACTGTTTCGAAACTGGGTTGGTTGCTACTCTTGAAAATGACGTTATGTTTTTGCTCCGCGTTTTGCGGATTATCAGGAATAATTTTTATGGTCCCGGTCACTGCCTCTGAATGCTTATTTACGTAACGTATCACCATACGGTACAGCGACGGCTTGTAGATATTGATTTCCAAGATGACTTCTCTCTGTGTGAAAATGTATCAATTAATTATATGCATGAGCTGTTGTCGTTGCAATAATTACTTGTAACGGTGAGAAAACAGCGTAGCCTTTCCAGGAGTATCCTGGGAACTCGGTTTCATTGTAGTAGTATCGAACATTTGTCAAATCCGGGTTCGTTCCGTCTTCTACCTCGAACTGGTACTGGTAAAGTGTGGGGAAGTAATGGGCCTGAATGGGTTTGTTGCAAGTTCTACCGGTGATTCTCGGCTGACAGTGGCATTGGCCTGAAGACTTTTCGCAAACTGGACCGACCGATCCGCCGACATCACATTGACAATCTGCAAAGATACTAGATGAAAACTATTTCTTCAATCAGTGAGCTAATTGTTTACCTGTGCATCCAAAGAGATTGTCTTTCCTAAGATTGAAAGTGCCATCCTCGCATTCAGAGCAACCTCTGGCGACTACTGAAGGCTTGCACATGCATTGACCATCGTCTCGATCGCAAACTGCTATTCCTCCGAGGATGCCGGGTTCGTGGCATTTACATTCAACGCATCCTTCAGGATTCATGGTGTTCAAGTTCCAAAAGAGCGGTTTACATTTGTCGCAGATTCTGCCTTCGACGCGATCTTTGCACAAGCAGAGTTCACCTTTTGGTACGGATCCGCAGCCTGCGAAAGCTGCAACAACACCTGCCGGATTGCAGTTGCATTCCTCGCAACTCGGGAAGTTGTAGAAGCCATCCTTGCAACGATTGCACAGCGTTCCATCGAAATTGTAATGGCACTGGCAAATGCCTTGGGAGTTGCAGGTGATTCCATTAGAACCGTGATCATCGCAATTGCAAGCTGCAAACAAACAGATTTGAATGATTTGTTTCGTTAACGTTGGCGTAGAACTTACGCAAGCACTCTGGATAGTTGTAGTAACCGGGGCTGCAGACGTTGCATGTTCTTCCTGCGAAATTGGAGAGGCAAGGGCATTTACCAGTTGTATCGCAAACGACCGATTGCGAACCAATTTGACTGCAGTGGCATGGTTTGCATTCAGGATATCCGAAGTAACCAGGAACGCATTGGTCGCATCTCTCTCCACCGTAACCTTCCTTGCAGATGCACTTTCCGCTTTCCTTGTCGCATATTTCGGACTCGGTTCCTTTAACGTCGCATTGGCAATACGTGCAGCTGGGATAGTTGTAGTATCCATGCTGACAATCGGAGCATTGTTTTCCGCCGTAATTGCTCTTGCACATACAAGTTCCAGAGTCTTTATCGCAAACCGACGAGATGGCTCCGAGCGGGTTACACTCACAAGCTACAAGAAAACCCGTTAATGTTTAATCAGCAAAAGTCGAATCAAATCTTACGTTCGCATTCTGGGAAATTGAAAAACTCATCGGCACATTCGCTACAAGTACTGCCGCCAAAGTTGTTTAAGCAGTTACAGGTGCCCTCTTCTTGTTCGCATTGCAAATTTAGAGTACCATTCAAATAACATTCGCAACTCTTGCACTCAGGATATCCATAATACCCAAAACTGCATGAATCGCAGTTCGGTGTTTGATATTCAGGCCTGCACGTGCATCGACCAGATCCTTCCTCGCAATCTCCGGTAGAATAAAACTTGTCGCAATCGCAAGCTGAAAATTACAATACACTCATTACAATCGGCACTACCAATAAGATATGATTCCTTACGGAAACACACGTCCGTTTCGTTCCAATGTTTGCTGTACGGTTTATAAAATTTTGTCTTGCAGCGGTTGCAATTGATGCCCTCAGTGTTATGCTGACAGTTCTGGCAGACGCCACCTCCTTCGTATTTGCCGTGAATATCCAGGGATTGTTTGTTCTTGTCGACCTCGGCATCATAGATGCACTCGTTGCTATGATCGAAACAGTTGCAAGCTAAAGACAATACAATTACAAGAAGCTCTATCCACGCAACACCGGTCACTCACGTTCGCATTCGAAGGGTGCCGAAGATTTCGATTGTCTCCAAGCCTTCTGCTCGAATCCTGGGCAACAGGAATCGCATTTGGAACCGCAAGTGTTGTGTCTGCAGCCGCAGACCAAAATCCCCGGATCTGAGGTTTCTCTGTTATCGCAGCTGTCAGCGTGACCGTTGCACATGCATCTTCCTCCAATACTGATATCCTTAATTGAATAGAAGAACTAAACGGAAACAGCAATGTAACATTAATCTGAAAGCTTACGTTGATAGCAACTTACTCTTCTGGTCACGGTCGTATCTTGTGTAGCAACGAACATCAAATGTCCGTAAAGATTCTTGGTCCTTAACATCCTCAAACGAATATTCGTAGCTCTCGTCCATTCTTGCAAAACGCTGGAATTGAAATAGTGGCTGGCCGATGGACGATCTTTCAACAGAGGGATTGGAATTTCGCCTCCTTCCAATGGCACGATCTTGGAATAATCCGTGGTGCAAATAACGGAATCATCCTTGGTGATGGGATCCAACGATTTGTCACCGAAATGCGCCATGCAATCTGCACGAGATTCACCAAAGTATTGCCACGGGCTGAACGTTTTTCCGTAATCTACAGACTTTTCCAACACCCATAATCCTGGTCTGGGTGAATTACCCATTTTTACGTATACGTAAGCCACGTGAAATTCCTGAAAACAGTTATTTCAGCATTTATTTATATCAACCCCTGAAACCCTCAAATTAGAGGGACCCCAAATAAATCCACGGATAAATATATTTGCAAATTTAGACAGAGTTTGGCCATTATTTGTGGTACAATGCAAACCGTTTAATAAACTATATTTTGATGAAAGAAACTAAGAATGAAAGAAAATAAATTTATGAAAACTCAGCTAGTTCCATGAATATAGCTAAATCAATTAACTGCTACTGATATTGCATTTCTTATATTACAATTAAACAATGAGCTTTCCTATTCTTGGATGTCTTATATAACGAAAAGTGCTTCACACTCAACAATCAGCCAATCAATGTGACATAAAAAAATAATTAGTTTATAGTTCGTTTGTCATGAATTTGTATCATAAACTATTAATGTACAAAGAATATATTCCCGAATTACATATCTGTCTTCATCCAAGAATTGCATTTTCGAAATATAAAGACAGTTTTTATTCAATAACAATAAAAATGCACAAGATTTCGAACATAATTATTTAAAAATTCAACGATTATGAATGCCAAAATCAGAGCTCGGTTACGTAAAAAAAAATGTTATGAAATAAACGAGGGTCAACTGATAAGTACTATGATTTTACGGCCGGAAACTTGTATGAACACAGATTACAGAGCAGTTTAAGTGGTTCGACCATCTGTTTTTTCTTTCTCGCCTAATACATTTCTTTTGCACTCTTTTAGTTTTCATAAAAGTATTACAAATTTTCCAACATTCAAATGTTCTGCCGAAAAATAACAATATATTTCAAGTTCTTTCAAATAAAATAAATGGTTGTAAAAGCTATACAACAATTAATAGCTAAAAATAATGATGCAAATGTGTGGTTGGAAAATTGCAAGTCGTAAAGATCCTTGCGTATACAATCCGCCTTCCGCATTCTATTCTAGATTCTGCAGTAATATTAAATACAGTTACATTTAAAGTGTCGATAATGATAAATGAATTTCTTGTAATATTTAATAGAATATGTTAAGTCAGGAATATTTGGAAAATTACTTATTTACGTAAGTAAATTTCTGTTTAGAACACCATTTGCAAGTACTAGAAACTTAAAAAGTTACGTCATTGTAATCAAATCTTTTGTTTTTATTGGTGAGTTTACGAATTGATGCCAACAGTTTCATTTTACGACACTGTTTTTATCAAACATTCATGTAACACGTCCTAATTTAATTTGTTTCTTTCTGAGCATCAACAAGAATTCATTCATATATTTAGAAATTATCAATTAAGAAAGTCATGTTTATTAGAAAATAACGACATGATATTATTGAACCAATGTTCAAAGAAGATGAATGTATTAATTTAAGTTGATTTCCCAAACTAATTTTCTGTGTTGTATCTATTTTCTGTCGCATTTCTTAATTATAGTATTTAGTACTAATAGTAGTAGTAATATAGTAGTATAGTAGTAATAATAAGTGTCAAATAATTACTTATACATTATAATTATTAATAAAAAGAAATACAAATTCATATGAAAAATAAACTATTAGCTTTTAGAAAATGTACATTATTTCGATGAAAATTATGTTATATAAAAATGTATAAATAAATGGTGTAATTTTATATTTGGTACATAAAATATTTTGTTGTTAAAATTTCATATGAAGCTAACTGCTATATACTAAGTGCTTGGTATAAATTAATGTTTACTTTTACACAAATTTGTAAGAAATTAATGAAATTTGATTACTGTTATTTTTGTCTTTTGAATTAGTTTTGAACTCCATCTTTATGAATTAATTACAGATCACCTTATTTACTGTATTGCTTCTGTTCTACTACCGTTGATCATCCATTCAAATACTGCCCGCATCGCGCATTGCTTAACTATTGTATCTAGTCTAATTTTAAGTAACAAATATTTCTTTATTTCGTTATAAATTATGTGCATTAATAAGCAATTAATGAAAATTCATATGAAACTATTGTTTATTTAAACATCTTTTTTGGTCTTTTGACAAGAATGAAACCAATATACTTAGTTTTTAGTAAATAAATATAATTTTTAAGAAAATTTTAATAATAATAGCATTAAACTCAATACTTTATATTGTATTAAGTTAAAGAATATAAAATAAATTCTAATGCTGTAAAGGGATTGGGTCCTTTTACTTTAAGAAAATTATTGTATATAAATATGTAGAAGGAAACGATTGAAATTTTGTAAAAAAATTAATATTTTATTACATAAATTTCAAATAACGATAATTTCTTTATAAGCACTGTTAATTAGTATAATCTTTGCTCAAATTTATATAAAATATTGTAATTTAGGCTAAAAGACCTAGACTTTGTATTTCTTCATTTTTATTCAATTGCTTTTATTTGTTTTTGCAGTAAATGTTATTATTATTGTAATTTTATATATATATATATAATATTCTTTTGTAAATATTTTCAGTGACGTTAAATTCTGTGTTGTAGATTCAATTAATATAATTTTTTATTCAAATTTGTACAAAACTAAATGCATTTTCTTAATGTTATTTTTATCATTGGTAATTTTGAATTTGTTTTCTTTGAAGTACAGTGAATGATGCCATAATTTGAACAATTAAATTGTTTGTAACAAGGGAACAAATGGAGGAAGAATCTTCCTTCATACACATGAAAAGTATTGTATTTTTGTTATATGAATAATAGGTTTTATCTTTGACTATGCAATGCGTTCAATGAGAAAAAAATGCACGTTTGTACATGTTCCCAGAAGGTTTCTCGTTTCGTCAAGAATTGTTTCTTTGAATGTACAAAAGTGTGTTGAGCACATGTTCCTCGTGCAGACGATTCCTGGAAGAGGCGTCGCCCCCACCAAGATCTTTCGCTATTTTATCTAAACAAATGGAGAAGAGAGGCTGAATACTAAAAAAAACACATAACAAGACGCTGATTTGAAACGTCCCAGCATCGTCGTCGTGTATTTTATGAACGACGACGAGGTGGAAGAGGAATATGGACCAAGCGGAATTGCTTAATTTCGTAACGCGATGGATGATGGCGATTGCATTTATCAGCGCAGACAGCGTCAACTTTCCAAGCGTTATATCTGTCCGTGGGTGTCAATTTCCTGCTGATTTTGCTCCTTTATCATCGGCGAAAGGATGTGTCCGCAAATCGAAGTTTATTCACGCTTCTCGCAACATACCGAACGAAATTTCGTTTTGTTTCCCCGCTTAGAAATAGAATGTTCTAATGGCCGCAAGAGTGCTGCAATTCCATCGGGGAAGGCGCATTGCACCCGAATGCAAAACTCCCTCCACGACGAACTATAAATAAATGCAATTGCGGTTTGCGCCCGAAGCAACAACCGTTGTTCCTTGTTGAAACAACGCGGATTGATCTCCGTTCGAATGCAATAAGTTACCTGTCCCAAATCAATGGTGAAATTGACTTCGTTGTATTTCATGCCTCGGGATAGGGGAGGACTCTGCCACCACGTCTCTTTTCCGTCCACCGCATTCTCCGGTATGTGATTCTTTTTCGGTATGGATGGATCGCACTCGTCGCAATGCTGTACAGAAGAAGAGAAGAAAAAAACATAATGAAAAAAACAATCAAATAACATGCATCCAGAGACAAAGTTTAGACTTCTTTTAGATGTTTTCGTCTCATTTTATTTTACTCTACGAGAGTTCAAAGTTCGAATTATCGGAGTTTTATCTTGAGCCTTAATAAATGGGGACAACGGACATTAATATTGTAAGAAACCGAGAGTTCGATAAACCATATCTCGGCAAACACACGACAATCTTTGCTTCATGTTGAAATAAGACTCTTCGGACTGCAAAGAAAACTTACACAACTTCAATTAGAAGAAATTGAATTGGAAAAGTGGAAATGCAGATTTTTTAAATTAGAATTGAAAACGTGTTTCGTGTTAAAATAAGTTTCAACGGGCTGAGAAGAAAACTTCAACAACTTCGTTCAATTGGAAAATAATAAAATTTGAAATATATTTTTTAGAAATTAGTATTGTCGAGGCAAAAATGTCTGTTCTTAATTATGAAAGAAAGACTCATTATAAACTTATATATAAATTCGTTGATTTGGAAAATAGAAAATTTGAAATATATTTTTTTTGCGAAGAAATCTTCGAAAAATTCGTTCAATTGGAAAATTAGAAGAAATCTTTGACAAATTGGCTCATTTTCCAAGTAGATTTTTTTTGTTTAAATTAGGATTGGAAACTCAATAATATTTGCGATTAAAATTTTACAGAAAAACATTTTTTTTTGTCCTTTTTGCAAAAAAGCTTCTAGGTTTTGTTAATTTGAGAAAAGGGACAGGGACTCTTTTTTCTGATATAAGTTTTAAATCGTTATTTCGCCAACTGGTTCACAACGAAAGAAGAGAAGAGAGAGAGAAAAAAAAAGTGGAAAGGTTCGGGTGAATAAAAACCGCACCGGAGAGTGGAAGCAGGTAGTCATGTAAGATTTAATTGCTCTAGAGAGCAGGTGTAAGTCTATTCTTCCCTTCTGTCGATCGCCACTTGGATTATTACATTTATTTACTTCATCTTGTTCTGTTGTTGATGATGTTGATGAGCTGCTGGAAATATTGGAAGTTACTCACTTGTCCTTGTATAACGTTGGTGTTGACATCGTTCTCGGCGTTCGTCGGTCCTACCAATTTGCAGTAGAGCTCCGGGCCTCCGGTGTCTACGCCGCAGGTTGCGGTGGCCGAGACCCTCCGCCCTTGTGCTAAATTGAAGTACGGGGGTGTTAGGATCTTCGCGTTTGCCGCCCCCGTGAGGAGTACGAGCCAGAGGCACACCACAGCTGGTGGCCCAAACATCTTCACTGCACCAAACACTAACTGAAACTGCGGGACCAGAGTAAACTCGGACAATTCTGACCCTCTTCAATAGGATGTATTCAGACTTCGTTGTACCACTATCAACACCAGATAAGAATGAACATTCGAAACGTTACTTACTATCTTTATATGAATATATCTGTATATACTTATACACTGAAATGTGTCTCTCGTTTCAAGTATTTACTTTGTTGAATTTAGTGCAACCCAGCGACATTTGAATAATATATAATTTGTATCTACTTCTATAAGCACTTTTCATTTTGCTTTTCGTAATTTTACACTATGCTTATTCATTACATGATACATTGTACCTTGAGTTTACTTTTGTAAAATTCATTGATATTGCTTCAACATTATTTAATCAAAACAAAAAGTAATTAATATTAGTATTAATTCTTGTTTTAATTGATTATCTTTTAACAAAATAATAAAACTTTTAATATATTTATTACATTTCATTTATTATTCAATTCATAGAATTTCTAATAATTTTACAGTTTTATTGCTCAACAATATGAACAATATATTAATTTCAGTTTGTATAATCAACAAGTAGAAATAAACGTAAATTTGAAATTAATAAAATATTAGTCAGAAATACCTCGGTCGTTAGCCGTTTGGGCCAATAAAGATGTTGAAATAATAGAATTAATTAAATTCTCGGTCTATAATTCACTTTAAGTGGAGTTTAATTAAATCTGAATCTAACACAATTTTTTGTATATAATATTGTTGTCATCAATCGTAATTGTTAAATCTTTGTTCATTTATTAACTAATTAAATTATTACTTTAAAATATTGAAATTAACTCAAAATCAGGAAACCTAATATAAAATAATTTAAAATTTAAATTTATAATAATTGTTTATGAACTACATATATATATTTAAATTTTATAGAGTAATTACATAAATAAGAATGAAATGTCTAAAGTAATGATAATTTTAAATCGACTTAATTTTATATAAAACTGGATGTTTGTTTACTCTTAGAACTTCAAATATTACAAAACAATTGTGTTACCAAGGTTTTGGTACAATGCGCAAGCATTTATGATATATTGATTACGTTTTGGGAATACTTTTCAAATACAAAAGGGCTTTTAAAAGAAGCTTGGGAACATAAACGGATTGCAACCGGGTTTTGGCCTTGGGTCCTTTTGTCCCTTCTCCAAATCTTGCATAAATCAAATGGGTGAAATCTTCCACAATCTGATCTGATACGAAAGAAACCTATGTACATATTTGATGTGTCAAAGTTAACCAATTTTTAATAATAATAATCATTTAATTTAACAAAGGGCTTTTGTCGGTGGACTTTTTGCCCAATTTGGATGCATTATTTAGCAAAATTATTTGTGAAACAGGAAAACTGTAAATATGCATATTTCGATTCTGGTTAATTAGTTTTACAATTAGTATTTATAATGCAATCAAAATATTTCAGTATTTCAAGTAGTTTTCAATATGAGACTTTCATTTTAAAGGATGGCAACCATCAAACAATATAAAATGAAAATAATATTTGAATGAATAAACAACTTATATAAATTATTAATTTTAATTATGATAAATTGGGTCAATTAATTAATTGGTATTTAGTAATCCCCTAAATATTAATAATTGTTATCTTTATTGACTTTTCTAAGTTATAAATTAACGTATAAATCATATAACAAAACACCTAATAATAATCTCATTAGTTCGAAGTTGGCAATGAATAATGCTGAGTTGTATAGTTAAATTCTGATCTTAAGCAGTAATATTTACATTAGCATATATATTTTCATTTAGCTTAGCCTTTTCATAGATAACTAAATATTTTGAAATTAATAGCTTGTTATTTCTATTATATCTTTATAATGTTAATGCTTTTGACCAAAATCAATAATTAATTGTAAAGTATAAACAAATGTACAATTTTAATTTATACTTCTTACATTACATGAAATATAACCATTTGAAAGACATATTTATGTTGATATAAAGTTTAAATTAAAGATAAATAAAGCAGTCTAAGTATTAATAATTATATTAAAGAATTTTGTAAATAAAATATTCTCTAATAACTATGTTCGTAATTGTTGTTTGATTCCAATTAAATGAATATGCAACCAGTTGTTGTGCTTTTTATTATTGTAAAATATAGGTTATAAAGCATTCTCACCATAGATATTTGGTATCTATAACGATTTATATTTTAATAAAACACAATATTGCACGATATCATGGAGAGCACAGGTAATATAAGTGAAACAATATTATGGTGGATAATAATTGAATTTTAATTCTTAAAAGGTGATAGTTTGAAGCGTAAAAAGAGGCAGTATTATTCACACAAGAAGCAGCGGCGTTTCGAAATCACTGCAGGTCTAAAGGGATTTCTATGCAGTTGCAACTTCAATGAAAGAGACTGTGTCAAGGAATCCTACAACATTTTGAATAAATATGCAGACAAGCTGTATCCCCCAAAAGAAACAGAGGAAATTGATGAAGACAAGGGTATCGAGGAGGAACTTTCTGCCGAAGTGGATAAATTGAAAAACGAAAGAGGAAATGAGGAAAGAAGGTTCCAATACATTGACACTGGTGCCAAAAACATTTTATTTGTCAAGACTACATTGGATGAACCAATTGCTGTTACTAAGGAGATAGTTGACGATATTATAGCCGATGGAAAACAACAGACCAGGTATCTGATTCGTTTGGTGCCAATTGAGGTTACTTGCAAAGCTGTGGCTGCTGAAATCCGGGAAGCCCTGAAACCTTTGCTAAAGAAGAACTTTGATACTGGGTCAAAGACGTTCTCCATAATCTACAATCATAGATTCAACAACACCTTGAACAAGGAAGAGATTATCAGGCTGGTGGCCGATGATGTTTTCGCAATAAATGCCGATCACAAAGTCGACCTGAAAGGAGCAGAGACCAGTATAGTCATTGAAATAATCAAAACGTTTGCATTTCTCTCTGTAATTCCAAATTACCTTAAGAATAAGAAACACAACTTGCATTCAATTTGTAACCCAGAAGAAAACAGTAAGCTGGAAGAAAATAAAGAATAACAAAATCTCCTGATATATTTTTCATATTTACGCAATTATATTAATAAAACTTATATACAATTTAATTGTAGGAACAAGGAAAAAATAAATAATTACATATTTTTTAATTGGCTCATATTTTTTTCAACAAATCTTATATACAGTATATGAATCTTAAATGCAAATTAAATTGTATTAGAAATTCTTGCATTTCATTAAATATTATGGGAACAAAATAAACGACAAAATAGAGGAAAAAAATAACTTAACATTAATGAAATAAGAAAAACGCGATCGGGCAGAATATGTTGCAACTGTCTTACGTCAAATTTTGCGAAAACAAAACATCCTGTTACTTCTTCTCAACAGTTTCCCTCTGGATGTTACTGAGACAATGAAATAAAATATTATGTACATAACAGAGAAAAGGTAATCAAGTATTGGGATGGAGGAGAGGGTGAATATCTGTTGATTTAACAATAATCTTCTTGTACCAATCACAATACATATAATTTCCTTCAACTATTTGAATCTGAAGCCCTTGGTGCTGTGGAAACTGTTTTTATGATGAAAATTTCTGCGGTTCCTGTGTCTACCGCCTGGATTGTAAAACTGCCTGTAGTTATTTTGGCCCCAATTTTTCGCGTTGTGAAATTCCTAAGTAATTAAGAAGACATAATTCGTTAGAATTATATACGTGTGCGTTTTGAGTGAGCGGTGAACTCACCTGTACTGGATTGT
Source organism: Nicrophorus orbicollis (assembly GCA_018845635.1). NCBI lineage: Eukaryota > Metazoa > Arthropoda > Insecta > Coleoptera > Silphidae > Nicrophorus > Nicrophorus orbicollis. The sequence goes on from JAFMTC010000129.1 coordinate 919,081, forward strand.
AGCCTGGATTGGATTTGAATGCACTATTGTTGTTTGTTTTCGCATGTTTGACACGTCCGACATCTGTATCGGCATCAACTAATGCTCGTTTACGTTCCTCTCGCCTCTCGTTTGCAATTTCTTTGTCCAATTTAGCTCTTGTTCCGCTCCATGTGGAAATCGGCTGCGAATAACCGGCATGCGACATCTTTAGTAATTCATTTACTGTGGCCGAATTACTATTACCACTACTACCGCCAGTGGCCGACTTTTCGCTATCACGTTTGGTGCTCGAATTCGAAGGACTGTTCTCTTCCGTGGAAGAGGTCACCTTCCATTCGCCGTTCGTTGCAGCTTTGGTTGATACTTTTTTGATAACATTTTTACTATTTCCGTTGCTGCAACCACCCTTCGTCACCACCTCCTCCTCATCTGAGCTCGTTTCTTCGTCATCTTCATCGTCGTCCTCGTAATCATACGGCACTAGCTTCGCGGGGTGGGCATTGGTTTGATTGTTGGACGACGTCGAAGTGACAACGACCGCATTCGATTGGCTAGAAGACGAACTCTTTGTTATTGTATTGTTTTTTTTGAGGGATGATTTTTGGGCTACCGATTGCCGTTGCAGCTGCAGAGGTGGCGACTTCCTCTTTTTCTCTTCGGCCACTTCCGACTCGTTTTCACTGGACGACGAGGAACTGTCACTCTTTTTTTTACCGTTCGAAAGCGCTCTTGAACTTGTCACTGCACCGTTTTGATCCTCCAACTTGATCATTTTGTTTGGAGGCAGCTCAGGTCCATACACTTTGCTGTTACCGTTCATATGCGGCTTGCATGGACTCGAACTAAGGCTTTTGCTCACGTTGTTCGCAGGTTTGTTGATTTTATTTATTGTCGTACCATTTACTGTTTTCATAGGAGCCTTTTCCAATTCATACAACAATATATATGCATTTGTAGAAAATACTGCTTGATGAGAAATTGGTCTCACCTATTAATAAAAAAGATTTGGGTTAGACTAGATCCAATATTCAACTTATAAGTATGCTTACCATGCTGTCATCGAATTGATAAAAGTTTCCGCACGGAACTTGGGCAACCGCAGTATAGTGACCACAATTAACAGTGGGTCCCATATGGGTAACCATTGAAACAAGTCTATATATAAGAGGTGCATTTGGTCGATGCCTTGCATACCTGCTCAATTCGAGCCTCTGTTTGAATTGAACGAATTTAGTAATTTTGTTATTCGTCACAGAGAATCGTTTGTACTGTATGCATAACACCATTGGTGCCCTCTCCAAGGAAAATTGTTTCGTCGCGTGAACCTTCAACATAGTAAAAACAAATTAAATATTGCACAATAATGAAGACTTATAGTTCACATACCTTCTTTTTACAAGCTTCACAATGGTATGAAGCTTCGTCCAATTGCTCTTTCGCGAAATAAGCTTCAAGAGCCTCGTCCAATGTTTGAGCTTTTCGAATATCTAACAGCAAATCTTGAAAATGTTGGAAAGTAGTACTCACATGACCACAATCCAAGCATCGAACGGCCGAACGCAAATATCCGCCCAGAATTTGATTAAGAGGCGTCGTCTCTTTAATACGAGAATCGAACTGCGAATGATTCTTGAAACGATTCAAGTAAGACTTTTCCATAGCCTCGACTAGGTACCGCATAAACTCGTGCGCATCTTCCTGCCTGCCAGGTATCAGATTTCTGCACACTACTCGCAGTTTATTAAAAATTAGGAAAGGACGGATAGAATTATTATTGCGTTGCTGAGAGTCCTGGAGTGTTTTCCTCATAGCACACACAATACACAAGCCACCAGATTCCTCACATTCAACCATGTGTTGCTTGTCAGAGATTAACCAGTTGGCAAATGCAGGCACATGAAATAAAGCCTGTAGGGTGGAATTTAAATAACACGTGTTGCCCATATTTACCATGCCTGCCCCAGCAGCCCAGTCGGTGTTACCCCATCCCAACTGGACTGCCGTCAATGGGAACAATTCATGTTTAGCCATGGGCATTGTTTCATCACTGCCCATATTACTGCTAGCAGCAGAATTTTGTCCCTTGCCAGGCTTGTTAACGCCATACTTGGATTCTGCAGACTTTAATACAATATATTTAGACTTCAGTATATCTAGGACGGAACTCTGATAACTCCCCGCCGGCTCAAATTCTATATTAGATAGAAGGGCCTTCTTCGAGGAGCCAGCCAATTGGCTGTCCAATCCATTCTCCAGCGAATTGGAGCCCGTCGAAAGTGCAGTACGGAGAGCTGCGTTCACTGGATCTACGGTTGATGCAGGCATTATCTATAGGACAGGAAAGAAGAAAAACACATGTTGCATGAAAATAATTAACAATAATCCAGATAATAGGCAACCACGTATACGCGTATTTTCAATAAAACGCGCCAAAAAAAATTAATACATTATAAGCATGCTGCTAGTTATTTAATATTTTCCAAATAAATCACATAACAGAATAGGCGGCAAATTGAAGGCGTGATCAATGTGTTGAATTTGGTTTGGCGACCTCCCCCCACTGAGACCGTTCTTATATTGCCACATTTTTTGTTTCAACCTCGTCTTCAACATAACCTGTTTGTAACCGAATTCTGTAGAAACCGCGTGTTCTCTTGAACGCAAAAGCGAAGGGATCGTAGAGACATGCTCCTGAAAACTACCACATCGCACGATGATTATGTACACATCGCATTTCGTAACCATGGAGAGCAGTTGTTAATTAGGAAAAAATGGCACCGGAGCTTGAAAAAATGAAAGTAAATAGATGCGGTGTTTTCCCCCCCGAATCTGCAAGTATAGTTATATATGTATTGATTCGTTGAAGACCATCATTTTTTGGGGGCACGTGCTTAGCCCGAACCCGAAGAAGTAGTATAGGAATCTCGCGCGCGCGTTCTTCCCGACACATCTCTTAACTCTCATAGCATGCATGCAAGTATGTATGTATATGAACGTGGCTCACTCACCTTATTGTATTCCAAGTGGTACTATTACAATAATGCTATATCATCAGTAGATCGCATAGTTTTGATAACTTCGAAGCAGTACCCGAACCTAGGTGACAACTACCGTACTATGTTCGAGGGAGACGTACCGACGGTCCCAAAAAATTAAACATACAGAGAAGACAAATAATAACAAGACACTTTCTCTCACTCCTCCGCACTCTTCGCACCACTCGACGCTGTTGTCACATAAATGCTCTCTTTTGCTTCTCCGATACACACAACCGCGCACACCGCAACGTTGCCAATTTTTCCAGCGTATCCTATGGTTACCTAACCAACAGTTAACGGTCATTTAGGCAATCCGCAAAGCACAAACACAATTATTTTATACCATTTTTTTATAATTAAAACATTCATAATTCATTGAATTTCATTTGGTTGCAACAAAATATTATATATAATTAAGGAAATAGTCGAGGTGAATAACATTCCGTTACTATCCGCTAGGTGGTTATCAACGCAACTACTTTTATAATAACATTTATTGCAACAACTACAAAAAATAAATTTAATATAATAAAATGAAGAAATACAAAAGAAAAGTATTTTGCTGCAAAGGGTTATAGACCATAGGTCTTTCTGCCCTACTTTAATATAAACACAAACATCTCTATTAAGGTTAATCAATATTGAGATAATATAATTATTTAATATTCAATACACTTTAATTGTTTCTAGTTTTAATAATATAAATACAATTCAATAGCATTAAATTATGAATTCAATTTTAGTTGTATTGTTTTCCACCAGGTGCTATAATTTACCCATTCCTGACTCTCCCACTTCCGGCACGAGGTGGTGAAAAAAAGTATTATGTACAGCGCCGTTCTTAGGATTTTAAACAATTTTTAGGGCTCGAACAGGAGTTGGACCCCCGTAGAAAATGGAATAATAATTTAAATAATCTTCTTTATCCGTTCCCCACTCTCCTCATTTGGAAATTTAAATAATAAAATTTAAATTGCCCTATGCAACAATAGCATTTTATTTCATTTTTTTGTTGTATTTTTTCTATTTTTGTTGTGTTGAACTAAATGTAATTAGTGCATTCCTTGTGCCAATATGGATTTTAAATACAATTTTATTATTTTATGTTTTGAAAAGCTTCGTTAGCAGTAGTTGGTTCATAAGCTTTATTTAATGAAATTATTGATAAATTGACTTTAACTAGTTAAAGCACTTGTAAAACAATTATATAAGGATTTCTTTTAAGACTTCTAAGACTATGTCGCCTAATCTGCAGGAAGGCAGTCCCTTTATAATAAATATTTGGGGCGTTCATGTATACAAATTCTAAGGGTCGTGTAAGTACTTTGATACCTTTCATGTTGGACCTACATATTAGGTATACAGGCACTTACAAATTCTAAATACTTTTAAGAATACAGGTGGATGATTGTAAAAGACATCATCAGCAGAAAGGAGAAAGAACGGCACAGCTCGAAGAACATAGTGCAGAGGTGCAATGAGCCAGCACAGAGTCAGAAGTGCGGAGCACCTTGCACAAATAGAAACAGCATGGTCAGAAAGACAATGGATAACTCTGGATCCTGTATGCTTGTTTGAGGAGGGAGTGGTTTTAGTGCACAATACCACGGTTCTTGCTCCAGCTGTGGTCCCTTTTGAAGGTTTCCACTCCTCCGAAAAAAAAAGGTGGATGATTGTCTTTATTCCTGGTGGGAGCCGTGGATATTCACCCGATTTACCGATCCTAGAGACGGTACTATGTTTGTGTGTGTCTATTTGCAATCTATCCATTCGGACATTCAGCAAATCACACATCGTTGTAGACACTTGTTTTTGGAATCGTTGCCCATTGACATCTATTACATTATGACTGTTGTATGTTTGTATCGGGAATTGAATCCAAGTTTGCGGACTTGCGAGTCAAGACATTCAGCGCTGTCGCGCCCCCTCAAGAAAGGCGCCCGCGTTGCATGCCCGCTTACGCCGATTTTGATTGTTTTATTTAAATATCATATCTTGTTTGTTTACTAAATAAATGTAGATGCCTGATGTTTAATAACACATTAGTAAAACATGATATAATCTTTCGTTAATTATCAAAATACTATCGTAACAGAATTATCACGTCAATTCGCCATGTTTATAATGATGCAAATAATTGTACATGAATCTGTTTAACGAAATGTTCTTCTGATTATTTCATTAAAATGTTATTTATTCTTGTCATTATTTAACAATTACCCTTTGTAATTGCTTGAAATTGTTACAATAAATATAATTTATATTATAATAAAAATAATTGGGGCAGAAAGAGCTATGGTCAATAGCCATTTGCAGCATTGGTATTTTATAAAATGTTGTGTTTGTACATATTGTTGCAATAAATATTATTATTAATAATTAGATTCATTGCAACAGTCACAGTCATACAATAATAATAGCAATGAAATAAATATCCACAATATTTATTTAATTAAACTACATAAGAGACAATTTAATAATAGTAATAACTATACACATATCTATAATTAAATTATGTACATTTAAGTTTGTATTTGTTTGCATTAAAATTTTAAATTATTTTAAAAATCTTAATCTAAAATAAAATAATATCACAATTTTGTTTCTTCTGGGAATGTACTCGCACAGTTAATATCAGAAATAAGGTAGAAAAAACAGACGTAAGATAGAAATAGAGATCAAATTTAGTCTATGACTAGCTTGAGTTTTGGAAGCGTGACTAGATATTAATGAACTTAGGCTAGCTTCAGCACGGTGGGTTCATCCTTCAAGAACGTGCTGGAGCGTTGCATGCCGCCAACGGACGCCGCCATCGCCGATTTCTGCTTTTGATCTTCCTGCTGCTGCTGCTGCTTCTTCAGTGGCCTAGTGGTTGGTTTCTCTATTTTCCTCACGTTCGTAGCGCTCACGGCATTGCGCTTGTTCAGCGGCTGCTCTTTTTTGGCCTCCTTTTTGATGTTGCTCGTGGATTTTGCAATGGGCTTCGGTTTAGGAGCAACAGAAGCGGAACGGTTGCGGTTGGTTAGGTTGGACGTTGATGCAGATATAGGTTGCTTTATGTGACGGGGAGCGGACGCCTTGGCGGAACTCGCTTGAGTCGGAAGGGTTAAAGTGCTGATTCTACGAGTGGTAGATGGACTTGGCGGGACTTGAGGGGCTTTCGCCGCTAAGAGCAAGCTCCTCCTCAAGGATGGACTGGGATGGGCTTGACTAGTGGCTGGACTGGAATTACGGGATGAATCTGAAGAACTTGTAGTCTTACTAGAAACCATCCGAGGTAATCGGCTGGGCTCGGTTCTTTTGTTAACTTTAGGGGTCTCGTCCAGTTTGGCCAATTTCCTCACGTGATTCTTTAAGCTCGGATCCATTTTGCTCCAAGACGGACACTTGTTAAGCTTGTGCGGTTTCAGCAGCAACCGCTTCTCGAAGTGCGCATGCAACCGTCCGATTAAGTCTAATACTAAGTCTGTTGCAGTATCCTTGTACTTGTTGATCATATTGTGAGATCTAATAAATATATTGCATTCTTGCTCCAAGTTTAATCCTTCTGCTGAACTTAGCATAATCTCTTCTACTCTTCCAATACTGACGAAGTCGACGTCCAGCAACGTGACCATAACACCAACGTAATGCTGGCTTATGAACGATTTGCACTGCTGGGCCAATTGAAGGCCCAACTGGATTACAGATTCTGCCCACTTCAACGTGGGCAACGACGTCAACAATCTATCGCACGACAGATGTGTAGTAAGTACATTATCGCATGTTAAGTAAATTACATGCTGCTGATAGCATTTTTCCTTCAATTCCTTAGGCAATTGAGCAAAAGCCCGATTTGGCCATATTTTTAAGTAATGCAATGTTATCCACTTCAAACATTTTAAATAGAGCTCGTCCAGGCCATAAGCTGCAGACAGCGGCAACACCTGCAATTGACAATAAATTGTAAAATATTTTACAATGTTATTGAATGCAACAAACCTCTAAGACTCCGGTCAGACAACCAGAACATGGCGAATGAAACTGATGACAGTGCCGAGATTTCAAAGCATGAGCCACTACCTCCTTAAGACCTTCTAGACTCAGCATATCCGCTAAAGAGGCGAGTTCGACTAGGCTTATGGAATCCGGCACGTGGCTTGCTCCACTGTAAATGTGGCAGAGAGCGAAATGAACAGCGTCATAGCTGAATCCCTCGATGGTCAAGGAGCGGCCCCTCAAGGTGCCAGCAAAATATTGGCAACGTGAAATTAGTATGCATCGATGTGCTCGGATCACCCTCGGAGGACTACCCACGTGCAGCACGGTGTCAGTATCCGTTTCCTCCAGAAACATTCGCAGAAGATCTGTTCCCAGCCTTCTCTGACATGTTGATGTTTGCGAGCCTACGAGATTAGATAGTTTCCAATTACAACACAGATCGAACATTAAATTACTTATTCGTGATATGCAATGTGCCTACTGTGTTTCGCATAACAATGCACATTATATGCCATCATTGGCTACGTGATATTCAAATCTTACAAACTCACAATAGAGAACAACATTAATGCTATGCACAACACCTAAAATAGCAACGCATACAACTTGATAAACGCCCAAAGATTTTAAATAAAAATCTATTGAACTATATTACATTAAACAAGGAATGGAATTTATAAAAAAAATATCAAATTAATGCCACCTGTATACTTAAAGCAAATGATGTCATTGGATTCATTATGTAATCATCAAAGACATTGAAATTTAACATTTATACGTTTTCGATATATTATATATTTCAAATGTTATGTTTATATAACATTTGAAATATATGATTCACAAATTAATCACTAATGATGCCATCTATGCATATTAAACATATAATTTTTTAAATGTGTAAATTACCTGTACTTTCAACTAAAGAGCTGGTATTATCAGGTTCAAGAGGTCTTGGAGCAACTCTGTAGCCTCCTGATCTTGACATAAGCAAAGGACTTTCCACCCAAGAACTCTCTGGAATGGATTTACTCATTCTTGGCACATATTCACTGCAACTCTGTGGAACTTCAGGCTCTACTTTTGGTTTAGCTGTCATCAAATCAGATAATCTAACAAACTGAAAATATTGAGATTCAATATAAATTTTATTTATAAACCTAAAAGATTTGTTCTATTTCACCTTGGTAGTTATTTCTTCTACAGGTTCAGGTGCTGCTTTTGGTGGTTCTACATCAGCTGCTGTGGAATTTAAACTTTCCAAATCAACCTCACCAATATCACTGCCATTCTCAGAAGCTGTATCATCAGCATTCTTTACTCTCAAAACTTGTCTGTTGGAGGCTCGTCTCCTGTGATTGAGCAGCCTGCTTGGCACTCCTTTCTTCTTGGGGGCTTCAAAGTCAATTACCATGGAGAAGATATTCTTTGTGGTGAGATCTGTAGTGATTGGGACAGTCTCATTGGATTCCTCCTCCCCAACTTGACTGAGATCCACAAAAAAACCCAGAGACGGTTTTGAGGCTGAATCCAGTTTCTCCTCCTCAAAGTTTACAATTGAATTGAATGGGGTGTCTGTTGGAGTGTCCTCGGAGGGTAGCTGCAACATCCTGCTGTACTGTGGCATGGATGTGTGAAATAAGAGGGAGCCCTGTCTTCGTTCGTCGTTCTTCCTTTGCTCGTCCATGACTTCTTCCTCATCCTGCAGACTAGATGCATCAATGAAACAGTGGGCCCCATTCAGCAGCTGCTCGTTGTGCCTTTCCTTCTGCTCCTTGGTGCGACTTCTCCTTTGCTCCTCATCACTTCCAAGGCCCGAATCCATTTTACTCATACGCGTTCTTCCGTCCGATTATCTTCATCGCTTTCTTAACACTGCCATCGGCTTCGGATCTCTGAAGGCCACACCACACATACAGCAGCGGATCTCGTATGTTATTTGTTATTGTCCCCCACGGTTGTACATTTATTTTGACATTTTCACATGCATTGACATTGACGAGAGAGAGAAACTGGAATGAAGTTAGGATCACTAAATCACGTATGAAATCCCTTCCAAATTTGGCCAAACTACATAACGAGCACACACAAAAAGGAAAACAACAACAACAGCGAAAATAATTGACCTTCGATTTATAAATAGTAATTATTCATAATTATAGGAAGAACCGAGGAGAATATGAGAGGAAAACAAGGCACTGCAAATTATATTTTAATTGCTTTGAACCCAATATGGTTCTGACCATAAAACGATAACAATAAGACCATAAATAGACCAAACAATATCTTCCTCTTCGAAAATCAGCAAATATTTATTCACTCACCTGCGCTTTTGTTTAGCGAACAAACAAGCACTCTTAGGTTAATTATCGATCGTCCAATTTGATGTACATAGAAGTACGATGTTCGTACCTTTTTGAAACTGCCAATTCTCAATCTCGATTATCTAATTGTGATTGATGATCTCAAGTAGTGGGAATCCAAAAATTTGCATAAATTTTCCATTGCCATAGCAATAAACTTTCTATTCTAGTTAGCGATTATTTTCATTAAATTAGCAGGTAGTAAAAAATGTATCTACATAGCACTTCTTAAAGTAAGCTATTTTTAAATTCAAAACTATGCGGCTTCGGACGTACAAAAAATAAATAAATACAAAACTATGCTCAATCTGCATTTGCAGATGTCGCTCCATTCGTCTTATCCGATCTACCAATAATAAGCTTAAACTTGTCAGTTTGTCAGATAAGACGTAACCTGAAATTTGTTGCCCGATTAAGTGTAAATCTATTTAAAATGTTTACCTTATACTTATTTACGTTATTAGCAATAACAGTTGTAAGCTTCCAAAACATTGCACCACTTAATAAACTTAATTTTACCTGTTTTTTTTTAGCCTTCTATCAAATCGGAATTGTCCACTGAAGATTGTTGGTCTTTGGGCATCAATAAAGCGAATTTACTATGCTCATCCTGTGATCAACTGCCAAAGTTCAATTTGGAATTCTTAAAGTAATATTTTCTTCGTTTCTTTGATTATAAAATCAACAAAATAGTTGTTTTTAGGGACCACTGTAAGGAATGTTGTCATGCAGATGATGCAAGCAATGCAGACAAAGTTTATGCCAAAGCAATTCTGGAGGTATGCACCTGCAAGTTCGGAGCTTACCCCCAAATCCAGGCCTTCATCAAGAGTGATAAGCCTGCGAAATTCAGCAACCTGCAGATCAAGTATGTTAGAGGTTTGGATCCAATTATCAAATTATTTGATAAGGATGGACATCTTAAGGAGACAGTGGCTATTGAGAAGTGGAACACTGATTCTGTAGAGGAATACCTCAACACTCATTTACAGAACAATGAAGAGGTGGATTATTTAAGAACTAATATGGTGTAGTGTAGTATTTATTAAAATTATTTTAACGTCACGACGCCGTCTTTAATTTCGACTGTATCCAGAGATTCCAGTTTCTTGTTGAATTTCTCCTCTTTCCCTGATTGTTTCAAATACGCCTTGAGCACTGCTTTTCTCAGTTTTGCAACTGACATACTTTCCTTGCCTTTCAGTTCTTTGAGTATTTGTGTTTCAAAAGAAAACTTGCCAGGCTCTTCAACACCATTTTCTTCAACTGCTTCCTCTGATTTTCCATTTTCAACAATTTCTGGTTCAACTTTGGCTTTTTTGCTGGCAGCCTCTGATTTGACTGCTTCTTCTGCTTTCCTTTTCGTTGCTGCATTCTTTTGCTCAAGCCATGTTTTCTTGTAATTGTCAATAACATTCCAAGCAGCTTCTATATTATGTTTTGGTACTCTTCCACCCAATGAAGAGAACACAAAATTCTGTAAATAAGAGATTAATTATGTGAACAAACAGAAATTGCATAATTGACTTACCATAAATGGTTTCTGCTTCATTGGCAAATTGTTATTAACTAAAATTTTGTCTAAAACATTTCTTAAATCTTTCGAGAGTTTCTTATCATTTTCTATCGAATTTCTTATCATGTCCATCCATTCCTGCTGTTTCTGCTCTCCTTTCGGAATATCACTCTGTTTAATACTAGAACCTTTTGCTGAATATCTATCAGCCTCACTCACACACCTGATATGTTCCCCGTACGCATCACCACTAAAAACAAACAATTTTAATTACGATTCATTGGTAGAGCGAAATAAAACTTACATAAAATCTCTGAGGCAATCAACACATGTTAGATTTTTGCCTCCTTTGCAAGAGAATTGATAATGCTTCTCTACTTTCGGCTTCTGCAGGCTCTCACCACAATTGTTGCAAGTAAAGTAGACCATTTTTGTTGATAAACTAGTGTTTAAAGAATGCCAGAAATTTAAAATTGCCAAAACCAGAAGCAGAGCAGTTACCGCTATACTACACGAGTTATTTTTAAGGTTAAACTGTTGATAACCTATGTTTATATTTGAAGTTAAGGCTGGTTATGGTAGAAAGCTTGATTGGTTGCCTTCTTAAGCCATGTTTTTAAATACAAATTTATCAAAGAATTATTATAAAATTGCTTATTACTACTTCTTTTCAATTAAGTTTATTTATATGGACCCTTATCTTATTATTTATATAAGATTTTTTAACGAATGACATAAAATTTTACTTAAAAATCAAGCTCATCAAACCTTTATTATATTTTTTTATTATAAATGTTAATTATATTTTTGTTAATGATTTTTGAATTAAAAAATTAAATACTTACCTTTTTAAATGATTTTTAAAGTCATATTTGATTGGGTACTTTCTTAAGATATGTTTTAAAATGCAAATTTACCAGAAAATTGGTTAATTATTTATAAGTTATTACTGAATGATATAGTTTAATAATAGTTTCAAAAACAAGATTATTCTTCATATTATTTATTTTTCTACAACAAATTTTGCAATTTCTTGTTTAATTATATTTTTCTTCATAAATGCAAACAATAACAACTTACCTTCCATTGTACAAATCAATTAATACGAATTATAAATAGATTAATGTCAACAATAAAAAGAAAACAATGTAAGTTTATTACAAAAACAAAAACGACGTCTTCTCAATAAACCCTGAAATGATCAAGAAAATAGATATGTAGTAAGTGTTACGATTAGTATAAAAGATTAGTCCATCGGATATAGATAGTATTCTCTCTCTATGCCTACACTTAGCTTAAAGTACCTGTAAATACATAACATTTACATAAAGAAAGAAATAGCATTCTTTTATATAGGATCTCGTTAGGAAGGTGTTCACATTTATTATTACACAACGCTTTTATTTTAAGGACTGTGGAGCGAGAGTTCGTGTATTTGAAAGAAAAAGTGAATTAGATTTTTGCTGTGTGGTTATTTTTTTATTTTTTTGATTTATGTACGTTTATTTTCTCTTCAATAGATATATTTTTTGATTTCAATTGACATACAGTACAATAAGCTCATTGTGATGAAGGATTCTGTTTATATATATATTCGTAGATGAAGGAAGGTAAATGAATGAAGAAAAGAACAGAAAATGCGCAATTTGAGTGTACCTGTGTTGTGTGTTTCTGTGGTAGATATTGAAATCAGCGAAACGAATATGAATTGCGTGCGTTTATGTTGAACATAAAAATCATCTGTACCATTATATTCTTTTAGCTTTACACTTTGTATATATATATAACATTTGTTATTTTTTTTTGTATAAATATATATGTTTATAAAATATGTAGAAATATAAATATAGTATTTTTTTTATAATATTATTAAAAACTTGTGATGCGCTTCTTCAACTCTTTCAAATCAGATTTGTACGTGGAACAGAACAAAATTCGATAACGTAACGGGTGTATAGTTGATACAGTTAATAATTATATATATATATATATTTTTGTTAATATAAAATTAAATTATTGACTTCAATTTAATTGCAAATTAATGGATTGATTGTTACAAAACGCGTTATATTTGTAATAAATAGGGTATTTTTTTTGTAGTCGTTCTTAAGTGTGTCGAAAGGAATTTGAAAACACTCTACGCTTTTTGTCGTTTGGGTAATAATAATAAGATATGTTTGTTTGTTTTATATAGTAGATAGTTTTCAATAGTGGATAAGAATAGGATTGTACCTATTGCGTGTGTTAAAAAGACAAATAGTTAGTGAGAATCCTTTTTTTAGGCAAGCGGGGACGGGGGCAACATCAATATTTCTGTTCATTAAATCTATCTAAGTTTGATACAAATCGGACCAATCCAAATGGAAATTAGTTTGAATGCTTCGACAAATCATTATTTTGTTGTTGTTTTATTTATATTTTTTGTAATTGTTGTATGGGATTGTCTACTGAGCGTCGTTGAATGAATTGCTGTGTAATCATCGAAACGCGTCAAGAATTGCGTGGATTTGAAATGGATTGGTCCAATTCATGATATTATATATATATATGTATGTAGTATAACATCGAAAAATCTAATTTTTCCCATAGAAAAGTTAGTATATATATATATATGTATACAGATTTGTTTGAAGAAAGTGGTAAATGACACGTAAAGGACCTTTCGGTTGATTCAGTATTTGGCAAAACGCAACCGTTGCTTACGGACGAATTCCGTGGCCAATCGATCCGTCGCTCTCGATTCGAGGATCTGCAGAATCGGTTGATCTGGAATAAAAAAATAAATTTAAAATTATTAAAATTCATTTATTTATTTCTTGTATAGATTGGGGTGAACAAATGTTTGTCCGTGACAAATTGCTTTCAATTGAATGTAGATATAATATGTAAAATGCTTCATAAAATATTCATATCTTTATCAAAAATTATTCATTTGTAATATTTCCAAGTAATTATTTTTTTCTGAAAATATTCCATCTCTACTATGAAAACATCACGAATTTATACGGTCAATATCCAAATAGCTGTTGAACTATTACATCAAGCAGTTCAATTTATGGGAAATTTAGGGAAAATAAAAATTGGTTTGGAATATTGGAAACGTCCATTTGAATACAGGGAGGAGATATTGCTGTTTCAAATGCAAAATTAATAGTGGATGGAGGGAAATTGCAGTTGGAAGAATGTCAATTAAGGGATTACCAAAGAATGACAAAGAAAAGAGGACATAGTTCAAAATAATTAAATTATAGAAAATTGATAGGGATACTAAATTGTAGAAGTAAATAGAATTATTGTAACTATGAATAAATAAGTTATAGTTTCAGTACCCCTGCTGAAAAAGCACTAATTAGTCTTTGCATCTAACTTGTCCAAAACGTTCGAATTTGTTGATTTATTTTAGCAAGTTGTACCAGCAAGTGCCTCATAATATCCGAATGTAGTACTAACTATACGAACCGTTCCTACGAAATTTTCACCTCTTTTATAGTAATTTTCACTACTTCAATGAATTGCTCAACATTTTATCGTCGCATTTTCGTTAACCGTATAATTTTTACTACTTATATGTCAAGGAATGGTAGATGAAAATTAAATTAATAAATTTGACGCAATATTTCAAATGACGGTTTTTAATGGAAAATCAAGTATTTTTCTCAGCTGACCTGGAAAAACTGAATATTTGTCTTTTTATTAAAGTTCACATTGATAAATGTGTCATTTATGACAATTGAGAAAATTATACTTTGTAAAGATATTCGATTTTTTCAACTTCGTCTTTAAATTCGAAGGAGAAATGACGTTTTGAACGTCACTTATTTCAATAACTCTTGAATACTTACCTTTTATTAAAGTATTTTTGTCATTTGTGGAAATCGAGAAAATGTGAATATTTGTAAAAATATTTTTTCGTAAAATCTTAAGATAGATGCATGTTTGAAAATTCCGTTAGTAATTGTACTTACTCTTTTGATGCTGCTGCATTAAGATGAGATCAACTGGTTTGAGGCCATGGAAGTTGTCTACACCTAGACCGGTATCTGCGACACCTGGAATGTTACCAAGAGCGAGGAAAGCCTCTCCGGCAAAGTCGTTGGCCGTCAAGACATCGTGATCCATGACTGTGAAAGCAATCATTGCGCCCGTGGATCTGCATTGTTCCAGCGTGACGCTGAATTCAAAGCATTCATCAAAAATCGGATGAAGGGTCTTCTTGTGGACGTTCGTTTGTTGCTCGTTGCAGTGCGGAAACACGCGGAACGGTAATAATTCGATTATGACGAACGGATCGCTGAAGCCATTAGGATCCAATGGGATTATATCCCTTGCATGTAAAACCTTAATCAAAAGCCACTTCAGTAGGAGTTCGAATTGTAAAGAATTGAATGGGAATACCTCGACACAAAGGGAGTCGTGGTTGAAGTAGGCTCGCACTGCCAACGCACCATACTGCCCGTTGATTGTGCTCAGCTGTTCTTGGAGCCTCTGGTTGTAGAAAATCTCAATCAATGAATCAGTGTCGGTGCGGTGGTACTGAAGCCTCTGCTCGACGTGGTAGAAGCCTTCCGAATGTAACGATTCCATAGCCAAACCTTGGCCATCCGCGTAGAAGAACTCCACCATCAACTCCAGAGCGGCGTGCAGACGTTCGTGGAACATTGCAGGCATGTCCTCTCCATTTGCGCCTCCGTCCATTTGCCGATTCAATTCGCCCAAAGTGTATTCCCAGACCTGCGTGTAACGAATAAATAACATTCCCTTTGATATAGAACAATCAGTTACCTCGTAAAGAACTCGTTGAAAGTTCTGCGGCAATAGCGACACATTCAAGCTGACCAAATTGCTGTGGAGATAATCGAAGAGTGGCTCGACCGCTTGATTAGTGGGCAGCGTGTCCGGTGACCAAGCCAGATGGAACATGGCCTTCCGCAACGCTTCCTGCATTTGCGGACCAATTCTCTGCAGAATGTCCATCACTCGTAACTGCAATTGGCTCAGAGTGCTTTCCAATTGATTCGTCAGAGTGGCCGATTGCGTTTCCGGCGCCAGAGATTCCAACGTGATGAAATCAAAGTAATTTTCTGCAAATCGATAACCGTTATTTCGTTTCGCATTGTCCGCTAAATCCACTAAAACTTACCCAGCAACGAAATGAATTTGAAAACGTATTCGATATTGTTAACGGAAATGCACATTTCGTCAGACAATTTGAACGGTCCGAGCCTCTCGAAATACGCGTTCTCCACCAGCGTTCTGTATATCATGTCCACGTAGAGAAGGGACGCAGAGCAAATGCAATCTAAAAGTTGGGATAGAAGAGGGATGGAATGTGCCTTGGGCCATTGGAGCAATCGCCAAAAATCCCTTAACTGGCAGAACATAGCGACGACATCTACCGCAGATGTACTATGCTTTACGAATTTCTCCCCGATGCACGGTCTTTGAAGTTCGACGGAGACTCTCACTCTTTGCAGGGCCTTTCCTTTGCACACGTTCAACCAGCAGCTAACCGATGGTTCGAACCATTCGTAGCACTTCGGAAGCAGCAGCTTGTGATCACCACCTGAAGGCAGATGCTGATTGAACGAGCCCAGATCTTTGACCTCCATGTACACAGCGAAAATCAAACGGGTGTACGTCACGCTGATGTGGTCCCCTTGGTCCAAGAAAGCGATAACCTCGTCCGCCAACAATTTATCTAATTGCTTGAAGACAACGCTGAAATACGGTATGCCGTTTGTACCTTCGAAGAGCGGATGGTAATGCGAGAGGCCGTGTTCCAAATGGACGTAAACTTCGGCGCAAAACTCAACGAACGCATTGTCGTATTCATCCACCTTGACGATGCTGCTTTTCAGATTTCCGAACCATTCCGGAGTGCCTTTGCGGATTGCCGCCACGATCTCTCCGCGAATTTCCTTGTTAAATGGACAGCATTTCCAAAACGCTTTCTATCAAAGTAAATAACAATAATTATGATAACAATATCATGTTTCCATCAAGAACTAACCATGTTAGTTAGGTTTGCCAAGCAGCGCAGCACGAATTCCAATCGCGTTAAGGAGGCCGTATGAAGGGCGGGAAACAGCTGCCTGTGGTGCCTTAATTGATGAAGCCATCTCTCTGCAATTAGAAATTGTTGTTGTTAAATCGATTAGAGCTGCAATGTAATTGAGACCTAAGATAGAAGTGAACGCTTCTGCAAGCCACATTTCCTCCTCTCTAGTCAAGCTGGAGCTGGACCAGGCCAATTCTACGTCGGTTAGCAGCTGCAACATCCATTTCGGATCCAGCGATGTCTTTAGATAGACCCTCGATGCGGCGACGAATCTTGCGATGGCTGTCTGCAGATTGGATAGATCTCCCTGAACTGCGTGCTGATGAAGGATTGTCAGTGCTGGTCCTGGCAGATCTCCGCTCCATGTCCACGGCTCCTTATGCCAGTTCCTCAGCTCGTAATCAATAAACGTGGCGTACAAGTTCTCATGCTGCATGAGTTCCGTCCAATTATCCTCTTCAGAAATCCCTCTGTCTTCCCTAGTCGACAACCACATCTTCAAGCGGATCCGCCCCTGCACGGAGCTCCGTTGAGAACGCGCCTCCAGTTTGAACCAACCTTCTAAACCCGTCGATGGGATATCTTGAAGTGGGATTGTTACGCATCCCAAGAAGTCGTCCTGAGAGCTCTGTCGCGCTGATTGGCAAACTTGTTTGAAGAATCTCCCCAGCCCTCGCACTCCACGAACTTCGTTTAATTTACTAACGGCCTCGAGAACTGAGCTTTCATCGTCGTGGTCCCAAATATCCAAATGCAATGAATCACTGTTGATATCGTCTATGTCGCTGCAAGCAAAAAAATAAATTTAATTAACTAATTACCAGTTTAGTTGTTTGTTTCTAACAATCTAAATTTTTCATTCCAACGGGGATTTAAGGTGTGCGGCTTCACGGAGGTTGCTCTTATGAATTTGGCCGGAAGAGCGGACCCGATGGAATCGCGCTGTTCGCGCATTCTTCCGTCTTTTCTCTTGAAGCTCAATTTAAAGCTATGGTGTTTCCTTAGCTTCTCGTGATTACCAAGCATCTGCGGAGATCCTCCGTCTGAGCAGCTATCTGAAAGAGTTCTTCCCGGCATGCTCGGAGGCAACGATTGTTGCTGCGGTTGAGGAGAAGACGGTGCATCGACTGGTTGGATTCCCAACATGCAATAAGGATCGCTGAATCCGTTTGCGTCTTTAGCTTCCAAGCCCTCAGCTTCCATAATGACCACGCTCAGCACAACGATCGGGGGTTTTTCCTCCCCTGCCAAATGCAGCATTCTGTAGTGGCGATCAGGTGGAATGGCAAAAGCCCTTTGCCCGTAAAGATACAGATCCTCTTTGAAATGACCGTATTGTCCACCAGGAGCTGGAGCGCCGACTGCATTTGCGATAGTGTACAGCATCTCGATGTACAGTTTTTCCTTTTCGCTCTGCGATAAACTGAAGTCCATGGGAACTATGCCCAAGTTACTTTCCTTCGTTGGCTCCGGTACGGAATTCTCATTATCTTTCAGCAGACTCTGCCTACGGTTCTCCTGCTTCCACGCCAGAGCCGTGAAACTTTCAAAGTACGATCCATCAATTTCTTGCACGCTAAAAAGGTAGATTGATTAAATTTGAGAGTGAGCGAGTGAGCAGGATGGAGGAGTCTCTACCCAGAATTGATTTGCTGATCAACTTCGGGCCACGATTGCCGTCTGCAGCAGAAGGATTGAGTGCTTCTGTCCGGCGTCGTCTTCGGAGTGCGTTGGCGAAAAGAACCGGCTCTGCGAATCGGCGGAGCCGGTGCTAAACACTCGAGGGTTCGTCGACGGTTCTGCACCAAAGCGCTAGCACCTGGTGCAGGCAAGACCTTCGGGAATCCCGGGGTGTTGCTGTCGCCCGAAGCGCTTCTCACCGAGGATGGCGTCGTGGCTCCGGTGTCCGGCTCCTGTCTGCTTAAAGAAAATCTAAAATCCACAACCAAATTGTAACAGTAGCTAGTCAGTGTCGAGGGTGCATTCTTGAATCTGGTGTAGCGTTTATGTAATATATGTTTATATTTAATATAATATAACTTGTTAAATACCTTTTCGGGCTAAGGCTTAGTCCTGCTACGCTATTACTCACATATTCCTGCAGAGAACTAAAGAAACTCATCTTTATTTCGTTTTCAGAGGAGCTGCAACAAGAAATGCAAAATATAAAAGGGGTACGTGTTGGGATCTCGTCTAATTGCTCGTTACATGCAATAATATTGATCATCAATTCGCGCCTGCAATTTATAACGTATTTGAAGGACTTTGCGCGTGTAATAGAAGATAAAATAAATCCTGCCGACGAAGAAGTCGTTCCACGAACACTCCATTGTCGCTTGCGTGACCAAATTTAATGGATATCAAAGATTTTATGATCCCGACAAGATATATCTACTATTTTATCGTGCGCGACAAATATTCCTAGAGAACTTCCTAGCATACATATATCACTCATGAAATATTTCCCGTTCGTGAACCCGCTCAGTTCACATTCTTACATCCATTCATTCATCCTTTATCATCGTGTACACCGCCACTGCATTATTATGTCTTTCATTTTTCCTTCGCACTGGCTCAGTATGAATTTTATGTCCGCATTTTACTGATTTAAGACCGTAAAATGAACCACTTAGCAACACTTCCTTTGCCTGTTTGATCAACGACGTTGCCTGCATAAAATCATCGTTACTTTTACTAGGAATCGTGAACTATTACTTCGGAAAGTACATTAAAACTTTTACAGTTTATTACATCAAAAAAGCAACAGATACAAAACAGTTTACTCAAGTTTAACTAGGTATATTTACACGTAATTAGCACACGCATAATTGGCACGTGTCTTGTTGATAAGAACAGAAAGGGTGTTAAAACAAGAAAACACAAAGGCTGTAATATATAACAAGATAGAGCATTTAAAAAAGAGGGCAGATAGCCTTATGGTCAAAAGGCCTTTGTAGCAATAGACTGGTATTTCTTAATTTTATTGTATTATTATGGACAAAATTGATTCAAATTAAAGCTTGTATATTTGATCTAATTGTAGTATTCACACTTATTAGTATTATCAATTTATTAGACCTTTTAATATTTTAAAAATGTATATGGGTTCATAGAATTTGATTTAAAAAAATGTTAAAATCTTAATGTAAAACGTTCTTTTTACACGTTTATTTTTGATTTCAGAATAATATTTAACGAAAATATGTTTGCGAGATGGATTGAAATTGGGGAAGGACAACATTCGTGAGGTTCTCGAGATATGCGATATAAATGTACCAATAACAACAAAAAAGGAGTATACATGATTCGGCAATATGCTGAACGGGAAGCAAGGGAGATGATACCTTTAGGGTGCATTTCGTGGGGGAATGTATGATATGATAATACCGGAGAGAGAGTGTTATTGATTCCAACGAAGCGTAATATATTTTTCAAGAAAATCTTTCAGGAACGAGCACGTATCGAGAATAGTAGAGAAATATAAGAAGAAATATATTTTAGAAAATAATATATTGAAATTTTGCATATTTTAGAAAATATCACCATAGTATTTAAATTTGAAAAAAAAGCAAATTGAAATATTACATATGAAATGTAATTTATTCTTAGGAAAGAAGCAATCTAAATTGCTTTCATATTGAATAAAAATACAAATTTTAGTATTGAATAGCGTCAACTGTAGAAATCCATGATTCATTTTATAACTTTACAAACCAAAACATACTGTTCGACATCCATCACACGGGATATTTCCTACTGAGGCATATAGTATGTTTACAGACAGTTTTCGTGTTCCCAGTTTTCGGAAACAAACTTATGCAATTAGGATACGTACGAATACGAATCTATAGTTCGGATGTTGCTTCACCGAGAATTGTTCCTAACTCTGCAAAGGTAAATTGAATTGGCTTGTTTTCGCAATTGATGTGCTTGTTTATAACTAGTTTCATTTCCTGGATTATCTCTATCGAGTTAGAGAATTGAATATGAATTAACTATAGTTTAATACACGATCACAAGATTCTATTCGTTATTAATTGCCCAATGATCAATTGTTGATATATAATTATAAAAAAAGAATAGGCTCCTGCACTTTAAGAGCGATTTTTTTGGTCCTTTAAACCGAATTTCATTCATTCAAATTTGAAGTTATTCAAAGTCCAAAAGACGATACAATTGATCGTTTTTTATGCAGTCAAATCTATTTTTCTGTAATTTTCTTTGCATTAACTTGTTTTCTCTATTTGTCCAGTTTCAATAAGATATTGGTAGATCCGATTACCCGTACTGTATGAGGTATTGTGTTGGATAATGTATATATCTATCGTGCGCTTTGTGAAGTTTCCTATTGATTTCAATACACAGATTTTAGTGAAAGAAGACCGGGTTTGGTTGCCACATGGACTGTTATAAGGACAATTTCAGAAGTTTTTGATAAAAATATGTAATTATGAGGAATGGGATTATGAACATTTAATAAGTAGGTATTCAGTTTTGTTGAACATTCAAAAGTTTCATATTTGTCATTATTTTTTCAAATCAAATCTGAAGTTACACTTTATTCTTGCACAGGCCTCAAAATCCCATGGATAGTGCTGATATAAATGATTGTTTTTTTATGCAATAAATTCACTTTTTGTGCAGTTTATATTGTATATATTAACTTTCTCGATTAGTCCGGTTTAAAAAAATATTGTTGGAACTGATTATACGCTTTGTAATGAGTTTTCTATCAATTTGAATACACAGTTTTAATAAGAGGAGACCGAGTCTGTATGCAACATGGGCTGGTTGTCACAAAGTTTATTTCAGTTGCTATTGAAAAGGATGTCCTAAATGCAAGTATTTCAACATTTAATAGGAAGAAAATCTGTTTGTTAAATTTAAAAAGTCTGATATTTCTAACAACCATTCCCTATCTCTACCCTATATATTTACTATACTTTATTGAATATGCACGTATTTTTTGTCCATTTCACCTGTTTTTAATAATATTTATACTACACAACTTTGATAAATAAACGATATTTGTATTCAGTTCATCCATAACACTTCCAATGATTTCCTTTATTCCAGAACAAATAATTAAGATACCACACCCTCTCTTTTAAATGTAAGTTCAAAGACACAAATGTTTCTTACTTTACTCAATTCTATATTCCTCGGAATCCAGATGTTCTAAATTCCAAATTCATATGTCCTATTGCAATTTTTGAAGTCCTTATAGTTGTATTTTTTATTTCTTTGTAACTTCTTATAAATCAACTTATTTTAAGGGTAGAAAGACCTAGGTTGATAGTACTTTTACTAGATACTTTGAGTTTTATTTTATTTATATAGTTTTACAGAAATAATTGTCTTTTTTTTCTGAGTTAATGTAAAGTAAAACAAGGATTATGCAACAAACTACGACAGTATTTATCTCATCTAATTCACATTTAAAAATATGAAAACTAGATCAAAAAAAAAAGATGCATTTGATTTCGATTATTAAACAATTGCGTTCGATGCGAAACAATATTGAATAGCTGCCGGCCGACCGGATTTTCCAGCCCTGCCCGAAATTAATTATCGCGCTTCATTTGACGCATTATTTCGATCCCGTGTTAATTATTCCGCACGTACAATTCGGCATTTCGGGCGATACAATATTTATATTCAAGTTTCGCACCGTGCGCACCGAATTTAAATTTACATTTAACACACTTTATTTCATTGCAATTATCAGTTATTCCAATCTGAAATTATTTTTCAAATAATTACGAATTTCATTATTTCATCAACACTTTGTTCTTCAATTTGAATACGTCTAAATTATTTCAGTAGAAAATCAAAATATAATTTATATAATACACCTCGCTATAGGGCCGCTCTTTATACGGCATTTCGCTATAACGGCCCTCTTCAATTAAGGCACGTTTTCGATTTACGGCCTAAAATGTTTCGCTATAACGGCAAAAAAAAACTTTTTGCGATGTCAATATATCTACATGTTGTCAATCTTGCGCAAGCTCAGTAATTGATTCGTTATACGGCTTTTCGCTTTGCGGCCAAGATTCGTGGAACATATCTAGGCCGTAAAGCGAGGTATGGGTGTATATACATTCTTAGTTATTTACTAAAATTAACTTTTTGAAAACATCACATACGGAATTAGTTTGTCATATTAATATAAATATATGGAAAATTGTCATAAAGGAAGTGTTATCACCTAATTTGAGTGCCATACCAAAATCTTCTATCATAAGCTCTTGTACTATATTACAATATTCGAAAGTCTTCAATATTTTGGATAAGATACAATTATAAAAGTTTTTTTATTATATTACGGCCCTATATCTGGTAACTTTTTGATCCTTATCAGCCTCTCACTACCTTATTACTGACCTGTAAATATTCGAAAAATCGGTTGGGTTCAACCCAGTACATTTTCGTGATGCAGTGACTTTGAACAACACGGCCAAGAGTTGCACAAAAGTTGAAACTTCGATGTTCTAAATTTAGGTTTAAATAATGAATCAATATATTTCCAGTCTTCTAACATATTTTTTTAATTAAAGTTACGGTTTTATTTCTGGCACTTTTTCAGTCCTTATTAGCCTCACTGCTTTAATTACTGACCGGTCAGCGGTGGGATTTGAACTAGCACCTTTCGCATCAGATTTTTGTGATGCAGGGACTTTTAACTACTCGGCTAAAAGTAGTCCTTTCTAACATAATTGAAATAATAATAATAAAATAAAAATAATCAGCTTGGGTACTAAGGGCATGCAATAAGAAAACTGTAATTTCCTTTTTTTCTAGTAAATTTGTTAAGAAGTTTCTTTTTGGTTTCCTAAATAATAAGACTATATTTAACTCAGACATAAACTTATTTTTAACGATAAATTACTCTGAGAAACAGTAATATAGGGGAATTTTGCATAACTCTTATTATTCGCTAAAGAATCTTAATCGTAATGCACAAAATTCGTAATGAAACATTTGATAAAAATGCGCTCCTTTCCAAAAAAATACTGGAAAAAACTATATACTACGCTTATTTTAAGATAAATGTATTTATAGTGCCTCAGTTGTTTTTCCTATACTGTTTTCTCCCAGTTATGATTTGTTGTTGTTCTGTTATTTACTTATTCTGGAAACCATGTTTTCAATTCTTCTAGTCACTCGTTATGAAACGAAACATCAGTCATTGATGGAGTATCTTTTATACAATTAATAATGGTCGTTAAAAGGTGCTCTTTAAGTGAGGTTTCACTGTATCATAGAACAAACAAATGAATAATTGATATCAAGTAATTTTAATGAAAATAATCGAATAATCTACTTTTTTAAATTAAAATTTATGTTAAATTATGAGTGCTTTTTGCAGTATTCTATGAATGAATAAGGATTATGATCATTACATTTGATGATAGGTAGAAATGTGGGAATTATGATGAACGGATGCATTTACATATCCTGGCTATTGGTAATATAAGCACTGAATGGAAAATCGGCTTATTTATTTACACATTCGAAACAATCAATTCAATGAAAGCTTCTATGCTTTGCACTGCATTTACCATTAACTATGTGATTTTGCACGAAATTATTAATAGAAATCACCGAACCAGAATATAGCATATAAAATATTATAATTAGGGCAGAAATACCTATGGTCTATAGCCCTTTGCAGCAAAAGCATTACATTTTATTTTTCTTTTATTTGTATTTATTTATTACTATTGTATTGAGCTTATATTTTCTTGTTGTTGTTGCAATGAATTAATTAAAGAAAATTATAATGAAACATGTTTTCAATTACGATTTGTAAACTACAATTTTTACTTTGAAATCAATTTAAACAATTTAACATTCACTATTTTTCTTAATTGCATTAATTTCATGAAATATGTTGTGATTTTCTCAAATTTAGACAATCTATATATTGTGAACAGATTCTTGAACATTGAAAGTTCATTCTACTTAATTAAAGTTTAACAGAAACCTACATATTGATCAATGAATTAACTAATTTAAAAGAAATGTTCAATAAATTTAGAAAACTTTACTTTATTAATATAATTTCCATTAATTACGACTGATTATATAGTAAAAAAAAAGTCCAGGATTTCCGAGAATTGATTGTTTCATTTGTACTAAAAATATCGGGTAATGGGATTGGAAATTAATCAATCGTGCCACCGATAAACAAACAAGAGAAGAATGGAAGAAAAAAAAGCACACACACTCACACTCACAATCGATATTCCCTGAGTTTCCGCCGGGAAAAGCAGCGTACTCTCAAGTTAATAATTGAAGAAAAAAAAAAGTAGAGTTTTCAATGTTTCCTTACAGATTTGACATTTCTTTCGTGTTTGTTCTTTTCATTTGTTAACCACGGCGAGGGCGTCTTCGCTAAATCCCGGGGAAAACCGAATTCCCACGTTTTAGTCTCATTAATAATTACGGACGGGGGACCGTCGTATGCGAACTTCAAACAGCCGACCGTGATTTAGCATTTCCGGATTTACATTCATAAATGATGCGCCTCCCTTCTTTTTTTTTGGGTCACCAACCAATGATACTCATAAATAATGTAATTAAGCATTAAGCAATTCCGTCCGTCCTGTATATTCGTTTTCAAGGCTCAACATTTTCAAAGAGGTGGGATTTTTAGGAAACAAAACGTTTCTGTACTTTCTCTTAGAAAATCGGATTACTGAATTATTAAAACGATATAAAAAGATACTTAGAAGTAATGTGAGGATTACACCTTTTAATATGTTTCATATTATGTTTAAAAGTAAAATTTTAAAAGAATTTAAAAAAAGCTATAATAATTCAGGCAAAAATCATGAAACAAAATCCCTTTGCAGCTTTGGAATTTTATTATATTTTGCTTTATTTTTATTGCATTGATATATTTTCTCCAATAATTTAACTTAACTCCATTTCATGTTTGAAGATTGAAGTTTTAAAAGAGGAAATTTGAATAATTCAGGCAGAAATCATGAAACAAAATCCCTTTGCAGCTTTGGAATTTTATTGTATTTTGCTTTATTTTTATTGCATTGATATATTTTCTCAAATAATTTAACTTAACTCCATTTCATGTTTGAAGATTGAAGTTTTAAAAGACGAAATTTGTATGTAAATTCTTTCAGGTTTCAGAATTATAAAATAATATTAAAGATTACTTAACTTTACTTGTTTTATAGTTGAAGTTTTTTAAAAAAGTACGTTTTTATGTGTTACATTTTACAAAGATAATCATAAAAAAATCTAGTTCAAGATTATGGAACTTTACTTGTATTGTTTGCGTCTTATAGTTCAAGTTTTTAAACGAGAATTTGTATGTGGAAAGTATCTGTAATTTTTCTTTGAATATTGGGTGAAAGTATTAACAAATGTTCCAAAATAAACTCATAAAAAGATAATTAAAAAATTATGTAAATTATTATGAGTAAAGTTTTTAAAAAGTTTTTTTTATCTGGAGAATTTGTTCTTTTTCTTTACTTAATACATATTTCTTTTAAAGATACTCTTAACTAATTTAATTAAAAATTGCAAACATTGACTTTCTCTTGATATTATGATAAAAGTTAAGGAAATTAATAATTTTTAACATGGAAATACGTGAAAATCAATGAATACATTTTCTAAAAATACTTATAAGTAATGTAATCAAAGAATATGTATTTCAAATTCAAGTTTTAAAAGAGGAAATTTGGATATTATAAAATGTATACATTTTGCAAAGATGCTAATAAAAATTTTAATTAAAAAATGGGAAAATTTACTACTTCTAACACATGTAGAAGTAGTAAATTTTCATAAGGTTAAGATTGATTTAAAAAAATGAAATTTTTATGCAGAAAGTATCTGTACTTTTTCTTTGAGTATTAGGTAAAATAATTAAATGATTTTCTAAAGGAACTCGTAAATTATCTAATGATTGAGTATTACTACTTATTACTTATTTACATATTTTTTTCTAGTATAAAACAGAACATGTGTGTGTTGAAATGATCAATTCTTTCGTTTAAAAATCTGATTTCAGTATCAACAAATTCTTTTTTCTGAAAAAAATATGCACAAATACCCTAATTCAAAGATAATTATATATACATTATTAAGTGTGAATCAACCTTTTCTTCTATCACTGAATCATGTTTAAATTATGTTTTTCACCGTCCTCAGTTGTTTTTCCTGCACTGTTTTCTCCCAGTTATGATTTTTCGTTGTTCTGTTATTTGCTTATTTTGGAAACCATGTTTTCAGCTCTCCTAGTCACTCGTTATGAAACGAAATATCAGTAATTGATTGAGTATCTTTTATATAATTCATAATGGTCGTTAAGAGGTGCTCTTTAAGCGAGGTTTTACTGATTCATAATTTAAATGATGATTACGTATAATTTCTTATTTTTATGCTTGTTTTTAATTCTTGTTTAATACATTTATGTGTTGAAAATTAGATTACCGAATTAAAAAATTTGCAAAGATATTCATAACTAAAGATAAATAATGATGTAAGTTTTAAAACTCACTTATAGCAATCACTTAAATTAACAACATTTATGCAATAGTTACAAAATTTACTATATATCATCTAACAACAACTAGAAATAATGTAATTTAAGTTACCTCCTTTCACTCCTAATTTCACTTCGATCATATTTTATAGATCACCTGCATTTGCAGCTGCGATTCTAAAACGCATTAACAATCTACATAAGTAGTGAACATCTGCACTGTAATCTCCATATAAGGAGTGAATACCTGCACTTCGCAATTGCGATTCAAAATACATTAAATAATCCATATAAGGAGTGAACACCTGCACCCGCAGCAGCGATAGTAAAACACGTAAGCTATCTCCATATAAGGAGTGAACACCTGCATCCGCAGCAATGATTGTAAAGCACGTAAAGCACTCATATAAGGACTGAACACCTGCACTTTGCAGCAGCGATTCAAATGCCATTAAATAATCCATATAAGGAGTGAACACCTGCACCCGCAGCAGCGATAGTAAAACACGTAAGCGATCTCCATATAAGGAGTGAACACCTGCACTTTGTAGATGCGATTGTAGAGTCATTAAATAATCCATATAAGGAATGAACACCTGCATCGGCAGTAGTGATGGTAAAGCACGTAAACAATCTCCATATAAGGAGTGAACACCTGCACTTTGCAGCAGCGATTCAAAAGCCATTAAATAGTCCATATAAGGAATGAACACCTGCACCCGCAGCAGCGATAGTAAAACACGTAAGCAATCTCCGTATAAGGAGTGAACACCTGCACTTCGCAGATCTGATTGTAAAGTCAATAAATAATCCATATAAGGAGTGAACACCTGCATCCGCAGCAGCGTTTGTAATACACGTAAACAATCTCCATATAAAATAAAGTTTAATCATTATTAACTATTAATGTGTTTATGTTATTACAAAGTGTAACTATTTATATAAGAATGAATATTGTATATTTTAGTATTAAAAACTAAATATTTTGTTATTCACGATTTTTATATACATATGACCTAAAATGTTTCGCTATAACGGCAAAAAAAACTTTTTTTCATGTCTATATATCTACATATTGCCAATCTTGCGCAAGCGCAATCTTTGATTCGTTATACGGCTTTTCGCTTTGCGGCCTTAAGTTTCGTGGAACGTATCTAGGCCGTAAAGCGAGGTATGGGTGTATTATCAAAAGTTTAAGAGCGGCGCTGTATGCAACATTTGTTAAATTATCAATATATTATCTAACAACAACAAGAATTAATGTAATTATAGATTTAGTTAATAACTCCACTTTACTGATATTTCATAGATCAAGTTTAAAACGGTTATTTTCCAATTAAAGATATACTGATCTACCTTTACGAAAATCAAGATGCATTAATTAACAACAGGTATGCTCTTATTTTCTTTTGTTCGGCACACGTGAATAAACCAGTGAATACGTGACTGATGATTTCGTTTGCGCTAGTCGAGCAATCGCCCGCAAAAAAGTGTATCCATTAAGTAATTGGAATTTCACATGTGTATCGCATCAAATACAGACACCGTAATAAATTATTCCTGATGTGCCGGGATTCATCATTCCGGTGGGCTTAATATTGATGCGCTCCGAATTCGCGAACGCGTTATTAGCTCATAAAACTTTCAGTATTTTTCAAAAACACCCTTGCGTTTTCCACGATTAATAATTCTCTAAATAAATAACGAAAGATTCTACCAGTTTACGTGAGTGCACAACAACAACAACAAAAAAAAAAGAAATAATAAACTACGTTCCATAAGTTTATTACCAAACTTTATAATGAAATATGATGACAATATTAAAGGAAAAAAGGAGAAGAGGGAAACGAAAGAGGATTAAAGTGTAATTATTGGGGACGAACGAGGTGGATGCGCCGGGTAATCGAAAACTTAAAAAGTCGATGATGAATCGCCGCGGCGCTGAAGCAAAAGTCCTCGGGTCACCAAAAATGAATCAGCCAAAGTCCAACCCAATTCGCGCATTCAATTCGCTTCTTTTATTCATGGAGCATTTCTCCACGTTTCATTTCCCGCCTTCAATACTGGAAACCCCTCCAATTTGCTTCTCCTTACAAACACATTTAATTCCCTGCCCTTTGACGGTACAAATTGGGTCTCTCGGCGGTAGAAATGAAGACCACTACAATATGCAAATGGGGAAACCACTTCAATAGAGTCCACATATTTGCCGTCCAGATTGGTAAATGGCATACGGGATTTTATTGTGCGTTTCAACTAGATTGGGATTATCGATTCAAATGCTTATTTCTAAGCTGTAAATAACGGATTAATGTGAACCAGGTTAATATTTAATAATTAACATTTCTAAATTATTTAGTAGTAATTAACTAATTAAATTACTTTATGCGTTTTAAATGCGAAATGCTATATGACGTTGTGAAATAATATCGCTGCAGACGAGACGAAAATTCGTAATTTGTATCGTCGTATTTCCTGCTCCTATGAAATATC
This sequence comes from Nicrophorus orbicollis, assembly GCA_018845635.1. Taxonomy (NCBI): domain Eukaryota; kingdom Metazoa; phylum Arthropoda; class Insecta; order Coleoptera; family Silphidae; genus Nicrophorus; species Nicrophorus orbicollis. The sequence goes on from JAFMTC010000129.1 coordinate 949,028, forward strand.
CGGTTTTATTGCGCTTTTTTACACCCCACGTCGAGCTACCCGTTATTTGATCTTTCCATTGTTTCCAACTATTCGTTAAAAATGTAGTTCAAAAATTGCTTGTAACATGAAGTCATAAAGATTTATGTTCAAATAAATCATTTATATTACGTAATAAATCATTTTCATTTTCTCCTCGTTTCCAACGATTTGTTAAAACAAAATGTATCTGAACTAATACTTGAATAATATCTAAGTATAATAAATAAAAGAAATAATTGTTTTGTTATAAATTATTTGAGTTTTATTGTTTATAATTTGAAGTAAATTATTTTTTGTTGTAGAATCAATTTTTGTATTAAAATGTACTAAAAATAGTACTTGTAATATACTTTATATAAGTATTTACATTTTTATAAGTAATAAACATTCATTTTGCCAAGGTACACGTATATCCGTATACTTCGCTAAACGGCTGCTCTTTATACGGCATTTCGCTATAACGGCCCTCTTCAATTAAGGCACGTTTTCGATTTACGGCCTAAAATGTTTCGCTATAACGGCAAGAGAAACTTTTTTTCGAAGTCGATATATCTACAGATTGCCAAGGAATTAAAATTAACAATGAACCATGGTTGGAATAAAATATGGCCAGAATGTGTAAAAAGTACTGATGCAGAAGTTAATTTCCTTCCTGAAATTAGGCAAAACATTTTGAATCTAGCACATGATCTCGGCTTTGAAGGTTTGAACGAACGTGATGTGCTTGATCTACTTGAAGCTGATAGGGAACCCCTTTCATATGAGGAACTCATACAGTTGTAAGCAGAACCGGCATTTGATGAAGAGGCAGAGCCTGTTGTATCCAAACAGCTAATATCAAAAAATTTGCCGAAAGCTTTTTCCAATTTCGAACAAGGAATAAACATCCTCCTTGAAAACGATCCTGACGTCAAAGGTAGCGCTAAAGTTTCTTTAGGAATTAACTCAGCTATTAGCTGTTATAAATCACTGAAGAACGAAATACACAAGAAGGCAAGACAATCGACGTTGGACAATTTTTTTAAGCCAGGCTAATCATTACCAGCGAAACATGATGACGACAGTGATCTGCAGGTTACCATTTCTTCATCGTCTTCAAATTAAAGCCATTTAAAAGAAAATATGTACGTATACATACACATATTTCATGTAACATGAAGTTGTTTCATTTTTGTTTATAGATTATTGTTGGTTTTTGAAATCTGTTGTTATTTTATGTACAAAAGTATATACTTGTTATGTATGTATTTTTTATTTAAATGAAATAAAAAGATAAAATGCATTTTGAATAATAAACCATGTTACATATTTAACAAATTTGGATCCGATCCCATTGAATTCGTATTAGAATAATTGATTCCTTATACGGCTTTTCGCTTTGCGGCCAAGTTTCGAGGAACGTATCCAAGCCGTAAAGCGAGGTATGGGTGTACTCTGTTTTTATATAGTTCTTTACAGTTTTGAATATACTTCAATCACCCAATTTGCATTTCTGCATTTACACGGTTTTTTAAATAACAGTTTGAAAAATGAAATTATTAAAACTTCAAAAGCTTTCTAACAAATCGTTAAAAAACCTATAATTTACAAATCTTTTATAAACGTTTTAGAATCGATCGTTCGGACATCAACATTGAAAGTTAACAAATAAAATAGCATTTTTCCTTTAGGTATAAACGGATTAAAGTGGAACGGAATCAGCCTGCTGCGGTAATCCTGCTACTCATCCAGGATTTACCTAAACGGTGGATGCGCCGGGTACACACAACACATACTCGTATTATACCAAGTCAGTTTGTAAAGTGGAACATTAAATTACTCCAGCTTACGTCGCCCCAAGATACGACCTTTACGCTTAAGCTGCACCTGAAATTAGTGTCTGCAAGGTGCGACGCGTACACACATTTTAACAATGCTCTATTTTACCGAAAGCTTACTTCGCGTCTGCTGGCCTTTATTTTCCTTTTTCTCCTCGCCAGATGAAACTGACATTTTTGTAATACGTTGAAATTGAATTCACTTCTCGCTTTTCACGTTTCCATTAAAAACGTATTATTTTCTGCTCTCCTACACATACTAGCAATAATATTTCGTAACACCTGTTCGTACATCAACAATTGAAAAATCAATTTAGCATCTTTTATAATTATAATTTTCTTTTAATTATTATGTTATATTTGTATTAAAGACCGTATTTGAGAATTATGTAAGAATTTGATATAACAAATGAAAAATTACAATGAAAACGTGATTATAGCAACTTTTCTAAATCAATTTATTCTTTAATGTTTACTTAATATTACAAGTTTTGTGATACTTGTAATTCAGCTTTTCACGATCTAAAATTTAAAACATTATTTTATATTCTCTTAAATTCTAGCAATAATATATTGTAATAGGATGAAGAGAGAATCAATTGAATGACGTAAATTTCTTTTATAAATTCTTCTCTTTTCTTTCATTTTTATGCCTCATATGGCATATATTTAGTGACAAATTGATCTTATAATGAATATCAGATCTGAAAATGAAAAAAATCTACTCACTTAATGAAAGGAATGACATCAAATAATATTCTAAAAAACATTTAGAATACAATTCATATTTTGCTTTCCTAACTAATATGTGACAATGCTTTGTAACAGTTGTAATTGAAAATCTATTTAATTATAAAAAATATGTTTTTGTGTTACAATAAATATCAGAACTGAAAATTACATAATAATATTCAACTGAATTGATATCCAAATCTAAAAAAAAAACAGTCTTGTGAAACGTGACTCTATCGATTGTGGTCACTTTTCCCAAGAGGATTTCTATTTCAACGTGTGTTGAGTTACAGAAGATCACGTGGACGATAAGCAGCAATTGAAGACAGACATAAGAACTACATCAAAACAAGCTCACGTTTTCTGACACGACGTTTTACGTAAGGCTCAATATCACAACGTTCACAGATGTATTCCTTCTTTAATTACGATTGTAATTAAATTAGGACTCGTTTTATGCCATCGTTTCGTAGCAGCAAGACACGATCGTAAAATGAAAATTCTTTCTACCATGTGTCACTAAATTTTTTTACTGTATTACTTTTGTTAACGACCTTCTCGAATGCATATTTCAAAAGGTCGTTAATTTGAAATGTCGTAAAATGAAGTTCTGAAAGAAGATGATTAGTATTGTATCGTGTGTATCTTAAATTTTGCGTTTAACTTATTATTTATTTTCCTCAAAACGGGACATCTACTAATATTTAGGTAAGGGTTTATGTATTCAATAAAACGCGTATTTCTTTATAGTTTAATGGAAATTACGGGAAATAAGTAAAATCTCATCAAAAACTTCTGAAACGTGGTTACAATAAATAAATCCCTTTTCATCTACTATTGTTTGATTTTCTTCCTACTTAGGTATTTTGGTTCACTTTTAGCTTTTTTCAGAAGTAAATTTTTGCATAATTTAATCTACAGTTTTTAGTTTAAGGTCAATTTGAATATAAAGTGCAAAAATGAACATTATTGCTATAATTATTTTTCTATAATTAGAAATGAAGTCGAAATTATTTTATTGTGAAATAAATCTCTATAATTGAAGAAAATTTGCTTCCTATATTGCATAAAAACTAAACTGAACACATTCGTGTATTTTATTGAATGTTTAGCTGTGAAATACCAAAAAAAATATGTAAGAAATGAATTATGTAAATGCGAGAGAAAATTTTTTATCGAAAGTTATTAGTAATAATTATCGTTCGGAACACGCAATGCATATATTTTCTTGTAAATTTGTTATTTTTTGTTCTTTGGTTTCGTGCTCACCCAGTTTACCCAATTTATCGGGCACCCAAATCTTGAAAATATTGAATATACATTATTTATACATTAACAGTAAGAAAATGAATTAGGAAAATTTAAGTTAAATACTAGATTTTTCATATATCAGTATCCATTTATAACATTTAATCATGTTATCACGATGTTATAATTATTTTTTAAGATATTTCTACGTAAAAATCAACATATTTTATTTAAATTAAATTATTTTATTGCAAAAACAGTAAATTAATTGTAAATATATTCATAATTATAACTTTGTAATGAAATGACAAAATTCTGATACGTTTGATTCAAATTAATCAAATATTTTTATAACTATGATCAGCAGATCTAACTTTCAAAGAGTCCATAGCAATAGTCAAAGATTCCATAACAACTATTAAAGAATCTATAACAACTAACTGTCAAAGAGTCCATTGCAACAGTCAAAGATTCCATAACAACTGTTAAAGAATCTATAACAATTAACTGTCAAAGAGTCCATAGCAACAGTCAAAGATTCCATAACAACTATTAAAGAATCTATAACAATTAACTGTCAAAGAGTCAAGCAACAGTCAAAGATTCCATAACAACTAACTGTCAAAGAGTCCATAGCAACAGTCAAATAGTCTATAACAACAATTAAAGTATGAAATATTTCTCATTTTGCTTACGTAATTCCTCATTTTTATGTTTGATTAACTCACGTCGACCAATAAAATTTAATTTGGAACCCAACAATACTCGGAAATTTTCCATGGAAAAGCTGGATTGATTATTTGGAAACGATGCGAATTCGGAGATGCGAGATGAGATGAGATGTGATGACGAAGTGGGATTATAAATTGGATTTTTACTACATTGATCTGCGGAGAAAGAGAGAAGCAACAAAGGGTGTCTTCGAGAATTGTGCTCAAGATCAAAACTGAAACCTGTGAATTCGGTCTTGCGTCAACAGAATGTAAAAGGATTTGTTAAAATATGTAAGGAACTCAACAACAAAAGATTTTTTTCAAGAGAAACCTGAAAAAAATCGAGCAAGGAATTTTCTTTTCTTTCTTCTCTTTCCTTCTTTTATCCTTGTCTCTTTTGTTTCCGTATAATGAGTGGAATTTAATTAAATTATGTTTGTCTACTTCTTTTTTTTTGTATTATATAAAGATATTTGAAAATGTTTGATGGGAATGCTAATATAAAAGACCCTCACTTGGGCTAAAAATGTAGTATGTTTTTCAACTAAGACATATTGAGGGCCCTCGTCTAACGTTGGTAATGATTTATTAAAATATGTAAGAAACTTCACAACATTTGTTTAAAGAGAAACCTAAACAATTAAAGGAAAATTTTAAATGTGATAGATTGAAATATCTTTGTGAATTCTTTACTTATTATATTAACTATTCTAATTATAGGCAAATTCGGAATTTAGGGCACTTGGGCTGAAATTAATCTAGGGAAAAGTAAATATTATTTGAGGGCCCTTGATTAAATCTGTTTGGAGAACCTCGATTAAGACATATTGGGGGCTCTCATCTAACATTGTTTGGGATTTGTTGAAATATGTAACTTTTTTTGAGAAAAACCTAAAAGAAATCAAACAAATGAGATAAATTTTTCAATTACCTTTATGAACATTATTAAACTATTATAAGTAGATGATGAGCTTAGTGACATTGGGCTGAAATTGTTTTGGTGAAAAGTTTTGAGGGTCCTCGGCTAAAACTGTTTGGGGACCTCGACTAAGACATATTGGGGCCCTCGTATAACTTTGTTAAAATATGTTAGGAGCAAAAGCAAATTGTTTTTTTAAAGAATCCGAAAAATTTATAAACAATGGAAAAATTAAATGAGATTTAAATTCATCTTTGATTACCTTTATGAACTTTAATTATTATAAGCAGATCAGGAATTGTTTTTGATGAAAAACTAATATTTTGTGAGTGTGCTTGGCTAAAACTGTATCGGAAATCTCTATTAAGACAAATTGAGGGCCCTAATCTAATAATGATCAGGATTTGTTAAAATATATTACGAAATCAACATTTTTTTTTATTATAAGAAATTCTGGTTGTGAATATTTTTCTTTATTAAGCTATTTCAATTGTTATAAACAGATACGAACGTTAAGGCCCTTGAGCTGTAGTTATTTGAGGGATAAGGTAACATGTAACATTATTTGAGGGCCCTAAAATGTCAGGGGACCTCGACTAAAACAGACTTAGAGCCCGCGTCTAACGGAGTTTAGGGGCCTCGTCTGATTGTATTTGGGACTCAGGATTAACCTTTTGGGAGCTATTGTATGAACAATTATGAAAAGATTTAATGAGTTAGAAGTTAATGTGAGTAATATATCAATCAAAACAGGTTTTTTTAGTAAATGAGAAGTTTTTTCACATAAAATTTGGAGGTACCTACATGCTATACAGCAATCAAGCCAGAAAGCATTATAAATGTTGTATAAAGTGAACAAAAAATGACGTTAATTTGGTATTAAAAAAAGTAAAATTACGTTATGAATACGATGTTAATTACGAAGGTACAAAAACAACACGTATTAAAAAAATGTAAATGGAGTATATAAATTACGCCGTACGGATAAACAAGAGTCTGATTAAAGGGGGTATGCGATAAATGATGAAGAAATTAACCGTGGGATAAACGAGGCAGCATTCATAAAGTGAAAAGATGATTTTTTTTGTGCAAAGTATTAAAAAGGGCAAGAGCGGAAGGAAATAATGGACGATAAAAACCGGGAGACCGAGAATATTACGCAGTAAAATCCTGAATGTGCATATAACAAGATGAGAATTTATTAGCGTTCGCACACACACACTTTCCTTGCACTTAATTTATATGTTGCAAATTATGAAGAGAAGACAAAAAAAGGTCCATGCGAGAGACGAATGTTTGCCTCGGAATTAAGTGAAGTCGAGCGACGAATTGGGACTTCTTCTGTTCCCAACTGGAAAGAAAATTAAAACTTTTTTAAATTTTATTTTGCGCTCCGGATGCGCCCTTTTCCGCATGGGGAAACGCCCAGCTGGAATCAACACTACACTCTTTGCAGAAGAGGTCACGAAAACATCAATTTACTTTGATGGAACGGATGCTGATAACGGCCTGACCCAGACTAGATTTGTTTCCTCGACTAAGGCCTATTGTATGTGCTGTAGTTTTTCTTCGTTACACGCGTTTACTTAGGTTGAATTATTTGCGAATATCGATCTTACGTTCGGTGTGCAAAGGTAATAGAGAACGTTAAGCAATTCCCAATCAGTGATCGTACAATACGCAGAGATAAAGCCCGAGGGAATTGTTTGCTATGTCCACGTTAAGCATAATCCAATGTCCGGTGGGAAACATTTTTCATCAAAATTAATGGATTCGTTACCCAATGAAATGCATACACGATTGTAATTTTTATTTTGTTAATATTTGTAATACCACACAAGAATGTTTTACGATTTTAATTTCTACATATTGTTTCGTTAATTATGTATCAAAAGAGTACAAAGACGTAATGTAAAAGAACATTATTGTTAAGATAGTTTAGTAAGTAAGGAGTATATTAAAAAGGAGATGCGTGGGATGTCGTTGAAGAGAAAACGGAAATAAGAAAGGGACGATATTAGATGCAGACTTGAAAGAAACGACGGAAATGTAAATAATACAACATTTTAAGGAAAGCGGAGGAGATATTCAATTAGAGAAACGGAAGGAAGCTATTACTGACCCTATAAATATGCAGAAATAGAAATTGCTTGGAACTACAGCACATTTATATATATAATTAATAGACGAAATGAATAACCTCTCAGTAAACTTATATAATAAAATATAATTGTGTGAATGCAATACTTCCAACTTATTTTTTCGATTTGGCTTAAAATGAACAATTATAATTGATATTTATAATTTAAGAAGTCATATTAAATCTTAGTGTATACTTCTATAACTGTTACAGATACTCCCGAACAAAGGAGTAAAAATTGTTCTACTTGATACTTGTCATTTATGTAGTAATATGATAACGAAAGTGTGATATTAAATTTTAGTTTACACTAACTGTTACAGATATATAAGGGTAAAGAAGAAACTACTTGTGTATTTGATACTTGTCAGAACAGACTCTTCTACTTGATACTTGTCAATGTGACATAGAAAGTGTCATATGAAATTATAGTTTTTCTTTACAGTTACTGAAATTTCAAGAGAAGAAAGCACAAAAATGTTCAACTTCATACTTTTCATTAATGTAGTAACATGACAGTGAAACTGTGATCTTGCATTTTAGTTAATACTTTAATACAGCTGGTCTATTAGATATTTGTTATTTATGTCTACTTCATACTTGTATAACTGTAACAGACACTTCGGGAGAAAAGAGCAACAACTGTTTTACTTGTTACTTGTCATTTCTGTAGTAATATGACAAAGCATAAATTGTACTACTTGTTCATAATTGTCATTTATGTAGTAATATGATAACGAAAGTGTCATATTAAATTTTAGTTTACACCAACTGTTACAGATATATAAGGGTAAAGAAGAAACTACTTGTCTACTTGATACTTGTCATTTATGTAGTAATATGACATCGAAAGTGTCTTATTAAATTTTACTTTATAATTGTATAACTGTAACAGATACTATAGGAGAACAGACTCTTCTACTTGATACTTGTCAATGTGACATAGAAAGTGTCATATGAAATTTTAGTTTTTCTTTACAGTTACTGAAATTTCAAGAGAAGAAAGCACAAAAATGTTCAACTTCATACTTTTCTTTAATGTAGTAACATGACAGTGAAACTGTGATCTTACATTTTAGTTAATACTTTTATAACTGTTACAGATATTACAGGGGAACGAAGCAACAGCTGGTCTATTACATATTTGTTATTTATGTCTTCTTCATACTTCTATAACAGTTACAGATACTTCGGGAGAAAAGAGCAACAACTGTTTTACTTGTTACTTGTCATTTCTGTAGTAATACGACAGTGAAAACGTTGTATTAATGTTTATTTAACTGTTGCAAATACTTCAAGAGCAAGGGGCTACTACTATTCTACTTGATACTTTTCATGTAATTGGTAGAGAAGGAGTAAAATGATAGCGAAATTAATTTTAACTTTTATGTATAATTTACAAATAAACTGTAATTACATCTCATATACTTTTAAAACTGACAGTATTTCATGTAAATATTTTACTTGTGAAATGATAAATAAGACAGCGAAAACTTATATTTACTTTTGGTTTATATCAGCAGATAAATAAACTGTAACTACATCTCACCTATGTTTATAGCTAACACTTTTATAGACACTTTACTTGCAGAAAATATTTTACTTGATACTTATCATGTAATTGGTAGTTATGTAGTAAAATGTCAGTATAACATCCAAACTCTTATACTTCACTTTACTTTATATTTTCATAAATATAAGAAACTGTAAGTACTTGATACTTGTCATCATATTTTTATAACTGACAATTTTTACAGATACTTTACGTGTACTCAATATTTTACTTGATACTTATCATGTAGTTATGCAGTAAAATGACAGTAATGACATTTAAACTGTTATTTACTTTTAGTTTATACTTTCATAGATAATTGATAAATAAAAAATATATTCTTCAGAACTTTTCTACTTAATTAATATATTCACTTAATAAACATTACATCGTATATAGTAATTAATGTCAACAAAACTGTTATATTTCATATTTTCATATGTAAAGTAAATAAAATTGGAACAATGTCTCACATATCATAATTGTGCCACGGTTTTCAATTATGACACTTGTCAAATATTTGATTGTTATGTTGCGGAATGACAGCAATGACAACTAAACTGTCATTTGCTATTAGTTTATACTGCCATAGACAATTGTTAACACACAAAAACGAAAATCACTATTTGAAGACATTAACAATCAAAAATAGACTTGTATTTTGTATATTCCAAAGAAATGTTAACCTACTTCATGATTCCAATAGTTTTCATTAATGATATCAAACTATATCACAAATAATAAATGATGTATATATGCGTTTTACTTCGATTAATCATAAATAGTTAATTTTCTGATAATAAAAGACTTAATGTCGACAGTTAAGATTTAGTGTCGTTGATAAATATCGTACGTGACTAATGCGAATTTCACTATTGGATGAGCTTCTGCATTTACGCCGTTTACGTAATCTTTAAAATATATAGATTGAGTAATAAATTTCAAATTACCGAGAGCCGTAAGAAAAAGTTTCCATTTAAGCTTGTTTCTCTCCCAAGATAAAACGAATAGCTTTTCAGCAGAGAGGCATAAACTTTTCTGAGCTGTACACTGCATTTTCTTCACCTTATTTTTATATTTGATCCATTGCTTTACTATAAACGAAATCACACTCATAAACTTGAAATGAATGCTTTCCATATGTAATAAATTGTATTAGGATAAAAAAAGCGTGTTTCCTATCAACAATATTAATCCGAACATATCCTTGATTTTATTATTATACGAATTTGTGTTGTTACGTGATTTTTTGGTATAAAGAAATATAAATATATTGCGATTATTTTCATAATCTTATTTAAGCGTTGAATAACTTAGACTGGATAATCAGAAAGGTTGTGTTCATTTATATGGATTTTCTTTATAAATAATTATTAGGTCAAATTGTTCTTGTACTAAATCTTTATATACAGTTTCAAGTTGTAAAAAAACACAATTTATTGCATGCTTCATACTGAGGCTATTGACCACAGTTTTTATGTCCCAAATACTTATATGTATTCTTAAAATAAGGATAAAGATAGGTAACTTTTATAATATTATTAGCTCTTAGCAATTTCCTCACAAAAAGGCTCTTTGGATTACGATGTTTTTCAGGGGATGAGGATCAATTGATTGCTGTAATAGTTTTACGATAAGCTATGATATAATTGGTGGTGGACTAAATCGCTTATACTTCTATCGATTTCCTAAGTATGGGTATTACTATAAGCTGTGCCAATCCTCTTTGCCTTTCTCGTTGAATATTGTTCGAATGAAATCCTTGTAAGTTATGTATATTGTTTTCTTAAATTGAGTATTGAGAAGCTAAAGTTTGTTTAATTAATTAAGGAGAAATGACTGTTTTAAGTAGGGTTTTTAACCTTCCCTCTTGAATCATTCTGCATTGTAATATTCTACAAGAAAGTATAATATGTAATGTAAGTTTATTTTCTATGAAACATGTAAATTAAAAACAAGAAGCATATCATCTAAGATAAGAATTTACTTGTGACAATCTTTCTTTGTTAGTAATTGTTTTTATTATGTAATTGAGTATGGATAAAGAAAAAAAAGTGTACCTTTTTTTGGTTTTTAATAAATACAAAAATAATTAGAATGATTACTATACATCATTATTTGAAGATGATTGTAATTGAACGTATTTATAACAATTAGTCGTCTTTGTAAGTTATTGTTCTTATTATGTACTTAAGATACAGTAAAGTTTTTGGTGAGAATTATATAAATATGTATTAAATATTATTGATGTCATATTTGTTGTTCTTTAAAATTGGATTGAAATGATAATTGATAGTTTTCAGAAAACAATTACGTAGTTGAACATGCTTATAACAAGTTGGCGCCTTTGTAAGTTATTGTATGTATTAGATACATGAGTATAGACATTGTAAAGTTTTTGATGAGATTGAATAAATATGTAATTAACATGATTGATGCTATATGTGAAGTTGTTCAAAATTAGATTATGAAGTAGGGAGAAATGATAGTTTGCCGAAAATAATTTCGAGTTTGTCTTGGGGAATTAATGCATGGCTGGTTGGGCCTCGAACACCACCGAATTGATGAGCTTGTCAACATTCTACACTCCAATTTGGGTAAGAAGCTGTCTTCCCGTGGCGCAGATAAATATTACCAGCTATGACCCAAATAGATAAAGCCTGTGTATCTGGCGAAGAAATGCGAGCAAAGTGTCGAAACGCTATCTATCATCATCGCAACTCAATATTTATGGCAAATAGACGAGCACGACGATCAGCATGTTCGTGTATAGGGGTTTCTCTGTTTGCGTTTACATTGCGACGCTAAAACACACGAAAACGCTAAAATGTTTGTACCAAAGTCATACGATATTCTCCGCACGACACACAAGTTTATAAATTTCAGTTCGATACATCATTTCTTTAGCACCCACAGTATAAATACAAATAGAATGAAAGCCCGTATTACATTCGTGTTTGGGCTTCGAAGTTCACGTGAAACTTGATGGGGGGAGAAAAAGAAGAAATCGCGCACAAAAGAATAATTTCAATGCGTAATAAATGCATTCGAAAGTCTTGCGGTCGGAGGAATCCATTTGGAAAGGGCCGGAATCGGAACATCGAATACAAATTGAAAAAAGCCCAAGTTTACCTTCGACTCGGTGGAAAGGGTGCGAGTGTAAGAGCACGAAAGGGGAGAGAGAGAGAGAGAGAGGGTGGAGTGCACAAAGCTTGGTATAAAATTCATTTTAATTTCAGCGCATTCAAAGTCGAAGAAAAATATATAAGCGAAAAGCGGGTCGAAAAATACCGTGTTTATCTTGTGCAACAATACAACTTTCTAGGCGAGCCTCGAGCAAAACTTTTCCGAAGGTAAACACCGAGCAAGACTTTAATTCGCAATCAATAAATACACGGTGGGCGGTAAATGGTGTGTGTATATATATATATAGATCAGTGGTCTTCAAACTGTGATCCGTGGATTCGTGCGGATTCTCAGTTGTTCTGAGAGTCGAAGATGAAATCTCGAAGAAAAGACAAATACAAATTATATATGGAAAACAGCAATTTTTCGGACAAAAAGACCTAATTTGTAACAAATGAACATGTTCCCATTATAACACCTCAATCAATAAGTTTTTGAACAATAAAACATCAACATTTGAGCAATTTTCGACTTTCTTCATCAACATTCATTCCAACGCCTTTTTAACATTTCGATACATTTCTTGTAGAACGATTTATCTTTGGCATCAAAATACGTTACATTTTCGGCAATGATTTCTTCATCTACTCTCTACCATTTGACTTGACGGAGAAGAGTTCCCATAACACTTATCAAACCAATGCTTTGCTTGAAAGGTATTTTTTCCTTCAAAAATCAATGTTTTATCAACAGCCATGGAAAGTCATGTCTTCTTAATGGAAAATAAATTAAATTGGAATAAAAATATTCAAAAAATACTCACAAGTACAAATTTTGCAGATTAAGGAAACTGAAAAATGTATGAAAACCTGGACAGCATTTTGTGACCAATGAAAAAATATAAATTTCCAACTTGAAAAGAAAACTGTCAGACATGGAAAATTGATTTCTATGATTTTAATTCATTAAAAATATCTTTTTTTTATTATAAGTAACAAAATTTTGAAAAAACACTTTTTCTTCATAGATTCTATGACATAGAATTAAATTTGAATAACAATTATTGAACAATACTTGAAAGAAGAAATTTCGCATTTTGTAAATACATCCATACCTCGCTATAACGGCCTTGAAGAGGCACGTTTTTGATTTACGGCCTAAAATGTTTCGCTATAACGGCAAAAATACTTTTTTCCATGTCGATACATCTACATGTTGTCAATCTTGCGCAAGCGCAATAATTGATTCCGTATAAGGCTTTTCGCTTTGCGGCCAAGTTTCGTGGTACATATCTATGGGTGTACTAAAAACGGACAAATTCTTTGAAGAAATTGAAAAAAAGTTTTAAAACCTCTGGTTTTGACGGACGAAAAAAGTAATCAAGTCCATTTAGTCTCGATGCGATTGAGAAGTAATTAGTTGATATTATTTTAATTACCTGCTGACGGTTTGGGTGGGTATCAGAGCGTGAGCTAACATAAATAATGAACAAACTTGTACTGCTAATTAACCGTGTAACAACATTGACAATTCTCTTTTCCGCGTCGCAGCCTGTGCTTGTTTAGTTAAGTAAATAAGTCGGAACATTGGGGGGTGCTTTTACGAGCGCGCAACGTTTCTTTATTAGAATCTGATACGTTCGTAATTTAAATATATATATGTATGTATTTACGTCTGCATTATTTGCCTTCATTATGCGGATATTGCACATGGAAATGTACGAGTTTATAAATTTAAATTGTTATCGATTTACATTACGTTCTTTGAAAGAAAGAGCCTTTGAAATTGAATCAACTTAGAAGCTTTCAATATAATCTGATACAGAACCGTAATAATCTCATTCAACTATGGAATATTGAAAAAAAAAGTGTAATAGTAAATACTTATATACATATTTGTTGAATTGCAAAATTTACAGTTTCTAGCAGAGTATAAACATTTATTCACATATACATGATTTACACTGAATACAAGAAACGGTGTAAATCATTCGTGGATTTTGATAGGAAAAATCGCGCAAAGTGAAAATAAACTAGAAAGGCAAAAGTAAAGTATCGAAAAAATAACCAAAATTGTAATTATTTTCATAACTTAGATAAACTATTAATGTATTCCTCCTAATTGATCCTTTTACAGTTTTTCAAATCTGATATTTTAGAAATAATGTAGAAGCATATGCATGGATATGTGTATTTTAGAACGTTTTACGTGTAAAAGATCAATCGTGCAAATAAAGTACTGTGTAAATCGGAAAATAAGAATTCTAACAAAAATCAAATGATTTTGAACATGATTTTTATTTTTATTAATTATATAACAAACGATTTATTTGTACTCAAAAATAGAAACTCCATGCAATAAACCGGTAATTAACACTAAAATTGATTATAATCTACAATAGTTGAGTTCATAAATCAGAACTTTCTTTTTTAACTAAAATTAGTTGAAATTTAAAAAGTTTCATCTCCGAGTTTGAAAACGTAATTTTCAACGGAACACTCCATTCGCAATTTGAATAATCTTGCTGCTCCATAATCCTATTCTCCCCGTTCATTGTTCGCAGACTTTAAAATAATGTTTACCTCTTTTCACGTACACAAAAACGGGTCAAAATATTGCCCGAAGCTTTGACCCTCAAGAATATTTTAACCGAACGGCGAGCTTTTCATAAACCTAAACCATTGTGTTCTCTCTGCAGACAATGCTGTGTATCATTACGGTCTCCGCTCACCATATTAATTTTCCATATCCTCTCCAGCATTTAACAAGAAGAAACAACTAAGTATTATTTCTTTGTCCGAAAGGGAATTTTCATGGAAATTAAAACTCTAAGATCAAATCCTTTTTAAACGTGTCGTTTGTTAATTTAAAAAAAACGCTGATTTATTGCAGAAAACTAGACTATTTTTGTTATAAATGAAATTATTCTAAAATTTTGATTTGATTTGTAAGTAATACATGTTAGGTTCTATTAAAATTATTATTTTTTCCTAAAAATATGAGTTAGTAATTACTTGTTGATTAACTTAATTAAAAATAATACTTTCCTAATTATACATAATTTAACATGACGGAAAAAAATCCAATTAAATTCCGTAACATTTTTTTTCCTGGTAATTATTCGAGCGTAAAAAAAACTTTCAGTTACGAAAGAACATTTCGTCCTCATTTTAAAGGATCACGCATCTCCATCATGTTCTTTTTTGTTTCGTTTTGTTTGTTTTACGTTCTTAAAATTGTGTTCTCAAATTGCGTCCACGGCGTTTCCTCATTCCTTTCCTTTCCACAAAACACAACATGTACATTTCCTGTATACATCACTCATCCAATATTTATGATATCTGCACGAAACCAACTACTTGTTTTCATCACTCTGTCTCTCTCTCTCACACCATTTCCGTTCGCTTGCTTGCTTTTCCTTTTTCGTGATATTCTGGTAATCCGTGAAAACCCCGTCCTTTGCCACATTTTGTAAATAAAACTCGTAACTCCCCGAAGAGAGACGATCCCTTTGTTCCAAGCGAATCCTTTGATTCTTATTGTGGTGCACGGAAATTGTCAATACACACACAGGAAGGAGAAGCAACAAACGGATTCATTGTGGATCTTTACTTTATAGTAGAGTTTTATTGTCTCGGTACTTAAAAATGGGAAGATTTACATTAAATGTTTAAGAGAAATGCCCTTTAAAATACTCATTATTGATGTATTATATAACAATATTTTGGTATAATTTTGATACATTATTTACAAAAGTAATGGAATTAAATGTGCTGAAAACTCAGACAGAGATTGACGTAAAAAATGACATCGTAAAATCTAATGTTTATAGTCTTTGTACTTCCAAAAGTCACTCCCATTTGAAATAAATGGACTGAGAGAAATTGTTTAATAATATTTTAAAAACAAAGTTCTACAATGAAATTCGTGTTGCATTTGTCAAAATTACACCGTTTGAAGTTAATGTACAGTGAATATTTCTTTTCAGAATCGATTCATTCCAGATAAAAACAACGTCGTAAAATGAAATTGCTATAGATTTGTTTCTGTCAAAAGTGTCACAAATTGAAGTAAATATACATACAGATTTTTGGTATAAAATTGATATATTAAACAAAATTGAAAACATGACATTTATTACTGTCAAAATGACAGGTTTTTGGTACAAAATCGATTTATTACATAATAACAATGTGAAATGAAGTTCGTGATGCTCCTAGAATAAATCATGTATACTTTATATATTTTTTAATATATTTAGGTTATTTTGTAATTTAAATTAACGATAAAACGTGAAATGCGAATACGAAAACGACAAAGATTAACTGCATTAAACTAAATTATAATTTTTTAGTTATTTTTTATTAACAATATGATACTTTTCTAGTGATTTATTATACATTGTATAATTATTTAATTATTAACAAAAAAGTGGATTGTTTCTAAATATTGTTTTGTGGAATCTTTTTTAAGAAAAAAAATATATACATTTAATTACTTTTTAATCAATAGATTATGTTTCATATTGTTTTAATTAAACATAGTATAATTATTTATTTATTAAGAAGAATATGGATTGTTTTTGTATAATTTTAGGAAAATTTTTGATGTTTAACAATATTAAAGAAAATGTATATAACACTACAAGTTACGATGAATAGAAATAGTAAAACACAATTTTTATTCTTAGTTGACTAAGAAATTTGATTTTATTTATAAATTTGACATCTGTCACCATAATCAAAAATTGACAATAGTTTGACAGTAGTTTGACACCTGTCATTATTGACATTGACATAATAACAAAAGAAATATTTGATGAAATGCAAAATTTTCATTTGTTGAATAAATGAATAATGAAAATAATACTGAATATTCCGGTAAATTGTCAATTAAATAATTGTCAACTGACTTCTAGTGTTCACTTCAATTTTAACTTAAATATAACTATTTTTAGTTTCGTTTTCGGTCATTTATGACTATTACAGATAAAACTTGTCAACATTATAAATTAGTTTATTTTGCGAACAATTTGATAATATTTTCTTTAAAAACGATATTTTGATTTCAGTTTTTGAATTTAAGAATATACTAAGTATTGTGTTAAATTTCATCAAATGATTTTCAACAGATTTATAGAATTCACTTCTTTTGTAACCTTATTGTAACCACTGTAAGTTTCATTTTACGGCTTTCTTATCAATTGCCATTATGTATAAAAGTTGTTAATATTGTAAATTAGTTTATTTTGCGAAATATTTGATAATATTTTCTTTAATAATGTTATTTTTATTTCAGTTTTGGAATTTAAGAATATACTAAGTATTGTGTTAAAGTTCATCAAATTATTTTAAACTGTTTTTTAGAATTCACTTCAATTGTAACCTTATTGTAACTTGACTACAAGTTTCATTTTACTACTTTCTTATGAACTGCTATTGTTTATATAATTTGTTAATACTGCAAATTAGTTTATTTTGCGATTATTTTGCAACTTTTTTGATAAATTTCATAAACTTATTAAGAATTTTTCATCATCAAATTACTTATAGAGACTTGAAAACATTTACTATTAATGCAATTAAATTCAAATAAATCAGATTATTGATGAATATGGAGATTTGATTTTGATGTTGTTTGCGAAAGAAAGCAATGTCAATAGGAAGTGCAACAACATTGCTGCGGTTTTGCAATTTGGCATAACAATCGATCACAGTGTTCAATTTAATTAACGCCATTCAGCGATGGGATGATTGCATGGGGTTTCGAACGCCTGGAGAATACCACAAACTAATATCGTTACCATCAATCAATATTCGGTATAAAATTGGTGCCCAAACGAAACCGCACAAGCACATGATTAAAACACGATTTTTGTTGTTGCTTCTGTTGCCGTAATTGTTGTTTGCGTGTTCGCACTTTCAATGTAACAATAATTAAACGCAGCTCGTCATTGAATTGAAGTGGATACAACATGAAAAGAGGGAAGACTTAAAAACAACACACGGCTACAAAATAAACACAGGCCACGCTTTTTTTTATTCTTCTGTTTGATGGAGTGTTTATTTCCATGCAACATTTATTACTGACCTGTCTACACGTGAATACTTTTCAACGGTGTTCGACAACGTGTGCTTTACATAATTATAATGGGGCATTAAATTGAATATGCCTGGATCGAATGTATCCACATTAAATAAAGTATACATATTATGAATGTAACATGATTTTTTTATCATGTCATTGCGCTACTTCACATGATAATTAATGTATAAAATTAAAAAAAAAAAACAGGTTTTCAGTTCAAATTGTAAAAATATTGTACCTTAATTACAAATTACAGTAATTTATAAATTTAATTACTTTTTTGTATAATATAATAAAAAATAGATAATGTTTCAGTTGTTATTAATAAATAATTACTGAAAAGAATAGATTTTATACAGTTTTTTCTTCTCTTTTCATTTCTACTTTATGTATTCTTGTAGATAGATTGTTTATAAATAAATTTAAAAAAATAGATTTGATTAAGTTTTTTTTTTCTTTTTCTGTAAGTAAAATTATGTAAAACAACGTTTTATTATTATGTGTGTTATTATTACCACGAATTCTATGTAAACTTTAATAAATTGTTATTGTGATATGTTTTAGGTCGAGCATAAAAGCTCACAAAAGGGATTACGTATTGTTTGGGTTGCGTAATTTAGTCAAAGTCCGGAGTGCTTGTTCTTTCGACAAGTGATAAATTCAGGAACGTTGAATTTCGACAAAGAGATGGAACAATACTACGGCTGTATTTCCAAGAGTGGACGACAAATCGCTGTGCAGATAAGCGGCCCTGTGATTAATATTTATCCCTTCGTTTTTGCAACTTAATGCTGTGAAGTGTCCAGATAACGTGTTTCTGTTGCCCTTTGCTTGATTTATTTGATATACAAAGTTTATAATTATGGATTAAGTTAAGATATTTGATATTTGGGGACGGGGAGATGCAAATCTGGCGATTGGTATAATTTTGTTTAAAAAGCTTTAGTAAAGGAATACAAAAGTATATATTTCTGATGATTGTAAACTAAGGAATATATAGTTTTTGAATACAATAAGAAGTTTTAGATTCACTTTTTTTATCATAAATTCTATATTAATCTTTATATTAATTATAAAAGTTTAATTTTGGCTTTCAGAATGGAATTTACAGTAAATGTGTCTCGGCTTTCAAAATAATTCGATTTTTCATTATAACTAACAATCTATTATAACGACTATATTCAACTTCAAAAAAGAAGTATAATAACAACAAAATATGAAAAGAACTAAAATATAAGTGTAGTGTAGTGTATACTTTTTTGTATTAATCTCAGCGAAGTCATGTTGTGGAATATTATGGCTGAAGTGCAGGATGCTGCAAAAAACTGAAATCATGTGAGGCATATATGCGTTTTATTAATTCTTGACATGGTTAATGCATTATCCGGAAAATGGAGCGTGAGACTGACTGGCGTCACAACATTTACCGTCCGCAGAGAGAAGAAATATGTAATGAATAAGTAAAAAGTCGATACTGGAGCGGTTCATACATGAAGGGGTATTAAGGATCTCACACAACAAGGATTTTCTATTCTACAAACAACGAACAATTTGCAACAAAAGTAGTAGTTATTGTAGCATATTTGAGACATATTGAGGGAAAAGTTTCATCAGTATAAATTTTTTGAAAAATGCGCGAAGTGAGTTATTTAATTACATGCCACTAAATTACTTCCCAATTATTGAATCTTTCCTGATTTAAATAAAATTTTTGTGAAAAAAATAATGAAAATTTTTCACAAGTTAAAGGTATGAGTATAATGTTAAAATAGACATAATGAATTATATACTTATTCAGTAAGGGAAATGAATCAATAAATTATAAAAATGAATTATTGATTGAATATTTCCAAACTAATTGTACATTATAACGTAAGTAAAATACATCCTTCTGAATAAAAATGAGAAATGGAAGTATTATTTATGAAAATTATGGGGGAAATTTAAAGGAAACTGTAAAAGTATACCTGATGCACGATTATATAAGTACATAAAGGATTTCTGTAAATTAATAATTAAGTATGAACAATTTTTTTCAAATTATTCTTTGCATATTCAGGATAAATTATACATTATGATGTAAGTAAAATACATCTTTCTGAACAAACAAAATAAAGAAATATGTATAAGTATAAGTGAAATTTAATGTAATTCGTAAATGTATACATAATGCAGATTTATATAAGTAAATAAAATATTTCTCCAAATGAAAAATTAAGTTGGAAAGAAAAATTTATAATTATTGTTTTCAAATTTCCAGATTAATTGTACATTATAACGTTTGTAAAATACATCTTTGAGAAAGATAAAAAATATAGAAATACTATTTGTGATAAGTATAAATGAAATTTAAAGGAAATCGTAAAAGTATATTAAAGATGATGCACAATGATGTTAGTAAGTAAAGGGATTCTACAAATGAAAACTAAATATTAAAGAATTTTTGTTTAATATGTATACAATTCATAACATTGTTTACATGTTTGTAAATAATGACCTTTTTTCATGTCTCATATAATTTTTAAGAGAATATTTTCAAAGTTTACATTTTGAATAGTCATTTCTGTAGGAAATTAACGACAATGTGTATAATTCGGCATTCTATACAATATCTATGCAGTTTGTGGAATGCAAAAAAATCAATAGGCAAAGTATGGTTTAATTTTGAATCTACTTCATTTGCCCGACACTCACTTTCCCGACGCTCAAATTCTCGACACCCGTTATCCCGCCATACCAAATTCCCGACATCCGTTATCCCGAATATTTTCTTAGATTATGGATATTGGTAAACAGTGACAACACTGTACGTTGCGTGTCTTGAACAGACATATTCATATCAAATTAATGAATCTACATTTTCAATATTCTTCTCAAAATGCAGATAGCTTGCTTCAAACCCCTTCTCTAACATATTTGGAAACTTCTTGAAGATTATAAACTTGACTCAAAAGACTTTTTCGATCTGCTTTTAGAGTAATATCTTCGAAGAACAGTATGAGTTAGGGTGTGTCTGGTTGTCACGACATTTACAATCTGTCCTTTCGGACATTAAGAAAATCACCCATCGTGCGTCTGCACTTATATTTTAGAACTGTTGCCCACTAACAACTAGTCCTCGATGAGTTTTAGGATCATAATTCCTGAATTGGCATGAATTTAGCATGTCTGTTTAAGACACGCAGCGTACACTGTTGTCACTGTTTACCGACATTGTTGCACAACATCCAAAATCTAATAAAATGTTCGCGATAACGAATGTCGGGATAATGGATATCGGGAATTTGATATTATCGAGATAACGGATGTCGGGAATTTGATATAGACGGGATAACGAATGTCGGGAATTTGACACAATCGGGCTAACGGATGTCGGGAATTCGAGAGTCGTGCAAATGATATCATACCAGAAATTATTTTAACAAATAAAAGAGTATTAAACTAAAAACAGTAGAATTTTGCTTTAAAACATACTTTTCTTAACTTTCCACAAGATTGTGGAAATCGTCGTTGCCCGTCAAATATGTAGTTGTATTTTCATTCAATTGCTAAGATTATTTCACCCAAATAGTGGATTTTTAAGGGAAAGATGTTTGTCCTTAGATGTTAAAAGTTGGTGCTCAAAACATAAAAATTGTATTGGTTTGTACGATAGTTTAAAGTATGCGTAAATTGCAAGTTATAAAAGAAATGGAAAGAAAAATGGGACAGAATAAAGTATGAGGAAACAACAGGGTGCCACGCAAATCACCGTTTAATAATAACGCCTTTCAAACGGCACATGATTGCATTATTAATCAAGCTGAGAGTTCTAAATCATTGATACGCATGCAACACATTTAACAGTTCACATGGCTTCGTAAATACATATAAATGTACGTGTATAAATGCCTTCGCCCTCCGTGCAACACGGCAAAAGGGAATTGGCCCAACCACCCACTAGTCCTCAAAACAAACACCGCCAACATTTGCGGACGCGATTACTTTGAGGACGCATTTATTGGTCGGATCCGTCCAATTCTCCGGCAATCGTTTGTGTGCAGTAGCAATGATAATAATAATAATAATATCAGTTCGTTCGGCTCTGGAACGCTTTCAAAATAATGTCGTGGCCCCCGTTCGATACGCCACTTCTTGCTTCCACTCCGTTCACTAATTGAAAGAGATTTCATTCGCTTTTATATAATTGTTACGAACAAAAGGTCATCCACTTGAACTGGATCAGCAATTTTAGTCTCGTTCATTTTATTCTTTCAGTTATAACAAGAGGCGTCTCTGTGAAGTGGAATGAAACTCATGAGTACCAAAATGTTAATGAAACGCAATTTTCAGTCCTTTGATTCAAATTGGAATTAGTTATGCGAACATAAAGTAATTATTATCATATAATCGTACTAATCTAATTTAATTATAAGAAAAAACATGTATTTTCGTTACAAGTGGAGAAAACAAGGGTTGGTTGTCACAAAGTTCATTTCTGCTTTTGTATAAGATGTTTGAGGCTATACGTTTGTCAGAGTTTTAATAATAGAATGTTTCCATTTCTTACTCATGTGAGCATTGTTGAACGTCATCCAATCTTTTTCACAGTTGATTTGTATTTGCATTCATTGCATTTTCTCTTTACCTCATTTTAAACGTTTAATTTGTAACAATAATAGTATAATGTTAGTTAATTTAAATATGTTAGAATGTGATTGAAAATGTTATTCCAAAGCACGAAAGACAGGCATGTTTCAAATGGGTTGGTTGTCACATGCAGTTGTAGAGAAATTCATCCTGATTTTATACTTAGGGCAGCAAGACGAGTTCAAATTGATCACTTTTTGATTCACGAATGAAATAAATTATAGAACCTGAAGTATGTATTTACAAGCAATAATTTCATGAACTTTGTATTTTGATTTTTCATCAGTTTTAAATAGATTATGCTTGTTATATATGAGTAATATCTTTATATCTTCCATAGACATTCCATGTGACAAATAACTCAAAATTGAGGTAAGTTGTTACAATATTACCAAATAGTTCGTAATAATAAAAAGTTAACTTTTGTTTCAAAATATTGGTAATCTACATAGTTTTACATAAGGCCGACATACAAATGTTTATAATGGAGTAATCAATATTTGAGACAATCAACCCCTACTTATGAAAATATATGTTATTGGTTTTATAAAATGATTTTTCAATTTACAATATTGTGAATTTAAACTACAATTTTCTATTGAGGAAACTGGTTATTATAGAAAAGATGTTCACCAATACGTATTTTAGTTGGGAAAAACTTATGGTCAATAGTGTATTGATATAAAGTTAGTATTTATAATATTATTCAGAATATATTAAAACTTTGTTCAATAGTTCAATAGTCTTGATCTAATAGTTGAGCATTTGATAATTTTGTTCATATGATTGTTACATTCAATAAGAATGTGTTAATTTGTGATTGTTATAATGAACATAATATAACAGACAAAACAAATAATAAAGAAAATTGGAAGAATAATTGGAATTATTATGAACAAAAACAAAGTTTTCATGATTCTCAAAGTTCTCAAACTATTCATGCACAATTATGTAAATAGATTACAGTCAAAAAACGTGAAAGATAATGCAGAAACACTTAGAGAAATGTCCCTTTTCTATATTTTCGTTTGTATTTTTTCATTTTCATTATATTGAAATTATTTTTTTGTAGTTGTTTTTGATATAATAATAAATGTTAATATTATTAAAAAAATCAAATGGTAATTTGTGATTTATTTTCAGGAATAATCAACGCACAAATTTCGGAACGCATGAGAAGTGTAAACTGAAATAATACTGAATCACACAAACGCATTAAATTATAAACACTGTATTCGTGTTACGAAGCCGTGCGCAACATGACCTGATGAAATCCACTAAATCAACGTGCCCCGAATATGCATTTTCACGATACACATTTGTTTTTTCAGAAAGTTCCGAAAAGCTTTCATGCGTCAAATAAAATAAAAGCGCAACGTCGCCCCCTATTCTTTTTTTTACACTACAATAAAGCGCAACCCGTATGCATGTTTTACAGCCTAATATAGATTACTTAATCCGGTTTTAACCTACATTTTTCGTGAAAAAGTATTGTACCCTAACTTGTATTTGTCACGAATAAATCGTGTATTAAATCAGTTTTTTTTTCTAACTTTCACATTAGTTATATATTAGAATTCATTAAGCTCTGTTTAATGTTTCCCCTTCAAGAGTTGGCGTGCTATTTGTGTTTCGTTTTGTTCGAGAATGTGAAAGGGCAAAGTGCCCTGTTCGTGATTTAATAATGCTCTGGATTGTGAGGAGAAAAACGTTTTAACTACTCAATTATGAGCGGAAGAAGTACACAATTAACTGGCAGTTTGTCAAAGGAGGAAGTTGGGAGCGAAGGCGGCGGCAATTTCAAATATTCATCTTATGAAAACGAAAGTCTGGAGGAAGTTTAAACTGATTAAAACTTGTTCGCAGATCCTCCTCCCATGTAACGATAGTTCCCGCTACAATCGCAATTTGACTTTATTTGACTGGATGTTAAATGGTCCTGGGAATTACGCCAATTATTTATGGCGCAAGTTTTGTATGCTTAAGACGGCAATCATAAATATAGAATGAAGTAAGTCGTAATAATGATGCATGAAACGAGTTTGCATTTACGCAATTATTCAGCAGTTTCAACTAAGATTTATGATATTACAGTTAAAAAAAAATCATAAATGCAACTTTTATAAACACTACTTTACCTATTAACAACTCCTTATAAAAATGACTATATGTAATTATTTTCAATAACAGCAATCTACAAAATATGATTTGATGGATCAAGTGGTTGTTTATTCTTTTGGCAATCATAAATATAGAATGAAGTAAGTCGTAATAATGATGCATGAATCGAGTTTGCATTTACGCAATTATTCAGCAGTTTCAACTAAGATTTATGATATAACAGTTAAAAAAAATCATAAATGCAACTCTTGTAAACCCTACTTTCCCTATTAACAACTCTTTATAGGAACAATTATTTGTAATTATTTTCAGTAACTGCAATCTACAAAATAAAATAAAATTTATTAAAATGACATCAAAAACGACAGTTAAATATGTTAAAAAGGTGAAATATTAATGAAATTGCAAGAAAATATAAAGGTTAATGATGTTTGCAAAATATAGAAAGTAAATAAAAACCACCTAATCAAATTGTATAGTATGATTTGCTTTACTTACATCGGTAAATTCTACTTTGAATTCAAATTTTATAAGTTATTTGAATATAGTACACTCAAGTATGATTTACAAAACAAATAAAAATTGTATAATAGAAACATTCGTTAAAGTAACTTTTTTGTCAAATTGAAATAAAAACCATCTAATCAATCCAATTTTATAGAGTATAATTGGTTTTACTTTACATCTGTAAATTCTACTTTGCATTATATTTTATGAATATAGTATACTCAAATATTTATTTTCAAACCAAACTGAAAATCGATAATAGAAATAAGCAACTTTTTGAAAAGTAAAATTAGGCAAGTTGCGATCATCAAATTAACTGTATTTACTACCTAAATGCAATCATTGATCTGAGTTGATTGCTCTTTACACATAAATAAGTAAATACAATAAATGAAAGCGATGCTGTAGAACTATTAACTGAACATGAAGTGGAGTTGTAAAAAAAAAACAACTGAAGACAAAAGGTCTGAGTGGTGTATGAGTGGGAGTCTTGATATTCATTATTTGTGTTTTGTCTTGCATGAGGATGGCTTTTTAATGGGGGAGGTTCCGAGCGTTTTGCGTCGTTCTATGAACAGGAAGCAAACCTGCACAGAGAGAGAGAGACAGGCATAAAAAGGCCTTAAATATCCGGAGTTCTGCGGAGGGACTTCGTTTGATCTATGGCTCCCTTACATCGGAGGTAGAGGAATCGTTTTTCTCCGCTTTGAGCAATGAGCAAATGCCACGTCAATCTCAGAAACACGGTTCAATTAAAACGAAAAGGCCATAAAGACTTGCATTGTTCGAAAGTATTTATACTTACGATGTAGAAGAAGTATTAGAAAATAAGTTTTTATCAATGGTCAATAGCCTTTTGTATCAGTAGATTTTTTTTAACTATGATTGATTTTTCATCTTTTATATAATAAGTAAACATATTTTTCTTCATTTTACCTTCTATTTGTAAGTATTGTTATAGTATTTATTGTAAAATTTATAAAAACAGAAATAATGAAAACATCTGTAAAAGAAAACATGTAATTTCTTGTTAGTAACACAATTTGAATCATTGAATTGCATCGAAGTTTATTACCATTAGTATTTTTACAAGTATTTTTTTCAAAAAAATAAATGAAATTTTCATATTGTTATCCTTAAAATGTCCACTTATAGGAAACAAAACATTAACTCAAATTGCACTTGATAACATTTGGAATGGAAAAAAAATATAATGTTATTACTTTACTAGTAATATTTCTTTTTTCTAATAGTATATTTTAGCATATTTATTGGGTTGACCAAAATGTTCTTACGATTTTACGAATTAGTAGCATTCTGTTTGTCATATATGATAGAGGTTATTCATTGTTATTCATGCTATGATTTTAGAAATAAATTCAAAAGTGCAAGTAACTTTGTTTGCAGCTGTTAGTTAAAAATTGAATGAAATTATCACAGTGAAGAAATGTGGGAAAAATAGAAAATACAATTGATTAATACAGTTAATTTTTCTCAAATTTTATTTCGCACTACAGACTACAGCTAAATACGCACTCAACACCAACAATAAACATTAAATAAATCACGTTTACGAGAATAAACGAGTTGTAAATTAAAAGTGCGTAATTGTCAAAGGAATCCTTTTCCTTTTCGATTAATTCCACGAATTTAATTAAGCGGTGTTATCTAACCCAGCTCTTTGAGAATTAGCCATTGTACAATGTGTTAATTAATGTATTCTGTTGTTCCATTTTTCTGCTACAATGGAATGTTACGTAACACGTGCACGTACAGAAACCGAGAGACTGGTGCAAACAACAAAGGGCTTACGATCTTCGTTATTTCTGCGTCCGCTTTATGCGAATTCCATTCATTAAGAATATGAACGAACCATTAGTTTTTCGCTGAAAGTGTGAAATGAGAATAATCAACTTTAATCGCGTTTTTACCTGTCACAATGATGATAATAATAATAATTTATAGTATAAAAGAGCAACGATCATTAGTGCATTGCGTGTTATTATATAACGTATACAAAGTAATAAATAAAAATCAATCATATGAATTCCCATTTTTCTCACGTAACATTTATACTTTTTCTTTGTACGTATTTTTTTGTAACAATTTACATTATATATTTGTTTAATTTTATTTAATATTAATCAATAATAATAAAGTAAAGCAATAGCATTTTTGTATTTCTTCATTTTATTGTATTAAATTTATTTTATGTAGTAGTTGTTGCAAAAAATATTATTACTATTTACAAAGTACCTATTTACAAACTTGGCCGCAAAGCGAAAAGCCGCATAACGAATCAATTATTGCGCTTGCGCAAGATTGGCAACATGTAGATATAACGACATCTAAAAAGATATTTTTTGCCGTTATAGCGAAAGATTTTAGGCCGTAAATCGAAAACGTGCCTTAATTGAAGAAGGCCGTTATAGCGAAATTCCGTATAAAGAGCGGCCGTATAGCGAGGTATGGGTGTACTATTTAATTTATAGTTTTAATGCTTTACAAAACTAAATAGATTCTTGAGAAAACCGTGTATATCGAAAATTGAAATAACACATAATTCCATTCATTACTCATTATAATTTATTCAATTTTTATTTTATTGAAAGGCCTTCAATTTACACTGAAGAAAGAAAGCTTAAATCGAAATCGTATAAATCATATGACAGGTAAGTTTTATTGTGCATATTTTAAAACCGTGTAAAATTGAAATCGTGCAAATAAAGTACCGCGTTAATCGGATATTATTTTTTCAATAAATCTAAATCTAGCAGTTCTGTGAGAACACAATAAAAGAAGAAAGAAGAACCAAACAAATACTGCTTCATTACTTCTCTTTTTTTTTCAGTTGTTTACATCAATATATCGAAGGGAGCTTAATATAAACAAGGCAGACATAGCAATTCCATTTACAAAGCTCAAACAAATAATAATATTTATTAAAAATCCTACCAGATATAAATTCAATATACACACGATACGCAAACACACTACCTTTAATATTTGTGTGCTTTAGACGTAAATTCAGTAAATAGTAATATACATTATTGGTTTGTTTATTTACGATAATGTGTAATGGTATTGCCTCAAATTGTGACACGAACGTCATTTGACATTAATTAATGTCATGATGACATCAATTGCATTACGATGATATTAATAACGTCACGGTGACGTCACATTATTATTACTGTTACGTCAGATCTTAGAAACTATACATCAAGTTATTTGTATTAATTTAAAGACATTACAGAAAATTCATTTAATTCAATCGTGAATATAATTTTAAAATGTTATAAGGATAAATTAATATACGTATACTTAGAAAAAATAAATACACATCATGATGACATTAATTGAAGTTAGGATGACGTTAATTGCTCCACAATGATGTCATGATGATGCCAATAGCGCCATGGTGACATCAGGATTACTAGAAGATGTCAACGTTACAATGACATAGATCAACATGGCATAATGACGTCAATCAGCTGATTATAATAAAATAAGTCCATTGTTATGTATAACCGATTATTGTTTATATCATCCCTTATTATTGTATTCATTATTGTAAGTACGCTCTCCTTAACGACGTACATTTCCATTTAGGAAGATTCCATACCCTAATTACTACAAAGTACATTCCACCAAATTCTATGACGACTACAAATCTTTAATCAAATAATAATTGGAGAATAATACTATCTTCCCTTACCAAATATTGTACCCCCACATATTCTTATGTAATCAGTCCGCCTTCTATCTTATAAGACCACACTTTAGTAATATCATTTAGTCTTTGAAGAAGAGTTTTGGAAGAACAATCTTCCAATATTTATTCGTGGGCCTAAAAAATTTTGCAGGCACTGAAATAATCGTGGGCCCAAAGCAACATATGCTAAGTCTCATCTTAAATGTTTGCACCATAAACATAAATACAAGTTTAGGTATAAATTTAAATCAAAATATTCTTAAATTAGGTATTGCTTACTTATATTAATGATAAAATATGCAAAATTTAATTTTAATTCTAATATTTTTGCGTGGGCCCTTCTCGAGACCCTAAAAAATTTCGTGGGCCCTTGCGGTAAGTTACATTTTAAATGATTGCATTACAAACACTAGCTTAAATACAAACTGAAAGCAAAATACTGAAACTGAAAAAGTAAAATAATATAATAAATGTATATATAAATTCACATTTATTAAATGTTTTCCTTCTTACTTTGCATATATTATTTAATGCAAGCTATTTTATTAGATTTATTCGCGTTGCATGCATGTTGTACTAAAGGGAAAAAAAATATTGCATTTCATAGTGCATTTCATTTTGCGATCCGATCAACTCAGAAGACACGCTTGATGGCCCATTCGCTCGCATTCACGAAAAATATGCATTCGCAGTTTGTATTACGTAATGTATAAAGTACTGCCATTATATAAAAATGCACACCTTACATATTGATATCATCTTTACGACATGTTTCCCCGTTCATGTTGCATGCATGCGTGTTTTATTATTTGCTAAAAACGTTCTCTTTTATAGTGACTATAACTCATTCTTATATCGCTCATATTAAATGCTAGTTTATTCTTGTTGAGATTTGCAAGAAAATATCTTCGATCAAGATGAAATATTTCAAAACGTTTAGTGTATTGATAATAGAAAATTACAATTGATTTATTCTTGTTATTAAGCTTTTGTTGTGAGTTATTTTAAATCGTCTCATTTTCTTGAATGAATATAATAGTTAATAAATAATATAACAAATATACATTTAATCTTACAATTGATTACTTTTTGCAAAGTATCATTTCATTTTCTGTAATTTTAGAATACACCCACACCTTGCTATACGTTTTCGATTTACGGCGTAAAATGTTTCGCTATAACGGCAAAAAAACTTTTTTCCATGTTGATATATCTACATATTGCCAATCTTGCGCAAGCGCACTAATTGATTCGTTATACGGCTTTTCGCTTTGCGGCCAAGTTTCGAGGAACGTATCCAGGCCGTAAAGCGAGGTATGGGTGTATAAAATGTCTTTCTTAAAGTGTTTATTGTTTGATTAATAGGAACATTAATAACAAATTAAATAAACTAAATCTGCATTAACAATTGATTATTTCTTGATATTGAGTGCATGGATTTTATTGGTAATGAAAATAATTGCTTATTTTACGGTTAGTTTGGTTAGTTATGATTTTACTGTGCATGTTGTATATTTTCACTGTTGCTACACTAACGGTGAAATTGAATTGTCGATAGTAATAACCAAATATTTAACTACGCTGAGGGCACGAATCTCTATCTAATCTTGATGGGTGAAGTAGCGTTGGATAACAATTTTCCTGATTTGCATTCAATTTGCAGGATACATAAAACCAAATAGATGTTATGCAAAATCTATATATTTATTTATTAAATAATTTGAAATATTCATTTCCTAACATTACGTAGAGACTAAATATGTATATTGAATTGAAGACAGTTTTTTAACAGAGATATCATCATGTTCAAGGAATAATAAAATTAAAATAAACTGTAACGGGAATTTGATACTGTCGGGATAACGAATGTCGGGAATTCGATACAGTCGGGAAAACCAATGTCGGGACTTCAATACAGTCAGTCTAACGGACGTCGGGAATTCGATACAGTCGAGATAATCGATGTCGGGAATTCGATACAGTCGGGATAATGGATTTCGGTCTAACGGATGTCGGGAATTCGATACAGTCGGGATAATGAATGTCGGGACTTCAATAGAGTCGGGTTAACGGATATCGGAAATTTGAGGGTCGGGAAAGTGAGTGTCGGGCAAATGAAGTAGACTCTTATTATTCATATCAGATACAAATAATAAAATCTGTACTGAAACTAACGTATTATGAATTAGTCAGAAAGATATATAAAATAAGTTAACTTAAATAATTAAATGAAGCACGTACCAAAACGACAATTATTCATCTCCTCGATAGATACCTCTCCCTTATTTTTTTTTTCAAATTTTGTCAAATTCGAAATCCAATAATCCTTCTTAAATATAGGATACTTATACGTATCTTACACCAATAGCTATTGTCCTTATACTCATATCCTTCCAGTAACTTTTCATGATAATTTGACATTATATATACTCTTGTATAAGGTCTTTGAATTGAAATATTCATTGGATAAAATAATATACACGTAATATAGAAACGAACTAAAAGATTTTCTAATCTGATGTAATAAGTGCTATAAATCAAATAGAAATTGTTGTAATTCTATCATTTATCATGTAATTTGTCAATTAGATTAATGAACAACATAACTAAATTGAACTAAAGTTAACTAATTATGCTAGTTTGATAACTACATTCGAACACCGATTCAATTTAAGAAGCAACTAATTATAACAGTAAAATAGTTCCAGTTTTAAACTAATTTGTTACGTATTTCTGCTATATCTTTCAAAGTTTAGTTACAAAAATATTAATTGAAAGAAATGAAAAAGAACCGAATGTGCTTTATGTAATACAAAGCGAGGTGAATTCAATATAACAGTAACTATTAATAAATACACTGTCTATTGTGGAAAGATCAGGGATTTGAATCTTCAGCGCTGTCTGTTCGTACGCTACACACAGAGATTGTTCTGCTTCCAATTCGAGTTCGGCCTTTCGAACATGAGCCAATCAATAATTCGCAGCTTTAATTAACGTTTTGTTACAAACGCACACATGAGCACACGTACACGGGACCCGCAGATAGCCAGAGACCGGCGGCAGATTGCGCAACGGATTTTATTATCTTACGCTCTCCGGACGAACGCAAATACTGTACGTTTCGCAGAGATTATTAAATTGCACACCGAAAGTTAGTTCGGAACCAATTTCGTAATTTAACACATCGAGCGAATGCATTACGTAATCAACAAGACGCAGACGTTATTTAGTTAACGAGTTCGTTGAAATAATTAATTTTGAGATTAGTGCTTATGATTATTCCAAACAATTGTCTTCTATTAATATCTTACATTACAGAACAGAAAGATCTATAATCAATAGCCCCTTGAAACAATACAATTGTATTTATTTTGTTTTGTATTTTTTTATATTATTGTTGCATTTGTTTTTTGTGTGTGTCTTTTTGCAACGATATTTATATTCTATTCATTCAGATATTCAGTAATACAGCCATACCTCGCCTATACGGCCACTCTTTATACGGCATTTCGCTGTTACGGCCCTCTTCAATTAAAGCACGTTTTCGATTTACGGCCTAAAATGTTTTGCTATAACGGCAAAAGAAACATTTTTTCGATGTCGATATATCTACATGTTGCCAATCTTGCGCAAGCGCAATAATTGATTCCTTACACGGCTTTTCGCTTTGCGGCCAAGTTACGTGGAACGTATCTAGGCTGTAAAGCGAGTTATGGGTGTACACCACGTAGCGTTTGATGCCCATTGACAACTAATCACTTGTAGACTGTTTTTATTAGGAATCCATGACCTCAATCCAGAAGCTCTGAAAAACGGCCTGAAAGAGACCACAAAAACTTGTGTTGTACATGGGACTCGAACCGAGGTAACTTTTAGGTAGCCTAAATTGTAGTAAATAGTATTATTATAATTAATATTCAGTAATTTTCATTGTCTACATTTAATAATAATTGTTAATTAATATATTATAAATAATGTTCTTTGTACCAACAAACATCAATTGTTTCGATTTAATTAAGTTTTTGTGAATTTTATTGCGTGATGGAACAAACATGGTTTAGTTAAAATAATGTATTGTCCATCATTTGTGATTTATTGCTGACAATAAAACGCACGGTGCTGTTGTAAATTCGAAATTGATCGAATACGTGGCCCTTTGTGAAATGCATTTAATGCAGTTATTCGATAGATAATTATTGACTTTGAGGTTTATTCTGGGAACCTGCCGATGCTGGGAAATTCCATTAAGCCTGTGTACGCTTTGTTTTATACATGAGATGCTGTTATACAATCTTTTAAAACAATATTTATTATATAAAATGTTATTTGTATTAGTTAATTTATAAAAAAATATTTATATTTGATATGTTATACAATATGTGTATGTAGAATAATTTAACGTATTTTGTAATTTTGGTTAAAATTCTAAAAAAATTAATATTTATTAATTAAATACCCTTAATGCAAATTTCCTAATTATTGTAAACATGACATCTACTAAATGACATTTGACAGTTAAGCTTTGTGTTGTCATAAGTGGGTTGAATTCTCTTTATTGGCCCAAATTGGGCCGAAGGGCTAACAACCGATTTCTGCCCTTATAAAACAATTTTGTATATTTATTAATTTTATGTTCTTAATGCACATTTCCTATTTATTGAGGATTTGACGTCTAGCATGTGACATCTGACAGTAAGTGACATAATTTTAATTTTATGTTCAAACCTAAACTAATATTTATAATGCAAAATTTTTAGTTTAATATCATAAATGCATATTACCTATTTATTGTACAAATTATGTATATTTTTGACTTTTGACAGTTGTGACAAATTTTGAAGGATGCCCTAGATAATTTGTATCTTAGGTTTATTCAAAAGCAATATTTAATAGACTAAATTGAATATACATTAGTTTAATATCTTAAATGCGTATTTCCTACATATATATTAGTTATTTCATCTAATAAGTGCCATGTGACAGTTTAGCAATATGCGTTGTGACAAATATTGATGAACTGTCGACATTGATTTTGTTTTAGGTAACATTCTAAACCAATATTAATAACAAAAAATTGAATTTATATTTACGAAAATTTATTTATTAATTTTGTATCCTAAATGCATATTTGTTATGTGACAGTAAAAACATGCCTTGCAACAAATAATGAAGAATACCAAATATAAGTGACATTTAGAAATATGTGAGAGTTAAGAAAAATGTGTTGTGTCAAATATTTTGAGCGTGGGCGATATATTTTGTAACTTTAAATTAATTTTAAAAAGAAATATTTACACATTTTCAAAATATACTAAAAAATAAACATTTAGTAATTGCATTTTCTTATTTATTATAATTAACTATTATGAACGTTAGATCATAGATAGTACTTGACATTTGACAGTTAAACAACATGTTTTCTGTCAAATAGTATAAGATGTTAGCGGTAGATTTTGAACTTGGATTTCATTGTAAAATAATATTTATAATATAAACTTGAATATTTATTAGTTCATTTACTTAAAATTGGTTGGCGTAATTGAATTTTCCTTACTTGCTGTTTTTAATATCAATTACGAACCCAAAAAAGCATGTAGTCAGTGACATTTGACAGTTTATAACAGTTAATCAAAATCTGTTGTTACGATGTCTCTTGATTGATATTTGACAGACGATGGGACTTAATCAATGTGTTACATGTCAAGTAATTTGACGGGTGGATTATGGGAAAAATGATATTACGATAATGGAAAACATTATATAACCTCTAGTTAGATTGACAGTTTTGAAACAAATTTTGTTAGTAAATTTTATAGATGAACTAATTATTTAGCAACTAACAAGAAATATAAAGATATTCAAGTATAATTTAATAAAAACTCAATTAAAAAAAAAACGTACAAACATCTGAAGGATCTCTTGATCCTTAGGTGGAATACTAACAAAACAAACAAAAAACATTTCATTGAACTTCTTTGAAAAAAAGGCAAAGTAGGCTATTTAATTTTCTTGTTAGTGGAAAATTCGCTTTATAATAAAGAAAGAAAAAACGTGTTTTGAACGTTTTCGCGAACCATACGAAAGAATGAATAAGTAACAGGCGCTTTCCGTTCCCTTTGATGGCCCGGTATTCGCGGAAAATGTAATAAGCCAATTTCTCGGGTCGAAACATTGACGGAGAAAACACCCTCAGTCAGCCCCGAAAACAAGAAAAACAAAGTGTTACCCATCCCCCCCCCGTGTCCATTCACGCTCGAATATTATACGTTTTCTTTACTTCGGAAAACGAGTCAGCACAATCCAAGGAACGCATTAATGCGATCCTTATTTATTTTGCATTTGTAAGGCAATACGTGTTGCTTCTTGAACGCGAATTTGAATTTATATGAAATACCCATTGGTAGACAGGAAAATGGAATGAAAGGAACAGGATTATGTGCATACGATTTTCTGCTCTGTAATAGGACAATAATTTCAGATGGACTTTTTGAACGAAACAGAAAATGTTTGAATAAATGAAATGTTTATATTTAGTTTTGATTTGAAAATTGCTTGACAAAATAAATATTTACTTTTATAATAAAATTGTCTCGAAATTGTGAATACTGAACACATTTCAGTTAGTAAATTAATTCCTAGTTTACTTTGACGGTTTATGAAAATATTAATTTAGAAGTTGAGTAAACTGTAATTTTAATAAATGTGAATGATCTTACACAGGATTTAAGTTCCAAATTTTTCCTGAAACGGAAACAAGACTTCGTAAATACGAAAATTTTTACGACACAGTAAAATGTAACATAAATGAACTACTTATTTAATTTCTGGTTTTTACGAAACACAATTTAACATAATTTTAGTAATCATGGTTTAATATAATGTGAATAAGTTTATCATAAATAAAGTTAGTATTTGTTCAATTGATTTTTCCGCTCAAAAATTAGTATTTATAAATTATTTTGTATTGAATTGCCCAACGATCGTATTTGTATAAGTATTATTTAGTTGTATAAGTTAAAGAGCAAAGTTAGTAAACAAATACACCTTGCTATACGGCCGCTCTTCATACAGCATTTCGCTCTAACGGCCCTCTTCAAATAAGGCACGTTTTCGATTTACGGCCTAAAATGTTTCGCTACAACGGTCGATATATCTACATGTTGCCAATCTTGCGCATGCGCAATAATTGATTCGTTATACGGCTTTTCGCTTTGCGGCCAAGTTTCGTGGAACGTATCTAGGCCGTAAACCGAGATATACGAAAAAAAACTGATAATCAATGGATTTCAATGTAAATATCAAATATAAAACACTAATATATGGCTTTCGATTTTTTTTTCGTACTGTTCGAAACCGGCCTAATAAAGGTACAACAAACATTTAATCTATGTATAAACATTAATTATGTATACTAATTAAAATTAAGTTTGTTTTGGAGCCGGACTATTCGAGATATTACTGTAATT
Organism: Nicrophorus orbicollis; assembly: GCA_018845635.1. Taxonomy (NCBI): domain Eukaryota; kingdom Metazoa; phylum Arthropoda; class Insecta; order Coleoptera; family Silphidae; genus Nicrophorus; species Nicrophorus orbicollis. The sequence goes on from JAFMTC010000129.1 coordinate 985,821, forward strand.
TAAAAAAAAATGAAGAAAAACATATACTAAATAAATTGTAGAAACATCTCTTTGTACCTCGTGAAAAGCGCTCCAGTTACATCTTGTTAACAATTCAACTAAAGTTGCTTTCTGTTTGTGTCAAGTTAGTGAAGAGGCTTGTATAGTTCTTAATTAACACTTGTGTTTGAATGCGTGTAAATATTTGCAAATGAGTCTTACAATTATTTCATCTTACTTTCTAATTGAATAAGTATAAACTTAGTAAAGAGATATTTCTTCTTTTCTTATTATATCATAAAGATAGATCATTTTTTATGATATTATAATTCATTTTTAATATATGGTTACGACTCTACCACAAATACGTTTTACTGGATGCAGAGAGGTAAATTTTAATAATAAAATGGAGAAAACTTTATTAAATATAAATCAAGCTTTCCGCAAATATATGAAACGCTGCGTCTGGGAATCTTATACAATACTTTCGGAGCGTCCGTGCTGAAAATTGTATATGGATTTGCAAGTTATGTTATAAAACATCTATTGTAAAAATATATTATAAAAAATTACGTTTCTTCTTTTACTATATTTAAGTCGGTATTTGTTAGATTATTGTACACAAAAAGTAATAAATCTGAAGAGTTTTTATAAGGGATCAAAAAAATTACTTTGGGCTGTTTCATAAATATAAAATAAACGTAGGAGAAGGAAAAAATAGTATAGTTCATAACACTAAATTTGGGTGCGATAAAACGAAATTGAGTAGACAGAAATGAACGGAGAGTGGAAGTAAAACGTGTGCTGGCTTTAGATGAAATAAAAAGGAAAAATGTGTGTGTATAACAATAGGGGTTTTATTTTCCCATTTCCTAAATAAAATATGCTTCCTAAAAGTCGTCCTAACTGACCACAGATTGTCCTTTCTAATCCTAAAGCCAGGACCGAAAAAGAGGAAGAATCTCAACACGAAAACATTACTTTTTTTTCTATATAGTTTACGTCTCTACGTAATACGTTTGTATTTCCAAAGATTTTTTGAAGATTTTCTATAAAACAACTTTATTGAATAATTATCATGGATTTTCATTATATTTTCTTTTAATTTTCTCATCGAATAGAGAACTAGACCTAAATCATTCTATTTACTTCAAATTTGATGTATTCACACTTCTTTACTTATGATTTTTAATGATTTTTCTCATATCTAATGTATTAATTGTGTAAAGCAAATACGTCTTTCACAATGTCATGGAGAAACAACAATACACCTAATGAGTATAATAATCATATATGGAAATGTAGGCATGAAGTACATCTAATGCAATAAATATATCAAGCCGCATGTTCGTAATTAACTTAAGCTCTGGTATAACTCGGCGTCCTCGTTAATACTGCATTCAGGAATCAGAGTTGATCTATGTTAATGATTCTTGGGACAATTGTTGTCGTTATGTCGATTCCTAGAGGATAAAGTATATTACATGCTAATGGACAAATCAATATGCATATATCAATAGGAGATGTATTCAATTTAATGTTCAGATTTTATCAGATTCGGATATATACGAAGATTGTGGTGCAAATGAGTTTACATTCAAATAAAAGTGAATCGTAATTGTTTTCATAAGTTTTTTTTTAAATTTATTTCTACAACAATATCTATTAATAAGAATAATAATCATCAAAATATTAACTAACTATGAACAAATAAAAAAACTAATAAACCGGAGTTTTTAGTGCAAAATATTTAGTTTCTCAATATTTAGTTAAAATACTAGTTGTATCTACAAAAAAGTAGATTTTATCATAAGTAATAATATAATAAGTAAGTTAAAGTTTTTAATGGATCGAAAGATATCGATAAATAGAAAGTATTACAGCAATAAATATGCGTTACATTTCCCAAGTATCCTAGTTTCTTAAACATTTTTCGGATCAATTCTATCTATTATGGTTTTCGAGAAAATCGCTAAAATGTGAAGACACTATTTTTTCGGCTGTTAATTTTTCAAATCTTCAACTTTGACAGCTGATTGTAGCCAAACTACTCATGTCATAGAAATAAATGAATATTCGTTACATTCCCCAAATATCCTAGTTTCTTAAACATCTTTCGGATCAATTCTATCTAGTATGGTTTTCGAGAAAATCGCTAAAATGTGAAGACACTGCTTTTCGGCTGTTAATTTTTTAAATCTTCAACTTTGACAGCGAATTGTAGCCAAACGGCTCTTGTCATAGAAATAAATGAATATGCGTCACATTCCCCAACTATCCTAGTTTCATAAACATATTTCATATCAATTCTATCTATTATGGTTTTCGAGAAAATCGCTAAAATGTGAAGAGACTGCTTTTTCGGCAGTTAATTTTGCATTTCTTCAATTTTGACATCAGATTACAGCCAAACGGCTCTAGTCACAGTATTGTTGAAAGTAATTAATTAAATGATGTTTTCTGTATTAAAATAACTTATAAAAATCGAATATTTAGATTCTGAATAATTATGTAATATTCTGGTTTTATCGACATAAAATGAATTTTTAATTTACTAAAGAATTTATAAAAATATTTAGAAGATCTAAAGTATTAAAATGATTAATTATTGATTTTTCTCCCCCAAAAATTTAATAACATGCATTATTTCACCACCGAAATAATATAAATAAACGATTTTCTTTAGTTTTCACGTGTTATTTTGTTACGTTTTAATAGAATGTGAAATTATTACGAAGAAACTATTGATTTGATAATTATTATAATTAATGTGTTTGCTAATGATTAATACATTTTATAATTTCTTGAAAAAAATGTAAATTATATAGAAACAAACAACGTATAAATTCTTAAGAAATAATAGTATTAAAGCAGTAAAATCTAAGACCCTTTTGTAACAGTTTATACCATTTTATTTAACTGCACGAAAATATTTTAGTTCTTTTTTTGTATCTGTTCACTGTTGTAACAAATATGTATTCTATTATTATAGAATTAAATAAAATGTGAAATGGAATGGAACAAACTGAAATTGAATACAATAATAAAACCGAATCGAAAACATGCAAATTTTCCAATTATTCCATGAATTTGAATAAAATATATTCAAATAATAGCATTTTTGAAAAAATAAAATAAACAAATAAAATACAGTGAAACATATTGAAATAACAGGAAAATATATAAACACATTTAAAGTTTTCAATAATGGAAAGCTTTTGCGTACAAGTAAATTAATATCGATCATGTGTCGTAATACTTTATAATGTTGCGACACAATAGACATTAAATTTGCTCATTAAAGCGCAATTGGAATAATAATCACGCACGTACATTTAGCAGCATTCCGTACAAAAGCTGCGCTAATGATAAAACTTCGAGTGCGGAAAATTGCGACGGTAAAAGTTTGCGCAATTTTGAAGAAAAAAAATAAAATATCGGAGTGAAAAGGAGTGCGCTCGGTCGATTCAGAATCCCTCGAGTCTGCTTTATCCTACCCATATTTATTCATATGCATATTTTCTATTCATTTTTTTCTGCAACTAAACTCGACGATGATTAAGTTTCGTTCTGATGATGAGAACGCCACAGGTTGCAGACGCGGCTTCGAGAGATCATTCTCAAAAAAAGAAATCGATAAATTCACTTTCGCCCATCGAAGTGAAGCCGATACAACAAAAAATAATAATGAAGTATGGTTGGGTTGTAATTTAGAAAAGTTAATATTTACGTTTTATTGAAGTGAGTATTTCTATTTGTGCGTTGAAAGGGAGAAGCTGTGCATAATAGAGTTGAACACCTGTGGGATGCTTTTACCTTGTTCTTTTCTAAAACATGTCCCGGCGGTGCCACCAATTCTGGGTCTCCGGCAAGAGCGGATGCGTGCGGGTAGAAGAGATTTATGCGAACGCTGCTCCGACCAGTCTGTTGCTTCACGAAACGCGACTCTTGTTGATTGCTGCCACTGCTGCTTGTTCTTGGAACGAACTGATGCTCTCTCACGCTCCTCCGGTTGCTGCCGCAGAGGCTGCTGATAATCTGGTCTCTGCTGCTGCTGCTGATATCAGCTTCTTCTGCTGCTGCTGATGTTGTTGTTGTTGTTATTGCGTGCGCGAAACTCAGCTCTCGCCGCTCACATAATTGGCTTTTATAGATGTGCACGGGAGGAGAGTGCGGATGTGTGCGTGCGTGTGTTTGTGATGTAGTATATTTATGAGGGTGGGCGAGGGATGAATAAAGGGGCACCGTGGCATCGCCGCCTCCGCCGTCTCCGTCGCGCACCCGAAAACTCGCAGACGGCGTCGCGACGCCGCTCCTCGCAGGTGCGTCGACGCGCATGCGACGCCATTTACATTTCATTGATTGGCAGCACCGCAGGCCGAAGCACACATACATACACGTATCCCCAACACACATATACACACACACACTCTCACTGAAACCTAGCGACACGTCGACCATAATTGCAATAACAATTATTATAATGCAACACAATGCGCTGCTCATTCCCTCCTATCTTAATTGGATCTGGAACTAGCCAGTCCTGATAACTCCGCGTCGATATTTCAAGCAAACACATAGTCAACTTCAACTTTTCCTTCCGACTTTTCCCCAACAGTTATTAACGTCAATTAGCACGGCGTGGATGGATCATTTTGCGTGCTGCCATTAATTCTCCAGTGATAGTGATCATAATGTAACGAATTCTGAAAAAATCTTACAAGAAGAAGGCGAAATTATACTTTTTTATCATCCTTTGTAAACTTAAGTCGTAGTACTTTTATAATGACCTGATTTACATTTTTTCTCCTTCTTCTCTCCCCCCTTAATCTGATTTGGTTAGTTACTAGTTAGTTGACCATTATTATCGTCAATTATCTCGGAATGGAAGTATCATTTTTCGTGCTTTCATTAATTCTCCAGAGATACTGATCATAATGTACCGAATTCTGAAAAATCTTACGAGAAAAGAGCAAAATTATACTTTTTTTGCCATCCACTGTAAAATTAGGTCGTAGTACTTTTATATTCTTCTCCCTTCATATGATTTGATTAGCTAGTTGACCATTATTATCGTCAATTATCTCGGCATGGAAGGATCATTTTTCGTGCTTTCATTAATTCTACAGAGATACTGATCATAATGTACCGAATTCTGAAAAAAAATCTTACTAGAAAAAGGCGAAATTATACTTTTTTACCATCCACTGTAAACTTAAGTCGTAGTACTTTTATAATGACCTGATTTACATTTCTTCTCCTCCCTTCATCTGATTTGGTTAGCTAGTTAACCATTATTATCGTCAATTATCTCGGCATGGAAGGATCATTTTTCGTGCTTTCATTAATTCTCCAGAGATACTAATCATAATGTACCGAATTCTGAAAAAATCTTACAAGAAGAGGGCGAAATTATACTTGTTTACCATACAATGTAAACTTAAGTCGCAGTACTTTAATGACCTGATTTACATTTTTTCTCCTTCTTTTCTCCTCCCTTCATCTGATTTGATTAGTTAGTAGCAAGTTGACCATTATTATCGTCAATTATCTCGGCATGGATCATTTTGCGTGCTTTCATTAATTCTCAAGAGATACAGATCAAAATGTATCGAATTCTGAAAGCATCTTACGAGAATAGAGCTTCCGCACTTCTGAACTATAATAATCCGAAATGCAACGAAATCTTACGAGAAAAGGGTGAAATTATACTATCCACTGTAAACTTAAGTCGCTGTACTTTTATAATGACCTGATTTACATTTTGTCTCCTTCTTTTTTCATCCCTTCATCTGATTTGGTTAGCTAGTAGCTAGTTGACCATTATTATCGTCAATTATCTCGACATGGAAGGATCATTTTTCGTGCTTTCATTAATTATCAAGAGATACAGATCAAAATGTATCGAATTCTGAAAGCATCTTACGAGAATAGAGCTTCCGCACTTCTGAACTATAATAATCCGAAATGCAATGAAATCTTACGAGAAAAGGGCGAAATTATACTTTTTAACCATCCACTGTAAACTTAAGTCGTAGTGATTTACATTTTTTCTCCTTCTTCTCTCCTCCCTTCATCTGATTTGGTTAGCTAGTAGCTAGTTGACCATTATTATCGTCAATTATCTCGACATGGATCATTTTGCGTGCTTTCATTAATTCTCAAAAGATACTGATCATAATGTACCGAATTCTAAAAAAATCTTACGAGAATAAAACTTCCGCACTTTTGAACTATAATAATCCGAAATGTAACGAAATCTTACGAGAAAAAGACGGAATTATACTTTTTAACCATCCAAAGTTGACATATACGCATTAATTTTCTATGATTCTTTTGATAATGGTACAATTTAATAAGCTATAAAACAGTGTAAAAACTCCAATTCATAGTTTTTTAAAGTATTAGATTTTAAGGATATTAGAAACAAAAAATATGAAACGATATTCAACTTTTATACTTTGTTATGTCCCAGGATGGTTTTAGGAACAGAGTGGAAGATTTATTTACTGTTGTTCGACGTGGAGCCTTATTGGGAATTTTGAGTAAATTCGATTGGTTTAACAATAACTTTATTCTCACATGGTTAAGTGTTAAGACTATGTTCTTCTTTGGATCCCCAACTAAGACTATTGCTTATTCCTCGGATCCCCAATTAAGACTAATTTTAAATACGTATTACAAATATAAGATCAACTATGTTAATGGATAGTGAGAGTTGTGATTTAGCGAGGAAGCCTTCATCTATAAACTGCTAATTATGCATTCCTGTGGGAATGTTTCGTTGGCTGGAGTCGGTCCTTGCTGCAATTCATCTTCTGATGATAACTCTTATCTGCAGGTGCATATGCGTATGGGAATATCCGGTACAGTGTAAATATAATTATATGGTTGGACACAACAACTTGCTTCTCAAATGTACCAATTTTGAAAGAATTTTACGAGAAAATGAAACAAAGTTAAAAATCTGAAATAAAACCAATTCGTAATATTGTTCTTCTAAAGCAACAAATTCTACAGGATGTAAGAAACGATATTATGAAAGGATCAATATCCTAACTTTAATTATTTCTTCTAACTTTTGTCCTATCATTATTAACGTCAATTATAACGGCATGGATGGATCATTTTACCTACTGCCTTTAGTTTTCCAGAAAATATACCCAATTCTGAAAGGTACTTACAGAAAAGAACGGAATTGTAATCATCCAAAGTTAATATATAACGCAGTAGTTTTACGAAGTAAAAGCTTTTTTCAAAGAAAGTTTATTTTCAATTTATTTAGATTATTATTTAATGAAAAACTAATACCATTAAAAATCATACAATTAGTTGTAAAATGCTGAAGAAAAATTAATGAATTAATTAATTTGAACATAAAACATATTTATCTACAAGCCTATCTCAGTTGGCTCAACATATTGTTCCATAATAAGTATACCTTAACTCTGTTAGGAGTATCCTGAATCTGGTGTGAATCCGTGAATTGTCCAATTCTCTTTCCAGTGCTATATATATAATAATAATAGTAATGCAACTACTTTTGAGAATTGTCATGTTGGCTTTCTTCATTTCCCTATTCCAGATTATTTCTATTGTTCATTAACTAAAATTTTCTTTGCTTTTTGGTACGTCGATTTTGCTAGTTTAACTGATCTTCCAATAATAAAGTACGAATAACAATACTAAATTGAATCATTTTGGTTGTAGGTAGCATTACTATTATTAATCATTTTTTTTTTGTGTACTCACCGGAATTTTCAACTTTCTATTTTATTGCTTTAATAAAATAATAGAACCTCAGTTTTGCCAAATTATAATCGATTATAAATTTTAGTTTAAGGTTATTTATGTGTTTTATATTAATAATATTTTTAGTTATAATCGTAAAAACTTCAAGAATTTATTTATATTTTTCTATTTCATCTAATTACTTTTAGTCATCTCTCTAGTAACCTCTGAAGCTATTATTTAAAACTTGAACTCGTTGCTATTCTTTATTTAAAAAATCTGAATAACCGTTGTCATTTGACACACGTATTCCGTTAAACTCCATATATGTTTTTGTGATATATGTTTCTACGTATAGTAAACTATGTCGAAAAAGTCAGCTTTTGTACTTCATGTTAAAACATGACAAATACAAGATAAATTATACTAAATATGACAAAGGATAACGATGTATTTGTGAAATCCTAATAATTTTCTTGTTAACCAAATATTTCAATCGTACAGGTTGTACGTAACTAATTATATCAAAGGTGGGATTTGATCAAAGAGAACCAAACTTAGTACAAAGCCTTTGTAATGTTCTATACATAGTGTTACAAATACTACAATAATAAATTGAATAATTTATAGAATAATGTGTTTTGTCGTTGGTTTACTATGAAAAGTACATTATAAAGTCATTACAATGTGACATGGTTATATTTTTGTAATAAGTCGTAATGAGGTTGTTTTTATAAAATATTTAATAAGAAATTTTAAAATACTCCTTTTGCGATAGTGGGTCTTGAACGGTGTGACCTCCGGATACTTGGCGAACTACAGTTAAACTTTACCTTGCTTTGGTAAGCTGGTCGTTCTACAGTTGATGTTTAATTCAAAACATAGCAATCCATCCAAATCACCACGTCGTTGCAGACACTTGTTCGGAACTGTTGCCCATTGACAACAACTAATTCATTTTGATGGCTGCAAATTATTGGAAGTATCAGGGCTTGAACCCGGGACCCCAAATTTTGCGGACGACGACTCAAACCATTCGGCTATGAATCGCCTAAAGTCACGAAAGTAAAACGTTAATTATGTACACAAAGTGTTGATAGAGAGGACGACTGAAATTTATCCTATAGTTTCGTACTAGAATGTTTAAAATAAACTTGTTGGCAACAAATATAAAATTTGGTAATAAACTAAGTTCTTTCTTGTAAATACAAGGGAAATAACAATTTTAACGAATATTTCTAACAGTCTTCATCTAGTATTGCATTCAAATGCAATAACATATATCTTTCTCTACACAGTTGCATGTTTTGAGAAGCTCACAACTGTGTTTTGAGAAATAGCAATGAATATTTGTATAAAGCAACTCGGGTACATAAATATGAGGACCTGGACTGCAGTTAATTGAAATGGACGTAACTGTATAATATACTATATTAATATAATGTTTTAGTCATAGTTAATATGATATAATAAAACATGATCCTTTCTAATAGTTTATGTATTGTCTTATATATGAATTTGTTTGATTTCATTGCATTTATTTCTTATAAAAAATCCTACAGTTCTTTTTTTTTATCAAGTTCAAATAAATCATTCAATTATAAGCAAGATGTTTCCCACTCGGAAGAACATTACCAGAATGGCGAAACTACATTTCCTCTTCTCTTTTTTTGCGAGAGAGTTGTTACCTAATAGACCCATTACGCCGTCCTCTCTACTGTTTCCCAGATGTCCCTCTCGAAACCTGTTTCCACAAAGAAGCTGCAATATCGTAAAAAGGGATGTCGGACTATCGAGAACACGGTTTGAATGGTAAATTCCATGATTACAACCGTTTATATCGAAAGTTCCTATTCTCCTAGCTCATAACGCGTCTTCTCAATTGGGCCATCAAAAATTTATGTACTAGTATATTTGAAGTGTTCATTAATCAATAATAAATGAGCAGAACATTTTTGGTCAATAGCATTTTGGCCCAATAGTTAAGAAAGATATTGACAATAATATTTTCAATTATTAATCTTTTTAAAATATACAAATGAAATATCAGTTTTCAAGATTGTTACGACAAATTTTCAATAAATAATATGTATAAATTTTGATAGAAAATCGTTGAATTCTAAAATATTTCGTTTATATTTATTTGTAGATAATTTTTAAATAAGTTGAAAGATTTTCGTATATTTTTTTTGTAATAAATTTATTGGAAATATAATTTATATACTTTTCATATCCGGCAATCCGCAGATGTAGAAATATTGAAGAAAATTGGATTAAACCAAATTGGATTAAAAGAAATCAAATTAATTAGGTTGCATTTAGACAAGTCCTAAAGAATAAATTTTCTTCTATAAAAAATAAGATTTCGCCTATTATTACTTTGATCAATCACTAATAACTATTTTCTTTCAAAAACCTGTATTACTTATCGGTCCCGCTCAAAGTCCCGACATTAGATTTCCCGTCAATCATTTGCCCGACGCTCGAATTCCCGACATCTGATAGCCCGACTGTATCAAATTTCCGACAGCCGTTGTCCCGACTATATCGAATTCCCTAACGGATGTCGGGAATTTGAGCGTCGGGAAAGTGAATGTCGGGCAAAGGAAGTAGACCCATTACTTATGAATATGTAAATATGTAATACAGATGTAAAAAGATTGAAGAAAAGTGGATTAACTATTGTTATTGTTCTCTTTGGACAAGTCCTAAAGAATAAAATGTAATCCAATTGAGGTAAACTTTATTTTTGGGCAAAAATTAGTAAAAACATGTAAAAATGTAAACATTTAGAGTTTATATTGCAAACGTTATTTGATAGCACAAGTTGCCTGCGATAATTCTCACTGAATATTCGATTCCACCCACGAATCTCTTTTAATATTTGCAACATCATATAAATCTTTCATGGTATATAGCTTATAAAAATACCGTAAAACGCAAAAGTTCACAAACTATAATAATATAATAATTATATTACAAAATATCCGACGACGTTCAAACTTTGTAAAATGTTGCAATAATAATAACGTTTATTGCAACAACAATTACAAAAAAAATACTATAAAATATAATGAAAATGAAAGTATCATAACATTCTATTGGTGCAAAGTGCTATTGACCATAGGTCTTTCTATCAAATAAAAATAATATTTCTCTAACAATATAAAACTGAAAATATAAGTATGAATTGTATTAATATTGATTAATATTATAAATGTATTCCCTTTACATCTAAAATATAATCTATAGGAACTTAATTGATCCGCTGGAAACAGACGGGACGCAGATTCAATTTCTAAGTTCGCATTCCGTCCTTCAGAACTTACGTTTCTAATTCGATTATGCTAACAATGTGAAGTTGATGATTTCATTAAGTGCGATGAATGACGAAATGCTACGTAGCAAATTGGCGTTGCGTAATGTAATTTCCTGCTCCATATTTCATATCTCATAGCCGCGCGTATTTTATCAACCCTTAGCCGAAAGCGTTTCGGTCGTAATGGGAAACATGTGAACCGTTTGACCGTGGAGCACGCTTTTTTCCCGCACTCATCCACCCTCTACATCTGTCGTCGATGTCGAGTTGCTCGACGAGACAACGTGTCCATTCAATTTAAATTAAATATAGATACAAATGCGTTAGCTCGTTTCATTTCACGGCAAACGCAAAATAAATGTAAAAACTTGCAAATGACTAGTCTAGACAACAATGAATAAAATAACTTTTTTTTTTGGTACGTAGACTTAAATTCAAACAAACACCCTTTATATTAATAAGTTACATAACAATATCAGTCCATGAAAGTGTTTTATAATTATTTAAACAGAAAAACATAGATCGATAGCTCTTTCATAAAAATGATGATCAAAAACTAACATGTCAAAACAAAGAAGCGCAAAACTGTTCAAAACTGAACATGATCAAAACACGGTATATGAAATTGTATAATATTTTGTGTGTCTTTTTGTAACAATATTACATATTATCCATTCAAATATTCAGTAAATTGCCACGTCATTGAAGACACTTGTTTCGAACCGTTGACTATTGACAACTAATCACTTGAAGATCGTTTTTTAGGAATCAATGACCTCTGTCCAGAAGCACAGAAGTAACCACAGAACCCAGTGTTGTATCAGGGACATGAACCGAGAACCTTAGGATGTAGACCGGCGACTGTAGACCATACTGCTATGAGTCGCCTTAATATATAATACAGATATTTGCGAAAAGCTGTACAGTTAATAACACATGTTCTGTTTTATTGGCGTTCTGACTTTTTTTTTATTTACCGTGTTCGAGAGCTCTTTTTTCAATGTTGTCCTATTACAAAGATTAACGACGATTAGTATTAATACATTTATTATTCAATTTAAAGCTTACTACGTCAGCTAATCCTAATCCCATCCAAATAAAAGTATCAACGTGATGACAATCAAATCTCCAGAGTGATGATTATTGTGACAGTAGTCTATTGATTTTTCTGTAATCCTTTCTTATCTGGTAAATAAAATAATTGCAGGATTTAATTAAATTGAAAGTTGATGCTGAAACAATCTTAAAACTATTGATTTATCTCAAAAAATAGTTCATTAGAATTTGAAAATGGATAAATCAATTCAATGAAAACTTTGATGGACTATAACCTAAACCAGTGTTCTTCAACATAGTCTTGTTCGTTCGATTTTAGTTGTTATTTGATGATATTGTAAATTTTATATGAACGGAAAGATCTATTTGTAATTTGAAAATAATTAGCAACGTCAACTAATTTAATAAAAGTTTCAGGATATACATTTTGGTTGAAATATGTATAACAACAAATAGGTTGATCTTAGTAATTTTATTAGAATGCATTAATTACAAAACTGTGAACTTAATTTCTGGGTATCGATTTATCTTTCATCTATTTAAGAAAATTACTTGTAAATTACTTCTTCTCTACTTTTTTACGCAACATATTTGTTTCAGTTGGTACTATTGTTTATAACCTCAATTTTTTTGACATATGTTGACATCTGTAAAAGCGCGAATTATTAAACCTTTAAATCATAATAACTTTTGTTTTTTTTTACAATTTTCTTACAATACATTATTATTAATTATTCTTACAGTCAACTATTAGAACTTCTGGGTATTACTTGGTATTTCATCCATTTACGAAAAGTACTAAGTAACCAGGGCTTCTCAAACATATTTCCAAAGATTTCAATGTAGCTGTTGGAGGTCCTTGTTACTAGACGATATTACACACTGAATAACATCTAAAATGATACAATGTAGCTGTCGGTTTCACATACATAAACATAATCAAGAAAAACTTTGAAAAAAAGAATAATTACTAAAGGTTTTCTCAATATTATCCACTTCTAATTAAAAAGTACTGTATGTTCATCGTAATTATTTTAGTTTACATTTTTATTAATTATAAAACTTTGAATACGCTCGTTTTCAGGGAAGTTCATTTTTGTTTCATCCATTTAATATGTAATATATAAAACAGCGCTTCTCAACCTTCTTAACGATCAACCAAACATTTTTTGGATTTGTAATATTGTTTATATCATCATTTTTTTAGATGACATATATATTACCTTATGTCACCTTGACATAAAGTGACAGATGTCGGTGGGCGAAAAACTAAGAAAAAGTAATAACAGAGCAATGAACAATAACAAAAATAGAGCAATATTAAATTATATTTTATGATCTGTTATTTTTATTATTCTTAGTTGTCAGTAAACAAAACTGTCAAATTCATATGCAATAACATATAGGTTGAGAACTGCTGTTTTAATAATCAAACAAAACTTTTGAATAATTACTCAAGGCTTACTCTATATTATCCACTTGTAATTAAAAACTGGTGTATGTTCATCGTAATTTTCTTAGTTTGCATTTTTATTAATTATGAAACTCTGAATCGCAACTTCGCTGCAATACTTTGTCTTTCATCCATTTAATAAAATAACTTTTCACCTACATAAACGTAATCAAATTTGACTTTCGGAAATTGAATTACAGTTCAAATATTTGCAACAAAGAATACATTTGTGTGTATAATTAGATTTCGCGTAACGAATATCGCATGAATGTTTTCGCGTTCAACGGCATCCGGCAATTAATACACCTCCAATTTAATTTTCATCTCTGCGTTTTGTAGGGAACGAGAATTAACCGTGTAATATGCAGCTTGGATACAATTATTGCGGTTTTAATAACACTGACCTACATTTTGCGCGGTGCTTCTTGCGACGCGCTAATTAAATATTGAATATAATTCGGTGCCCGTTATTCGATAATTTGAGGTGGAACACAGGATTCGAACGCCCCGCGTCGCATTTCATTAACATTAAATATAAAACTTACTAGCGAATTCTATTGTTCCCGCATGATTTGCATACGTGGCATTTCCAAATATGTCAGTGGAGAATAATTGTATACATTTATAATTGCGTTTCGCAGCGTGAACAGGGTCGTATTAGGTCGAATTATGTAATTTCGATGAACATCATTTTAATTAATTTCTGTACTGCTAATATTCAAATTCAAAATTGTGTTACTTTCATTTTGTTCGTGATTTTGTTCAATATTTATAATAAATGATAATTACACTTGGCCGCAAAGCGAAAAGCCGTAAAACGAATGAATTATTGCGCTTGCGAAAGATTGGCAATATGTAGGTATATCGACATCGAAAATGTGTTTTTGCCGTTATAGCGAAACATTTTAGGCCGTAAATCGAAAACGTGCCTTAATTGAAGAGGGCCGTTATAGCGAAATGCCTTATAAAGAGCGGCTGTATAGTGAGTTATAGGTGTATTTATATTTAACTTTTTGTATCCCTTTTGCAAATATTTATAATATTGATCAAGAGTCTGTAATTTGAATTATATTTATCGTACAGAAAGACTTAGGCTGATAGCCCTTTGATGCATGTAACCAATACAAATGTGTAAGAAAATAATTATAAATAAATGTCTAAAAAAATATTTAATTATTAAATAACTTGACAGATGTTGCAACTGATTTTGTTATAGATGTGTAATTTATGTTGCCTAATATTGAAAAATTATTTTTTTATAACAAATGTTAATCAAAGTTATTTTTGTAATTAATTTTATTTAAATTTACTTCCTTTCAGATTTATTGAAAATAATGTAATATATTAGAAATTACTTTAATGAATCTCATTATTGGATATACAAGAAGTATAAACTATATTTAATATTATGCAATGATGAACATAATTCGTTCAAAGACAATGTTTGATAACCGATTGTTGATTTTAGTAACTTAAGATCTTAACATAAATAGTATTCGTAGACCGATTTTTTCGCAATCCGAACTGTTCGTTAACCGATTACCCACTATATTTAATTAGAACAAAAAAAATGTAATGTTTACTTATTACAACAAAATGATTGATGTGACAAATCCTGTTTGCAAGAAAATAAAAATAAGAAAACACAACAGAATTTCTAAATTCTAAATTAAGGATTTCAAATATATTTTTGTAACTTTGGAAATCCAAAACAAAACAAAAATATACTGCCGTCCGCTCCAACAGAGTTATTAATAACTTTAGTCACAATTGCACAATTCGTATATCTCTCAACGTGACTCTTCAAATAAATTTATATATTTGAATACATGCGAGGATATAAACCGCGATTTATCACGAATTTAATATCTGCGAACTTCGCATTTGCTCCTACACTTTCGCATCATCTATCTATATACATTTCAAAGAACTGTCTACTTATTTGAATGCTCTTTACAGATCTTTATTGACTACTCGTAAATTTTAGTGCCATTAACGAATAACCACATTTCTAAATAGCTTTTAGTTTTCACGTTGTCCTTAAAATTAGAAAATTATATTTTTTTCGGATAAAGTTCTTAAACGAAATTTTCGTAGCCTTTCAAATTGAGTATGGTGTACCACAGGGGAAAGTACCTTGTCTTAATATTATTTATTCACATCAGGTTAGCCAATTTCAATACTAAACTACACCCATACCTCGCTTTTCGCCCTAGATACATTCCACGAAACTTGGCCGCAAAGCGAAAAGCCGTATAAGGAATCAAAGATTGTGCTTGTGCAAGATTGGCAATATGTAGATATATCGACATATAAAAAAAGTTTTTTTGCCGTTACAGCGAAACATTTTAGGCCGTTATAGCGAAATACCGTACAAATTCAATTAATTTGCAATTTAATGTTAATTTCTTCTAGTAATCTTTACTTTTTTAATATTACGGCCGTATTATATTGAAGTTATTATATATAATAATTACTTCACAATCATATTTGAACATTGCAAATCGTTTTAAAATAAATATGGTTTTGTAAATATACTGTGTACTAACTGTTCTGTTACTCGGTTGTTCTGTTAATTCTTGTCCTGAGTTTTCTGGGGACAGTGTTATAAGGAAGACTATAACTGGGATGTAATTGGAATGAACGGTGTTTGATTAAAAAGTACATGTAGAATTGTTGATTTGATCTTTCACTGTATTTTAAGGCATCTCATATTAATGAATACAATAATAACATTATTAATTAAATATTAATTATTATCCATACGTACGAAATAATAATTAGGCATTGAGATAATAAACGGAGGCGCGCGCGCACAAAAGACACATTCCCTTTGCTCTGCAGTAGAAAATAAAAAGAAATCGTAATAATAGTAGTAGTAGTAGTAATAATAATGTAAACAAAGAACACAGCTGCCCTTCGGAAAAAAAAATACAAATGTAGTCAACAAAATAAAACATTCTATACTTTATACACATTATTAATTGTTCATCTTCGTATCTTTTGTTTGTTTCTTTATAATAACTTAAACATTTAAAAAGGCATTTTATGTCTACAACAATCTGTACAATAATCGTTATATATACCGACCTTACGTTTCGTGGGTATACGTGTGTGTCTATTTTTAAATATATATATATTTATATAATATAGTTATTACTAAATTATTATTATTATTATTAATAATAGGTAAATAGTAATATCAATTCCAATCGAAATAAAAAGAAAGAAAGAAAAATAACATATAAATTTATCGACTATATACAAAGAGAAGGTTTACTTGAATTAAATATAATATTTAGCGTTGATGTGTTCCCTGGCCGATGGAGGCCGCCCTGGTCCCAGGTCCCGTAGGCTACACTTGGCGGCCGCACACGTGGAATGTCTCTTTTCTTTTCTTTTTCTCTATTACTTATTTATTCATTGTTTATACTTCATCTCACATCTTCTCACAACAACCAAACGAAGCAAATGGTTCATCGAGCGGGCCTAACATGCGACAACAGATTTAGCACCGAATTTTATAGACTAGAAATTAACAAAATTATTATCAAAAATACATTCCTATTCCCCCCAAAAGAACAAAATAAAAATCGAAAAAAAATCTCTTCGTCATCACCTTATCCTGATTACTCATGGAAAATTCATTCTCTTATCCATCCCCGTCTCTCTCAGATAATGACATCTCGTAGATTATATTAGGCCAATGATTGAAACATTTCTTTATTTGGTGGTGGGGAGGGGGCGCTCTTGTGAGTTGCAACAATTGAAAGCTATGTACTCGGAATCACACATCAATATGGAATAATGAAATAAAAACGAAAACAAATCAAAACGGAGTTTGCGAATTATCGATTTTACGCGGCGAAATCCACTTTGTCGCCCCACGACAAAGCCATCTCGGAAGCGGGCTGCGGGCGGAACTCCTCCAAGCAGAAAGGGTCGAAGGGTTCCTGGGTTATGCCCATCAGAGGATCGTAGATGAGATCCTGCTGCATGCTAATCACACTATTGTTATTATTGTTGTTGTTGTTATTGTTGTTGCACTGTATATCACTGGGAAGGAGCGATTCCAACCAATCGTCTGTATCCATTGGCACAACCGTATTGGACGATGAGAGGACATCGTGATTGTTCATTATATGCTGCTGCTGCTGCTGCACTTGATTTTGAGTCTGCTGCTGTTGCTGGTGGTGACCGCTCATCTCAATCAACTGGCTGAAATCCATATTCTCCAAAGAATCCAAAGTCTCCAACAGATCGCTCGTATCCAACTCGAGACCCGATTCTGGACTGTTTATCGGGTAAGCAGGCTCATTGGGTTTGGAGTTTGGAGTGATCGGCTCTTGGGCGGCGCTTGCTGGTAACTCCCCGTTTTTAATGAGTATCTCCAGCACGTCGTCCACAGTTTGACTCTTAATGTTAGACTTGGCGACCTCCTTCTTGATGGCTTCCTCGTAAATTGGTGGCGGTTTTTCCTCTTGCACCTCGTTCGCAATGAAATAATTCCTATTCCCTTTGACCCTATTCAGATGGTTCAAAACTAAAGCCGCCGTGTTGTGGTTGAGAAGCAGTTGGTTGTTTTTCTGGTTTTGAAAAGCGACGTGCTGCTGCTGTTGCAATTTTTGCTGCTCTTCGTTGTGCAGCGCTTGTAAATGCTGCATCTGTATAACCATGGGCTGCTGCTGCAGCCTTGCCTGTATGTGTTTCTTCAGTGCGAAAGACTGGGCCTTCGGCTCTACCATCGTCGCTGCTTGCAGCTTCAGCTGTGATAACGTCAGTTCCCTTTGAAGCTCCTCGATCTGCCGCTTCTGTTCGCGCACAATTTCTTCCTGGGTTTTAATATCGTTAAGCATTATGGGGCTCAAGGGATTGCAAATTTCCATGGGTTCCGATTTTATATCAGTCTCCGTCTTTATCGGAGATCCTCCGCAGATGTCGGTGTGTTGCGAACTCTCATCGGCGGATGAAGGAACCATGGAGCTCGTTTCTTGATTAGTGTTGTTGTTTAAATTGCTTTTTAAGCGCTCGATTAGGTGGGGTTTAGAGCCGGAAACGGGGAGGTTACGCCGCTTCAACTCCGCCTTTAAATCGCTCACTTTCATGTCCTCTAATCTACCCACTAATCTGGTCGGATTCACGGACGTCACCGATTCCATAGAGGGTGCAGGTGAGGGTGAGGCCGAGCTGTTGCTGTTGTTATTACTAATTGGCTGACAGGAACTCTCGGAATTCGGCGATTTTTGCGAGGCGGGTAGGATTATTTGTGGGTATTTGTGTTGTAGTTGCAACTGGAATTGGAGCAAAAGTGTTTGCTGCTGAAGTAGTAGGTCGTAGGAGCTTTCTCCAGGAACGGCGTTATTGGAGGTGTTCTTCTGGGCGCTCGGTGGTCCTTTGTACTCGTGGAATTTGATCGTTCGCGTTTTTGGGATGGCTTTCGATTTTGATTTCTTTCTGTTCTTGTCTTTGCCGGGAGCGTCGGATCGAATAGGCGATTGAATGGGTCGAGGGGTTAATGGAAGCGGAGGAGCTGCAGGGGTCGGTGGCTGAGAAACTATGGAAGGCACTGGACTAGCTATGGATGACAGAGGACTTAGGGTGGACGTGGAGGAGACCAAAGAGGCTGGACTAGATTGCTGGGAGTGGAGTAATGGAGCCGCAACTGACCGACACAAATCCGCAAATATTTCACTGTTGTCTTTCAACGATTGAGGAGGCGATGTGTTCGTCGTCGTCGTCGTATTCACCACCGGCGTCGTCCTAGCAACCACCAACGCTGTAGCCGTTCCTTCCGAGACCGTTGTCGGCAGCAAAGACACCACGATTCCGGCAGATTTCGCTGCAGTTTCAAGCACATCCAGGGAATTGGAGGTCGGGGGACTCGCTGAAACATTATTGTCCTCCGAACTCTGAGAGTCATCCTCGGGGTTGATGTAGCTCAATGGATGCTGCGGTCTGTTCAGCTGGCCCTCGCAGGTAGCTCTGTACGGAATGTGCCCCGATTTCACCGCATGCTCGATGGTCTCTTCGGTGTGCAGAATATTCTTCTGTATGAGTTCGAGCGGTCCGGGTCGATGGGACAGCTGATCATTCAGTTGATCCGCAAGTCGGGCCTTCTTCAGCATCCGCTGTTTTTCCGCCAAGCTCGGATCGACGTTCGGATCCGCCTCCAAGATGTGCCTGCTCTCCAGCTCATACCGCGACGGACGTTGCTGGATCTTGTTCTTCAGCAAATCCCCGGTCTTGGCCCGCTCCAATTGCCTGCGCTGTCCGTGGAATGCCGCAGGCGTCTTTAAGGCTACAAATCATCACGAGAAATTGATAGATACTTTGCTCACTATGTTACGATAAATAAGGAAAATATCGATAAACACTTACGGGGCATTATTCCTTGAGCTCTCAATTCCTCAGCGGGCCTCCTGAGCATGAGCTTCACCTTCAGGGCTGCAACAGCAAAACAACACTGGACTTAAAACAAATAAAAAAAAAGATAATGTAATAGAGAATTATAAAAAAGAGTGTGTACGTAACCGGTGCACGTACACGTGAGTTTCCCGTTTCCGATCCTGACCTATCTTCAGGGTCAACAAACAAAAACGTCCAACAACACACTACTTACATTCTTTATTTTGTTCCTTGGATTTGAGCAGCGGCGACGTATCGACGATCGCCTTGGGAGGAGACTCTCTGGGGGTGGCGTTAGATGTAGACATTGCTGTTGATCCTCCACCTCCTGCTACTCCACCTCCTCCGGTACTGCAACCGCCTCCGCTGCCGCCACCCTCGGCCATATTCGATTTGAACCACTCCGGATAAAACGCGGAAATTGTTTCCACTAGATCACTGTCCAACTGAAGCTGCCAATACCCGGAACCAGATTCACTCCGGTGACTGGACTCTACAAAGAACAGAGAGAAAACAAACGCAATCAATTCTCAAGTCTCATCTTAAGGGCACACAAACAACGACGACTGTCGCACTTATAAAATGAACAACGTACTCCTGCCGTTACGTCTCTTAAACTGCTTGATCGACAAAGAACTTTAGAATCCATCAAAGAAAAACCAAAAATAATAGCAACGAGAAGTAAATAAATAAACGTATGCTGCGTGTTCGCTGGACAGTCACGTATTTGAGACGACTATTCGCTCGGTCACCGTTTTGCAGTTCTCACCTACATGCATATAGATATTATAGATATGCAAATCAGGGAGAGACGCCATTCGGAACGGATGTGGACAAGACAAGAGGCTACAATAACACGTGGGCGGTTTCCAATCGTTTCTTGCACCTTGAGAAACACTGTAATTTAGAATGGTTTCGCTCATTCCCCGCTGCTCGAAACGTAAAGCAAAAATATGATCGCGATAATTAGCATAATCGCACACAATCTATGGTCCATGAATCGGAGCGTCGTGGGCGTTGCGGCGCTAGGAAGACGCTTTATCTATCGATGCAGAATGGGCGACGGGCGTGTTGCAATAAATCAGCTAAAAATATAATCGTAAGACGCGTTTCCCTCCCTCACCATCAGCGCAATTATCAACAATTCGAATTACTTGTTTTTCCGTGATTCTTCTCTTAAAGTGCGCGCAGGGCAGGGCATGGGCAGAGACCGCGTTCATCTGATTTGATGCTCGCCAGCTGGACCATATGGGCTGCACTATTTGCTTGAAAAGGGGGACCGATTAAAAAGCCTGCTGAAATTGAAAATACGCTCCGCGAAACGAACAACTCCCTACTAATTGCCCATTACCTTTCAATCCTATTACCTATTTATAAACAGATGCTTATGTAAGCATCTGTTCGTTATTTTCATTACATACACGTTTATTTATAATCTATAACTAAAACGACTTAAGTATTCAATCAATTGACTGGGAAATTTCACAATTGCTTTAAATACATGTGATAATCCAAGGATACTTGTCAAATATCGCGTAGACCACAACGATTACTTTGGTTCAAACCATAACTTGTTGCGCAATCTTATATCAAGTACATATTTAATGTCATAATGATTAATGTATTATTTAGTTCACAAATATTTATGTTGTTATATAATTTCTGCAATAATTATAACTTGTGAAAGTACATAACACGTGGTGTATCAATACAAATTACTTTACTTACATAACTTTTCTAAGCATTATAAGTTTGTAAAAAAATAGTAAATTTTCTAAATAATCACATATTTCTATGTATTTACAAGCAAAAAATGTTATTGTGTTTTATAAAGTTATACTTAAACTCTCTTTACTTATTGATTCTTAAAATCAGAGTTCATTATTTATAATCATTGAAAACATTAAAAAAACATGTCTCTTTTGCTTGCAGCATTAAAAACTGAATAATATTAATATTTAAAATATATTCAACTGAAGGTCGAAACATTTTTTTTTGTTATATTTCAACAACTATATAATTCATTGCACTTTTTAATTTTCGTTGAAATGTGTGGGATCTAATTACGACGAATAACAACAACATTATTAATTGGTTTGACATATGATCGAAATTAGATTAGAATTTTGCGTTGGATTTGAAATTATTTTTTTCGTGCATTGGCGTATAATTTGCATACGCAGTGAGTGACGACATTTGCATCGAATTCGCAATTTCAATGTGTGTTTACATGTGTATATAGATTGGTAATGCAATTTATAATGATTAATTATCGGGATGCGGTTGAACGCTTGGTTAATTGCGCAGCTAATCCGCAAATTACAAAATTAATTAATTAACTGGATGTAATCAATTCATGCATCACATATTCTTATAGTTTCATATATAGTATTTTTTGTTAGAACCCAAGCAATTGTTTAAGTTCCCAGATAAAACAGAACATTTCAGACCAGAACGGACATAAAACAGCACAGAGATAAAGTACAGTATATGAAAATAAACCGAAGAATACAAAAATATTTGAGTTTTGAGGAAAGACCTAAGATCAATAATCATAATAAGAATATAGTAGACCATTTTTATTACGATTAATGATCTTCTAGGCCATAAACTACATGTTCTCTTTTAACACAGTTCTGTTCTTAACCACTCAAATGTTCATATAGTTCTAATGCTTTTTATAATTGTTACGATATATTTTACGACGTTTTAGAATTCTTAGAATTCAAGCAAATTTTTAGTTTCCAGATGAAACAGAAAATGGCACTCCAGAACAGCGAAAATGCAGAACAGGGACAATGTACAATACTGAAAAGTGAACAAAACATGCTGTCCAAAAAATGGTTTACCATAGCGAATGGTTAAACTACGTATTCTATTTTGTCACTTTTCTGTTCTTACAAGTTCTTAATGACCTAAGTCAGTTTTCATATATTCTATTTTCTCTCCTGTTCTTACATGTTTTTAGCGATCCAAATTTTTATAACTTTGTTATGAAATCATCGAAACAATTATAATAATCTCGTTACGATCTGTTTTACAACGGAGTTTCAGGAAAACCGAGTCGTAAAATGAAACTCATCTCATCATTCCACCCACAACGCACCAAAAAAGCACAAGTTTTTGCAAATTTATTTGATTTCTGTCGTGTTTCCCTTTTTTAAATTCCATAAATAAAGATGTAAAAAGGCCCATAACTGTATATTTTTAAGTTTCATATATAAAAAAATACACTCCTTCAAATGATTAATAATACATTATGCACTTTCTGCGTCTCGCATACTAACGAGTTCGAAGTTGTTATCCGGAACAAAGTCTACCTTCTCGAAGAAAACACGTGAATAACAACGAAGATTTCACCGATTGCTGCGGAAGTCAAGGTTTCAGTTCTCATCCGTGGGTTCATTGAGGAGGCGAACGGAAATGTGTCTGATGAAACAGAAACCATTGAATGAACACATCTCAAGAACTCTTTGCTGACACTGCCACAGCAATTTCACGAAGGTTATGCTCTCAATTCTAATAGAAACCTACTGTATTTTCAATATTTTAATATCAATTACTTCATTCAAATTGTATTATTTGTTACAAGGTAAAAATGTTAATACCTCTTACATTGCCAATCCAACAATGTTAATTTACGATTTCATATTACATAATTATATAAATATAAATTTAATAAATTATAAGAACCTAATAACCATTTGTAACTTGATTTTTTTAAATTATTATTTTATAACAATGTACTTTCATTTACTGTTCCAATAAATATGATTATTATTAGAAATTTACTTATTTACTACATTAATTAAACTAGATACAGTTACTTTAAGTTCATGCTTTTATTTTCAAACATGTGTCTCAGTGAAAAATCACAATCAATTATGTGCCGTCTGTACGAACCGAAAAATAATTAAAATTTTCACGAACAGGTGAGGTGAGGTCATTAACGTTGTTACATAACAAATTTAAACTGTTTCCACGTTGTTGTTGTTGTTGTTTTTCTTTCTTCTCTCTTCATGTTCTTGTTCCTTATGCGCTCGGTGTTTACAAAGCATAACTTCGAAACGCAACGTTAAGACTACGTGAATTTATTATGAAACTATAATTAAAACCGAAAGCCGGTCGACCGTTTGTCATCTCCTCTGATGACACCGCATGTAAATTGCACCGCTGAATTAACTGAAACATCGTAAATTATTTGAACTCATTTTCGTCATCGATAAAATATCTACATCATAATTTTCAATAGTAATCATAAAGTTAAGTTAATTTAATTGCATTAGTTGGAAAGTCAGTTTTATACATTAATATCTCGCATAGTGCGCCATCTTGCAGTGCGGATTCACTACAGTCCGGTTTGAAATATAAAAACAAACAGAATTTTAGTTAATTTTGCAAAAAGAATTCTAAAAAACAATTGTATATAAAATTAGTTTTGTATTTTTTATGTTACAGTTATTCTGTTGTATAATATTAAAGAAAGAATTAGTCTAGTTTTAATAACATTATTTTTAATGAATAAAGTGATTCCAAAAATAATATTTTTTTTTTGTATGATTATTTGTTCTAATCCATTTATGCTGAAAAAGAAGTTGCTGTTTGAAAACTAATAACAAATTAGCAAAATGCATGCAAAAGTATTGTTATTTTTTGCTATTTAAACGATTGTTCATCATATTGAAATAACTAAATTAGATTAAGTTTCAAATAACTGCTCCATATTCATCAAATAAAGGGGATTCATTAGTATCCAATGAGAGTGAAGGAAACCCCAAGCACAGCTCACTTGGCATACCAAACACTAAATAAAATTACTATAAGAAATATGTGGTCAACTCTCCAAAGATATATTATTCCGATCGTGCCAACTCGGTGTACATTCTGAGCATTTCCTAACGCAAAATCGGGTTACACAATCGCCGAATTTATGGACCGATGAAAACGTGCACTTTATCAATTAGCAACATTCATAATTACCGTCAAACTCGACTAAGATTCGATTTATTTAAAAAGCAAATCATACAATCAACAATTTACAAAGTTATGTTTTTGTATTATACCTCGTACAGTCCGGGTAATCGACTGTTTGAAACAGGACAAATCGAGAGTATCTACATAAGACAGTATGAGTACTTGTCATTCCCTTCTAAAGGAGGAAGAAAATTGGAGCCTCTATAAA
The DNA here is from genome assembly GCA_018845635.1 of Nicrophorus orbicollis. NCBI lineage: Eukaryota > Metazoa > Arthropoda > Insecta > Coleoptera > Silphidae > Nicrophorus > Nicrophorus orbicollis. The sequence goes on from JAFMTC010000129.1 coordinate 1,010,946, forward strand.
CAGGGGTGGCCAAGCTCCTTAATAGTCCGAGCCATTTTTCAAAATTTGAAATTTTTCGCGAGCTGCAATTAAATACGTATTTACAAGGTATATTCAAGTACATTTATCGAGAGCCGCAAATAATCCTTCAAAGAGCCGCATGTGGCTCGCAAGCCGCAGGTTGGCTCCCCTGCTCTATAAGAAACAAACTCTCATTCATCCATTCTTCTTTTATTTTAAATACCTCTCAAAGTCCGGGTAATCGCCAATATCCCGGTCTGTCTGAAACTAGACAAGTCCAAGATCTTACTTAATAAACTACATAAAAAGATAATTTTCTTGGAGGAAAAAATACATCAATTACAAACAAAAAAATGTTTTTTGCTTAATTAACATTAAGAGTGTTTTAATCCGCACTAATTGAAGCTGAATTATGTAAAGTATGTAGATATATATTAAAGAGTTTGTGATTAATCAATGTTAAATCTTATCAAATTTTAACTGTAATTTAATTTCGTTAAGAAACTGAGCGCACACTAATTGCACTTGTAATGGGTTTTGCCCTGAATTTACATTTTGCCATATCCGATCTACCAGAAATAGATTGTGGCGTTGATTGATGAAAGGAAATGCGTAGATCCTTACACGGCCGGTTAATTAACACTTAAGAGCCGATTCACATAAATTACGTTCGCACCGAACTGGCCGAAAGATCTATACCTCCGAATCTCACGTGAAAATGTTTAAAATAAATCCCGAAATTCTAAAATAAGACTAATTTAATATCTATATTTATCGGAGGAAGGTTCTTTCATTCTGACAGTTGCATGTGTCATATGCGAAGATTTGATACTCGACTGAAACTCATCCACAAGACGATCCAACCACTGGTAGAGGCCATTAATACGATCTACATCCGTAGGCAATCATCCTGTCTCCTAAAGCATTCAACGTGTTTATAAATAAAAGAGCCGATTCTTTTAGATTAATGGGATATGCATAAAGTGGGTTATGTATGTATAATTAACGAAAGTTTGGTATAGTAAAAGTCTTGTATTTTTATACTTCTTGATTGTATAAACAAAAAGTGTAAAAACATAAATAGAAAATAACATTCAACTATCATTTTAACAGTTGTTGACATTCTATCTAAATACGATTAATAATTAATTTTGAGCGAGAAAACTACTGTCAATAGTCCTTTATAACAAATTATTTCATTTCATTTGTAGAAGGTCTATAGCCCTTTGGCCCAATTTGTAGCTACTAATGATGTTTTTATATATAATAATTATTTGTTCATATATTATTAACATTTTTCTTTTTATCTTATTGATTTCTTTCAATATAATGAATCTACTCACTGAAATAAACAGTATATTTTTAGCAATTTTTTTTTATTAACCACAAAATTCGTTCACATATTCGTCTTTAACGAATATCTATCTAATTAATTTAATTAAGACTTGACCGCATCAAATAATTTACAAGAGTTCCATTAAAGTATATCAAAGATTACTCCATAAAAGTTACGTAACTTTCACTGGTTGTCAATGGAGAAACGTAAAAAATATAATTTGTTTTATATTATAGATAGATAAAAAGCCCATTTTATAATAAAACAGTAAAAATCGACAATCAATCTTGATTCAATTTGTCTAAAAAAAATGTAAAAATAAAAGTATATTATATAACTTTATTAGTTTTAATAGAATTTAGAAAATAAATTATAACCACTTGACGTTTCATCAAATATCATAAGTTACAGTTACGGGAAAAAATAATTCAAAATAGTTACATTTATAAAGAATTTCTAATATAAATTGTTACATTTATAGTAGTGTTATTTACAGAGTTTTTTTTAATTGAACAATGATTTTATTTTGTTATTAATTAAAAATGTTATTTTTTAATTGAAATTTCACATGACTCACGTCAAAAATATAATTAAAAAAAACAATACAATAACAAGACATACTATAGAATAACAATATATTTTGATTCTAAAGGAATAAATTTATTAAGTTATGTGTCGTTAATCATTACAAATTGTTTCATTTTCATTATCTGTCACATATTGACGTTTTCGCAATTTTAATTTGTTTTAGATAATTTAATTTAATCAAATAAGTTTTTTTACCATTTTATTATATATAAAATAAAATACAGCCAAACCTCCTATAACGCGGTACTCTCAGATCGCGGTTTCCATATAACGCGGAGCTGAAATTGCGACAGCCCTCCCATAACGCGGTACTCTTACAGCGCGGTTTCCGTTCAATAGCATCCCATAAGTTCCTTTTGCGCAGCCTATGAATGACTCTAGTAACTAGATATTGTAAGAGATTTTAATATAAATCAGGAAAACGAGTGGGTACCAAATCTCGATTTACAAGATGTGAAAAAAGGGCTACATTTGGCTAAAGAATTAGAACTTCATTTCATTCAAACTGATCGTTCAACGGTGCGCAGCGCAAAGTTTAAAAGAGAGTTAAGAAATTGCTTAGCTCCCTATAGAGAGGTTTTAGTGGAGTTAGAAAAAAAGCTACAATCGAAAACCAATGTGAAGATGAACTAAGTGATGAAGACATTTTGCCCATTAAAAGAAGAAGAGTTAGGCGACTCATATCTGTCAGCGAGGATGAGTGTTGAAAGATTACATAATTTTATAAAAGTCTTCATTGTTTTTGTTGAAAAACAGTCTTTTAGTTTAGTTCTTGTTTCATTTTTTTTATCAAACCTTATATGAACTCTTCAATTCAATTCAATAAAAATAATTTATAATTTATCTTGTCTTTTGTATTTATTGGTCTCCATATAACGCGGTACGAATGACGTGATTTATACTAATTCCGAGTTTCTTATAACGCGGTTTCCATACAACGCAGTAGACGGTTTCCATAGTACGCGCTACGAATTAGCCTGGTTTGTACGGTTAAATCCAAGTTTATTATAGCGCGGTTTCCATATAACGCGGTACGCACTCATCTGAGGGTTGACTGTAATAACATAATTATTTTGAAATAAAATATCTTCTTATTATTTTGAAATTGTTTACCTTTCATTACTTCTCACAAGATTGACGTTGTCAAAGTTATAATTTTCTTTACTTATTTGATGATAAAAACTTCTTATTTTTTTAAGATTAATTTGTTGTTGAAAGATGTTATTAAGGCAATAAATATTTCAAAACAAAATACTCCTTTTTATTGCCAAAATCCAAGGTAATAATAATACCAATCTAATAATACAGATGTTTAAAAGATAGATTGTTATGAGAAGTATAAATCTCCGCTTTATTCGCCAAGTATTATCTAACGAGTTAACGTTTAGGCAAGGTTGTTGTTTATTTCCACGGGATGCGTGTAACGCGTTTATTTGAATAATCCAATTATCTTTTCTTTTTTCCATTTCAGCTTCCTGCAGTGTTTACAAGATACATTTTTCCGAGCGAACATCACCAATAACATAATATTAGTGCTTGGCTCTGGTGGATTAACGCGGATCGAGTCCAGCTGAGAGAGCCCAAGAGTCGAAGCCTAAATAAAACGTGAATTTATTTATGTTGCCCACGGCTGCTGCTGATGCTGCTCTAGCTGCTGCAATCGACGATTGTGCGCGATGTGCTTCTAATTACTACCTTCGTTAATTAAAGAAAGAAATAGAAGAAAAGAAACGCTCATTTTTTTATCTTCATTTTCTTCGATAAAATTTTCTGGCAAGCGCGTTTATAAATTAACCAATCGCGAAAGGAATGCGAAGTCAGTGGCCTAAAGATGTCAAAATCCCGAAATAGTCCTGGTATAGCCTATTTTACACGGAAAGTTTTCGCTTTGGGAGTATACGCACACACACGCACACACAACACGCCCATCCGTACGAGCGGACACATGTAGTTTCTCATTCGGTCTCTAAAAGAGCAAGAAAATCGGGGCCTGTATATGAAGCAAACAACTCCTCTCATTCCGTTCGGTTTCCTTTCTTTATTTTCCATTCGTCTCCTCTAAACCAAACTAAAAATAAAACTAGTGTTTCCCAGCACGCAGCAGAAGCGCGTGGAGGTGAGATGCAAGAAAGATGCGAACCACAATCGTGAACTACTACTAACATCCATGAAAATACATGGATGCAACAACTTATCACAAGCAAAAAAAAACGGATGCAAAAGCTACAACTAACTATTTAAAATCTACGCTAATAAAGCGACAGTTCTAATTGTTGAAATGGCAGTGTACAATATAATTAGGTACACTTTCGACCCACATAAGCCACTGAGACACTGATTCGAGCTGTCCGCTTCGATTCAAATGAAACTTACATTTTGTGACATTAATTTAGATTTAAATTTCATCTAAAATTAATGATAATAATGATATTTAATATACAAACAGATAATAATAATTAAATTAAAAAATATACAACTATTGCAGAAAGTTATTCTATCGACCTTAAATCTTTCCAACCAATTAAAAATTCATTATAAACTTTACACATATTGATCTGTTCTTGTTACTGTTTAATAATAAATCTTATTTTGAAGAATATATTTGAATATTAAAGAAATTCTCAATAATGTCATTTTCCATGAAACTTGGCCGCAAAGCAAAAAGCCGTATAAGGAATCAATTATTGCCCTTGCGCGAGGTTGGCAACATATAGATATCGACATCGAAAAAGTTTTTTTTGCCGTTATAGCGAAACATGTTAGGCCGTAAATCGAAAAGATGCCTTAATTGAAGAGGGCCGTTATAGCGAAATGCCGTATAAAGAGCGGTCGTATAGCAAGGTATGGGTGTATTACATTTTAAGACTAACACTATATAGAAACCTACATTTTTTAAAATTAGAAACTGAAAATATAAATAAGAAATTTTAACTAAATTAATTATGTTTCGCATAATAATAAATATTTTGTTAAGTTTTATTGTTAATGATTCTGTAAAGTGATCTCATGAATTTCTAATAAGTATTTTTTCTGGTAGAATTTAACAACATTTGTAGATTGAAATTATTGTTTTAAGTTGCATACAAGTGCTTTACTTTAAATGTATTAAATTATACATTTAATACATTTAATAAACATGAGGAATTAGACCTAAACTAAGTTCTCAATTAATAAGGTCTTTGCTCGACGATAATTATGAGGAATCAAACCGTGCAGAGAAGGGTTGTCCCTTGGCACTTAGCAACCACCCCCAAGTAAATCCGATGACCTCAAAAGAGGGACCACTCTGGGAATTACCTGTATTATCAAAATAAGCTTTTGATGAATATTCAATGGGGGCAATGAATTAACGAGATCTGTGTCATCGAATTAAGTGCAAGTTAACAGCGATACGCCCGACGCCTCCACCAAAAATTATACGGCAAAATTAATCTAATATTGATTTCCATTTTAAAATGAAATATTTAAACGTAATCTATAGCCCTTTGCAGCAAAAGCAATAATTAATTTGTATTATTATATTTCTATTATATTCAGTTTATATTTGTCTTATAATTGTTGTTGCAATAAATGCTATTATTATTTAAATATAACTAATTAATTCATGATATTTGCAAATTATGTCTTCACAATCAATTAAATAAGCCTGATAATCTTAAGACTAAAAATAAATTATAACATTGCATAGAATAAAATAAAAATTATAAATTTTATAGAATCAATGCACTTATAAAACATTAATTTATATTTAAATAATTAACTTAATTTCTTGTAACTGTAGTTTAATTCTTAAATAAAGTAATAAGCTATAAATTTAAATAATAATTAATCAGTTTAATTATTTCAAATTGTTGCAAGATGAGTTCATTTAGTCATATGTATATTGATATTTATAATCTTTTAAATAAGTCTCGTCAAATTGTAGAAAATTGTATTTATTGTTTATAAAATAAATTTCTTCAAATCTAAGAAATGAATAGAACAAAGCAAAGTAAGGAGTTGATTTGGTACTTCATATATTTCCTCGATAAATTAGTATAATGATTATTAATTGAATTGTTATAAAAAAATATATTTTTTTGTAATAATATAAATGAAATATGAATGATTATTTCGTATAGATAAAGCTGTGATCCGATTGGTTTTGATTTAACTGAGATATTTTATTATATCCAAGTTGCAACAATGCTGTTGAGAAATGGTTTTAGTTGAATGTCAACTCCGTAAATAAACAAAACAATGATCATCGTGTTGGTCTCATTGACCTAGTAAAGTTATTTCGTCAGAAGATTTAAATAAGCAGCGACACCTTAACGGTAATCCTTTACGAATAACAACGTTTGAATGAAATTGAATAATTTGCGAGTTAACTAAACGAATTTTGATTCAAAAAATGAATTAAATGATGCACCTGGACGCACGTACATTCGAATCTCTCTGGGCAGAGCAAAAGCAATGATGCATTGCTACAAGTTGGCGGTGGAAGAGAGAGAGAGAGAGAATATCCCTGGCTTCTGTCGAGAGGAGAGTACTACATTTCGCATTCCTGGGCTCATTGTTAACAGAGTGGACTGCGGCGGTTACGCAACAGCGAGGAGCTAACCTGGGAAACGTGGATATGCAATTAATTTGATTCAAATCAGCTGAAGAATTGGACGGATGGAAAATTGCTTGGCAATGGAAAGTGCAAATTGCGATCGGGCCGTGCCAAAATTCGGGCCGGTTACACCGGCTAATCGCCACGCAATTTATAATTAATTGCCACGTCTATAATTAAAGCGCGTAGGGGGAGTCAGAGCCAAGCGATTTCGTTCGTACACTCCTGTCCCGTCCCGTCCTGTCCCGTCCGTCGCAAGAGTATTTTCTTTTTCACTGCCATTGCGATTCGATGATCAATCGCAAGACATCAAAGGCCATCAACATCTTCTTGCATTCGCCCCAAATCGAATGAAAGCATGTAACACACGGATAATTACATCTGCATCCACCTGTACATCTCCTGATCGTTCAATGAATATACAAATCCATTAATGAAGCACCAATCCTTTGGAACGCTGCGACGAATTGAACCGAACGCGACACGAAGTGGCGAATCGAAAGTTGCGCCAACATCTAAATGCTTACTATATAACACTTGACAAGTACTTGGCAAGTACAGCGCTGTATATGCATACTCCACGGGAGGAGATCAAACGCAAACAAGAAAACATATTTGCTTGAGCCAAAAACACGCATACTTTTCGTTACGATTAATTTCATCCAGTAAACTTTTATTTTCTTATTAAATTAAATATGTACAACTCTACTAACATCGAGTTAATAAACTTAATATTGTTTACGTTTATTAAATTAATTAAAACAAAATCGAATATAGTATTCAAATATACACAACATAATGTATTGGCCAGTTAGAAAAAAACAAAATATAAATCCAAACATTATAATAAGCCAAAGGGCTATCGACCATTGATCTGTCCGCCCATGAATACAATATACAATGTAGAAACTAAATGAACACTATTGTTTATCAATTACATAAGAAGGAGAAAAAAACATTATACAAAAAAGCAACCTCTTGGAAGGGGAAGGGACATAATTATAGGGACAATAGATACTGAAATAGGGTAAATCTAGGATACTTATATTTAGGAGGGGTTGGTGGATTTTGAGGGATACAACATTTGGAGAGAGAGGATAAATTTGAGTCTTTTGAGATGAATTTAAGAGAAAGGGAGAGGTATCTATCGAGGACTGGAACAATTTTGGTTTTGGAATAGAGGAGGTCATTCGGAGGGTTGTTTGGATGTATATTTCTCTCCATTTCCTCATGCTTGAAATATTCAGTTTTTCAAAGAGAAATGTAAAAACTGACAATTTAAATAGGTTAATTAATATAATTATATTACAATAGTTCGTGAAAATTTCATCAGATTTGAAAACTTTAAAAAAAAGTATCAGCATTTTATGTACTTTTTTCTTTATATTTCATATTAATGTTGCAGTATTTCGTATACGTTTCTTTATGTTGGACAATGAAAGAGCTCTTTTAGCATTTTATGTGTAATTTTCTGTATTTCCTTATTCTTAAAAAGAAGTATGCGAAAAGTGACAAATTGAACGAATTATTCAAAAAATATATGTTATCCTTTTATTACGTTACAATATTTCAATGTACATTTCTTCATTTTCGAAAAATAAACGAAGTTGAAAAAGTTCTTTTGCAAATTTATATGCATTCTATCTATTTCTTCAATATTAAAAAGCGGAATGGCGGAATATATTGTTATTTATATTTTACTGCATTTCATGTACATTTCTCATATTTTGAAAATAAATTATATTAAAAGTTATTTTAGTATTTTAGTTGCATTTCTCCTATTTCTTCATTCTTCAAAAATGACAATTAAAATTATCACCACGAAATATAAGTTATATTTTATATTCTATTTCCACAATTGATGTCAAAAGTGAGAATCAGAATATCATTTTATTAAAATATCTGTTGTCATTTATATATTTCAATATTTCATATACAAAAAAATATGCCAGACAAAAGCGAATGATTTCTATTTTATGAAGAAGTTGCCTTTTTGTTATTGTATTTCAGAATTTTATGTACATTTCTTCATTACAATTATGATTAAGGGAAAAATCGAAAGTCACAATCTAATTGAGAAACTAACAAAAGAAATGTCTTATTCTTTATATTATATTTAATCGTTCTTTATAAATTTCTCATCAAGTCTTTTAAATATTCACAAAAGTAACATCATTGCTATTAACTTGTCCAATATTTTATCTAATAATAAATGCAAGGACAGTCATGAAATTATTTTGTTCCATGCTTAAACATAGATACAAAAATAGTCATTTGACCTTATTTATAGTAAACTAACATCAAGCTTTCTCATGTCTAATTGTTGAATGTGCATCATATCAAATATTTCAAACTTTTCACTATATCTCTTAACATTAATATGATGATCACTCATTAAAATTCCTAGGACTTTTCTTTTGACTTCATAAATTTACTTTCAAATCAAATTTATTCTATTTTTAGATATTATTCAACTTTAGTCATTAATTTCAGGTAAGTAGTAATTATATATGCTAACTATACTTTTAGTTTTCATGTTTTTTAAGAATTATTATATCATAATTAAGTTTCTTTATATGCCAAGAGTACGAAATTCCAATATTGTTTGTTTTCATTATTAAACCTTTTAGTTTATTTGCACAAAATACACTTATAATTTGTTTGCAATTTACTTGATAAACCAAACAATCAATTGGTAAATATACTTCATTTTTTATACTTCTCTCTCCAATTTTTGAATACAGTTTAACGAAAGGTATGTGAATAAATTCGTACAAACAAACCTAAAGTTTTGTATGTTCGGACAACAAACACAAGTTCAGATAACGAACACTTTACCGAATGACTGATGTTTCTTCAGAAAACTTAGGATAGTGATCCTGTTAACGAACAATTCGAACATAATTTTTGTTATGATAAGCGATCATTTAATCATTTTATTAAGATTTCTGCGAAATACTTGGCAAGTAACTAGTGAAGTGGATACTAGTTACTTGCCAAGTATTTCACAGAAATCCTAATAAAATGATTACGCCCTTCAAACAAATGCCTCAAGCAAATATAGAACATCAAAATCCTTCATGCGCGAGATACGCCAAAACCGAGAAGAAAACAAAACAAAAATTCGAAACTTATAAATTCGCATTCAACTTGGAACGGACGGAATATTTTTGGAAAGGCATGTCCAACGTGTGATATTGTTTTGGTGATCGTCTGTACACACATATACATGTACTTTAGTTTTTTTTTTGTGATGAATATGGCCAAGAATCACAGGTGAGAAAGGTTAGTTACGCATGAGGCCAAAAATAATAAACCGTGTTTTGTACGGACAGCAATATATTTAAAATAGAACGGGAGAGCGCCGTGAGGAGCACAAAAAAAAGCTTATGTAGCACAAAATAATAATAAAAACATAATTACCCAAAAATGTTTGAGACGTGTGTGAGAGAGAGAGACAATAAAAACGTTTCATCATTTCGATCACGAAGAAAGAGGAAAACATAAAAAACGCCATTGAACATATTTCAGACATTTCGTGACGAAACTTTTCAGAGAGAAAAAAATGTTGTGATTATATTGTTATAATTGCGTTGCAAGGATACAAAACTTACATTTGTCCTTACTTTCAGTTTTTAAATATATTTTTCAATCTAAAAATTCACAAATTAAAAGCAAACGTCTTAATATTTAAATACACTTGCTAATTACTTATGACAATTTTTAATTAAAATTGTAGCAAAATAACAATATTTTATCATCAAATTCATAAAAAAAAAGTTATAGAAAATACAATGACTTAAAACTATAAAAAAATATGCATATGTAGGACAACATTACTTCATGAATATTGTCATTTGTATCAAAGAACACCGAAAGAAACTTGTGTTGAAAAAAGTTTCTGAAAGAGTTTAGACAAGGTTTCACACATCCTTTGGAATTAAAATAGAGTAAAAAATCTGATTAAGCGATTCTAATAAAAGAGTAACGTTTCTTTTATAAATTCTTCAATAAAATTTGTAGAAAATAGTTTTATTTTTTTACGTTAATAATTATAATTAAATAGTTGATAATTTCATAATAAAAGTATATATATATTATCAAATAATTATAATATTTATTGCAACTACAACCACACGAAAAACAAACTGAAAATAATGGAAATACAAAGAAAATATAATTATTGTTATTGCTGCAAAGGGCTATAAACCATAGGTCTTTCTGCCCTATATTATCAATTTATGTCATTTTTTTAATAATGTATTTATTATTTATAATTACTAATATTTTTAATATATGCTAACACAATGTATAGATTTGTATTGCGTTTGAAAGAAAAACAATGTAATGAACTGATATCAACAAAAAAAAACTGAAATAAACTGAAAGAAATATACATTTCTCGTTTATAAATTGTAAACTCCTACAATCAATTTATAAACTAAAATAATTATAAATTAAATTAAATTGGTTTTTAAGGAATTTACATTATAATTAATTAATATCTTTGTATTAGTTACTATTGTTCATTGTTTATGAAGTAGAAATGAAATTTGTAATAAGAAGTATTTTTATTTCTGAATTACTTACAGTTGTACGGATCGCACTAAAAATAACGTAAAACGTGTTGGTTTTGGCAAAATCTCAATGATTCATCTTTTATTCTTTTCCAATTCGGTCTTACACGATGATATTATAATCCAACTATTCGCTTAGAAAACAGAAAGGCATTTTTTTTCTTCGTGACGCAAATTCATCATATCTTTCGCAAATCGCAAAATGAAATTACAGGCTTAAATTTAGATTCATAAAAAAATACGTTAAATTGCTTATTTTAGTATTGTCAAACAAGTTTATAATTGTTCTCTGTAATATGTTTTCTTGAAGATATAATAGTAAATTATGGAATGGAGGAAAAATAGTATATTTTAGCATAATTTTTTCTTTTATATTATGATTAAAAATTCATTTAAACAAATTTAATATAAATTTAGCCCATTATCTGCCCTTTCTTTATAATTTTATGAAGTTTTAGAATAGACTATGTTTTTTTTTTGTAAATTACTTTTTCAGTATAATAATATGTTTGTCTCTTTCACTTAAAACTGATAAAAAATCTATATATTATTATAATAAAGTAATAATAATGAAAAGCATCATATATAAACAAATAACAAAACATTTTAAATAATTGCTAAGAAAAACCATCAAATAATTTATAATTTTCATGTATTTTGACTATCTTTATAAGAAAAAACTAACAAAGTATAATAGGAAAAATATAGTTTGAGTAAGTTAAATAAACGAACTATTACTAAATTATCTATTTCATTAAACACATTAAAATTTGTTATGAATGTTATTTTACACCAGGCATCAACTTGTTAAAACAATAAACTAATGATAATACTTTTGGATTATTGCGAAAGAGAGGAAACAAAAACAAAGAAGTACTACATCAGGAAAAGATCCAATGAAATAGAGTAAAATCTTGTTTCTCCAGTGACCTCGATTCCAAAACCAAAATTGTTCCAGTCCTCGATAGATACCTCTCCCTTTCCCTTAAATTCATCCAAAAAGACTCAAATTTATCCTTTCTCTCCAAATTTTGTATCCCTCGAAATCCATCAACCTCCCTAAATATAAGTATCCCAGACTAACCCTATTCCAGTATCTATTATCCCTATAGTTATGTCCTTTCCCAGTGGTTGCCTTTTTTTGTTTTTTTTGCATCTTTTCTGATGAAATGACAATCTACCACATCTATTTGTGTTAAATTAAAGTAAATGTATCAAATCATTGTACATTGAATAGTTAGCATTTTGTTGATCTTGATTTGAACAAGAACAAACTAATAACTATCTAACTTCTTAACGATCATATTTCAAACATCGAAGAGTCAATAATAAAATAAATAAATATATTAACAAAAGTTGAATGAAATAAGGCGTACATTATGATATTTAAATATAAATAATTGTACTTTATTGTAAATTTCTTTTTTTTATTAGCTTTTGTTTTATGAAAATAATTGGTGATCGAAAGACCTATGGTCAAAAGCCCTTTGCAGCAATATCATTATATTTTGCTTTTCTTTGTATTTCTTCTTTTTTTACTATAATATTGATGCTGTTGTTGCAATAAATGTTATGTTAGTGTTGTTATATCGAAAATACTTTCAAAATTTATGAAACATATATAATTGAACTTCATTCAATTTCATGTTTTATATTATCTTTTTGTGTTAAATTATTATAATTAGTAATATTTTCAAAATAATATGTGAATAATGTGTAATTTACTTTATTTATTTCAGAAGTATGATTTACAATTGTTCCAATTAATTTTGAGCTGTATTTCGTACACGTTTTTATTTACTTGCTGCAATAACGTTTATTGTTGTGTCGTAAGATAAATACTTTATTAAGCACATTAAATTAGTTTTGAAAGCCGTATCAAATTGAAGGATAACGATGTGTTAAGTCGATAAACAGCCATTACTAAAGTATGCAGATTATTAGGAAAAGACGAAGAAGCAGCAAAAAAAAAAACATAAACCGAAATAGATCGGAAGAAATAAATAGCGTGTGCGTGTGAAATATCGTTGAGGAATTTAAAGAAATGAAACGGTTGACCACAAAGAAGTGGAAAATGGCAACAAAAAAGTTGTTTTCCTTTCTTCCGTTGCCGCCGCCGCCGCCGCTCTCTGTCATCTTCCAAAAGTGTTACGCAACAAATGCGTGGAGTGGTTTCGGTAAATACGGGAGAGAGAGAAGGATTAAAACTAAGAAGAGGCGCAGAGACGGATGGGGAGGTCGAATATATTTTCGTGAGTTAGAGAGCATGTGTTTAAGACTAAAATGTGTGTCACTAAACTGGCTTGAACTCGCGCACTTGCGAAATATATTTCGGTACATCTGGAATCCACCTTCTAGGTGGTTCGTCAAACTATTACCGCAATGGAAACCCGCAACTCTCCCCCAGGTGGATGTGGAACGTCCTGAGGAAGAAGCGGAGAGAAGAGGAAAAAAAAGGTCAATGGCAAGCGAACGAGCTTCTGGGGTTTAATCTGGAGGAAAATCGCTGACCAAATACAAGATTCACGTGCGATCATCTATTTCCGTCCGGTCTGGTTTTATTTAGACCGTCTATAGAATATATAGCCGGGTGGGTGACTGAGTTGTACCAATCCCAAATAAATTTAATTTTAACCAAACGCATTAGATGATCGCGCCTACAATTTATTTATAAATGAATGAATTCACACACATACGGGCCACGGTTTCGCCTCTTTATGTAACTGTTTTATTTAGTCTATGATTAGCTCGTGTGTACCTGTCTGTGCGTACGTTTCGAATTTACTGCTTCGGAAGAAAAGGAATAGACATATGGCCCGTAAGGCCGAAGCGTAAATAGGTCATAATTAGCGCTCTTGAAGATCCAAGGAACAGTACTAGCACCTCATTTTTTTGCTGTTGTTTCGGCTTTCTTTCTTTCTTTCCTCTACTCTCCCACTCGATACACCAAATAAATAGATCACTTAAATGTCAGGCCGAAACCCGGTCTAGCTAGCAGTAGCTCCTCTGTCAGCACCTCAAGCAACTCGCATCCAATCCGAACCACAACAACAAGGAACACAAATAAATACAATCCATTAATGATATTTTTAAAAGCACACGAAATGGATGTTTCTCCCCGGAGAGAGAGAGAGAGAGAAGCAAAGTTGGATTTATAACCAACATAAGATTAATATATTGTTTAATTGCGGATGTTACAATGGTCGGCGTTTTATTGTACGGTATTTATAAGTGTTTTTTTTTTCTGTTTCTCTCTTGAAAGTCTTGGTGCGGCGTGGGCGCACGTAGCGCACACATAACATAAATCGAATGTTTGAAGTAAAAGGTATAAATAAAATGATTGTGATTGACCTTCGGCAAGAGGCCCAAAAGAGTTGCCAAGAATTCTGGTTGAAAAATAAAAGTTTTCTTTCTTCTATTTTCTTCAATTATTTTCCTTTACTACGCGTTAATTGCTAATTGCCTCTGGGCGCATCCTCGAAGCTACACCAAAGACGCTCCGTGAAAAAGAAAAACCATCAATTCGTCCTCTCTAGTCGGAAAGGAAAATATATGATGCGTGGTGTTATGTCAATGGGATGCTTTGGCAAGTGTGAAGTATATATGCACTCCCTCGCACGGCCGAGAGAAAACTCACACATTCGCATTATCACACATACATTTACACACAGAAACATATATATGTGTATACACATGCAGAGAGAGCGCACACACACACACACACACAGCGGATAGATGGTTAGATATATGCTTATAGCAAGCACAGACCGCGTAAAAATAGTAACTGTGGCCCCTGGAAGTGGCCACATCTACAACTCTCGAATGCTGAGACAACTCACTCTCACCGCAACCATCGGTAGAGATATTGCAAATGATTCACGACGGAACCGATTCATCGCCCACATCGCTCTCAATTATATTGCGCTCATCTCATTGTCTTCTCGACCAATCGTATTTTTACTGCTAACCTACATCCATCATTTCGCGCCGCACAGGTAGTACTACATGCACCTGTTACATAACATTCGGGACCCACTGAAATTCGTCCGCACGTTGCGCAACGGCCGGGTCCCACACGGGGCGACATAAAAGATCTAAAAATATTGCCGCGTTTTTCTCCTCTTTTCATTTTCCAACGATTCTTCTCCTTCAGTTCATTTCTTTGACGGTGCCGTAGGTGAAACGTGAGCGTAATTCACGTTTCGGACGAATAAAGATGCGCCGGCGAGAAGAGGACCTCTTGCTAAGTCCAAACAAATCCGTTTAACTGGCTCTAAAGCCCATTCGAATTCCCAACAATAAATAAACACGGAAACGCGACTCCACCGAATTTTCCCCATGCTGCACGTAATATTTATTGAACGGAAAACCTTAATTCAATAAACAATAATCCCCAACCGCGTTTTACGTTCTATAAACAAGCACTCTAAATTACCTATTTTCCGTTACGAATGGCCATTGTTTAACATTGCTTAAATAAATATTGTATAATTACACTTCCTCTACTCTATTTCACTATAAGTGCACCTAAAACTTCAATAGACTCGCAACAAGATTTTGAATGTATTTACATATTAAAGACTTCAAAAACTCAATTAAATGAGAAGCTATATATTGTGTATCTAAAGAATGGGTAGTAACGTTTGAAAGGAATCCTCTGCCCTTAACAATCAATCAACACCAAATTTGAAAGTTTCTTTTAAAAGAGAAAAACGTATTATAATCAATGACTATTGTTTGCAGCAAAAGAATGTTATTTCATTTTTCTTTCTATTTCTTCATTTTTATTGTATACATTTATTATTTTTTCAAATTATTTTTGCAATAAATATTATTTACTTTATTTAAATCTTTATATACATTATATAAATATTATATAAAGCATAAGTCTACATCAATTTCTCTTCCAAAATAGGTAGACCTTACGATCAGAAAACCAAAAATGGTAATCACTTTCTTTTTTCATGATTCAAAACACTTTCAATTTCACCATAACATCAAAATAACTGTAATTAATTATGACGTGGAAATAAAGCTTTTTCTCAAACTATTTTACATATATTGTGATTTTAAATATATATTTTTTGAGATTAGAAAGAAAGATGTGGGTAGTAATAGATTGAGTTTTTAAAAAATCGCCGCATTGTTTAAAAGTTTTGGAACTCCTGCAATTTACAATAACCTCGAACTAGTTTTATACTATTATGTTTCTTATAATAACATAACTTACTCAGTATTTTTCGAAGTCAATTCGAATTTATGAAATATTTTTAATTAAAAAAAAATTTAATTAATAAAAGTCCGAAAATATGCTAATAACTTTCTTTTCTTATTTTGCTAAATCACTTTCGGTCTAATTGATAGTGATTTAGCAACAAAATAATAGTAATTAATTAATATTAACGTTATTTAGTAAGCTTTTTATTAAAGTATTTTAAATCTTTCTATAAAATTAAGTACACCCATACCTTGCTATAGAGCCGCTCTTTATACAACATTTCGCTATAAAGTCCGTCTTCAATTAAGACGGACGTTTTCGATTTACGGCCTAAAATGTTTCGCTATAACGACAAACAAACTTTTTCGATGTCGATATATCTACATATTGCCAAACTTGCGCATGCGCAATAATTGATTCGTTATACGGCTTTTCGCTTTGCGGCCAAGTTTCGTGGAAAGTATCTAGGCCGTACAGCGAGGTGTGGGTGTATTAGTAACGTAACGAATGTTAATTTTTTGCAATAAAATAACAAAGTAATAATAACAAATATGCTTAAAATAATACTAATCAATTAATTGATTTATCCTTAACAAAAGCTATAATTAAAAAATAACATTGATTTAAAATATTTCAAATATTGCATATAAATACAATAATAATTATTAACTTTGCATAAATACACATTTAAAAAGACATAATAAATAAAGACGGTGTTATGTTACAAAAACAACAATTAATAATCATTTCTCATTTAATAACACTATTCGCACGTTTATGGCTACTTAAAAATGATGATACTTTAAATACACCATAATCAAGTTTTATTGTACATCAACTAGTTTTATGCAGAAAAGTAGCATTAAAGTTTGAAATTTAAATTAATAACTCAAAATATGCTGCTAGTAACAAAATATTTGAATTTAATAGAAAAAAACCCGTTTTTCTTCCAAATAAAAGGTATAATTTCCAATATAATTGCATAATTATACGTATGATTTATGACTAATTACATATAAAGATAAATGAAACAACATATACTGAGACATTTCAAGCTATTAATAAAACGTAATGATTTATTTGTAGCTATAAATTAATGAAGTAACGATAATGATGATTGTAATAGAAGAAATACTATCCTATTTATATAACATACGTATAATTTAAGATTATTAAAAATTTTGAAATAAGTTTTCTTCAAATGGAAAAACCTATGAACTTTTTGTAAGAGTTTTTTTAAATTTATTTATTATTGTTTGCAAAATATTTGTAATTATTGAAACTATAACTAATTTTGTCATAAAAATCGATGTGATAACGATAATATTAGGCAAGGTTTTCTGTAACATAAATATGATCAAAATTGTGTTATAATGTATCACTTTAAGTATAATTCTCATTAATTTTAATAAAAATCTGCACCTTGCATAATTTACATCAACAACAAATAAACAGCCATCATTTTGAAGTTATTTTACGTAAAATGTAATATGTTTCTCAAAATAGTTTACAACGGCGAGATAAAAACAAAATTGGGTCGCGTAATTTTTTAATGGGTCAGCTGTCACCATGTGTCAAAGCGGGGAATTAGGAGAAAACTGTTAGCAATTGAGTCGCACTACAACAACAAACAAATATGTTGAAAACACTGGTTTATATTGAATAGCTGTTATTACTGTAAATGTTATTATTACTAATATTAACATACTTTTTTTTAAATTAATATGATGAAATTAATTAATAACCAATTATAAAATAGAATCAGAAATGTCGATTTTCTCAACGAATGTATTTTCAGTCTTGTTATTTCGTCATAAATTCTGTGAAAGCAATTTGCAATAGGAAGAAGCGTCTCGAAATTCGGGGTGGAAATTAGGGTGTCGAACGGGATCCCATATATCACGTTAAGTTTGGAAGGTTTAATTTGCTATAAATAGACCCCTTAATTCGCAATTTTTAATCAGTATTTTCGCATAGTAATTACATTTTCCGGGAAATCGTTTACATTTTTAATCAATTTTACGACAAGCGTTTAAAAAAACGCCGCGTTTTTTAATGGAACGGGAAGTTTAATTAATTAGAGATTTTAGCTTATTAATGCAAAACAAGTTCAAAATGTAACAATATATCGCTAGGTGCGTGTTTTGTCTATATTTCGGACTGTTTGAAACGAAAACTAAATATGTACAAAAAAAAAGAAATACACAATTGTATTAACAAAATATATAGTGTATACTTTCCAGGATTATAGGAAACCGCACTGTGTGAGATATTATTATATTATATTATTATGTACCAGACGCATCCACCAAAAAAGCTCAACATGAATTATCGGATACATATGGTTACGGTTTGTATAGTGTAAGATTTTAAGCCTTAAACATAGCCCTTGCTTATATAAGAATCTCGTATTCAACTGGTTAGGATTATAATAAATATAGAAATCCACATTACCGTTAATCCCTTGGATTACATAATAAGTATTACGAGGAGAAAATTACATTGAAATCGTCACGTTAATCTCTTATAAAACGCGTTAATCAATATGAAAATTAACTTAATTATACAGAAATAACATTACAAAGTTTGTTAACAATGATTATTCTATTACCATGTTTGAGAATTTTAATTAATCAAATAAATTATTTTGCGAATTATTCTAATATAAAAACATGAAGTTTTCAAAATGATTACACAGCGAAATATTCATTAAAATCCATTCTTTTTTTTGTAAATTTATTTATAATCTAAAGATTTAAACGAATTATTTCACAAAATAATAATAATTTATAACAACAATTAAGAAATTTCATTTCATTTGAATTGAAGAACATAATGAATGTAACATTTGTATCGTATAGTTGTTTACTTCTGAATAATTAATCATGAATTTAAACACTTTAAATTAACTCGAAAAATAATAATTAATTAGAATCAACAAAGTCCAAAATCCATTCATTATAAAAGTATTAATTACCTTCCATTATAAACACATTAATGGAATTTTTATTTATAAAAAAAAGTATTATATTACTAATTTTTCAACAACAAAAAACCTTTTAAATTAACTTTTAAATATTCTCATAAATAAATAAACGGGGCAGAAAGATCCGAGTCGATAAAAATATAAAAAATGTATATTAAAGTTAATAAAGTTTTCTATATTATTTTTTAATTGAATGAATAAAATGTGAATAGTTAAAATTATAATTGTAATGCATAAAGTAGACGTAATAATTAGTTATATTGTTGCTTATCTAGTGAACATCATTTCCTTATTCTACATTCTGACAAGATTCTCTTCAATTATTTATAAAGAACGTTATAATTAAACCACATGTAATCGCCTTAATTAATTGCATGTTACAGCAAGTACATGAATAAGCAGATTATCAGGAGTATAAATAATTCAAGCATGCCATAAAACAAGAGTTATCGGGGTAAAAACATATTGCGAAACGCCAATTTATTCGAATTAAACTAAAGAGTGTTGTCTGAGGGAAAGAAAAACATATTCTGTTTCAAATAAAAACAAATATTGTCCATTACTCATTCCTGTTTACGTGTACATGTCACGAAATGAAAAATGATTCGGGTCCCAACTACAACTCTTTCTCTCTAAATTGTTATTAGTTTCAATATTTACATTGAAATTTTTCCTCATCAAATGAAAAACTTTCATAGTATTATATAAATTGCATTTCTCTTAATCAATCATTTTCAAGTAACGGACAAAACGCATGTATGAAGACAATCTTTCATTGTTTTACCGGCTTCTTAATTGGAAGATGCATTTGATATATATTTGTTTGCTGCAAGAAAAAGAGCATTTTTCACTATGATGTGATGATGGATTTATGTGTTGGCGTTCAAAATAGGTCTAAAAACAATGTTCGTACGCTCAGGTCCATTTTTATTTCAGTATAATTTGATTTACGCTCTTACATATTTACACACGTTTTGGATAATACATCACATTTCAAGAAAAGATACATATTCTAACAGAAAAGTATATCAATGTTTTTCAACAGTTTTCTTTATAATTGTACGGTAGCAACAGCTGAGATTTCACAATCCATAAATTTAATGCTTCTCATAGGTAGAGAAACACTGCTATATATTACATGCATTTATTTTGATGAAAAAATCAAAACAACAAACTTAAAGTATCAGTTTTTTTTTTTATATATTTAAGACTTTAAGTTCACTATTAAGTACACCCATACCTCGCTTTACGGCGAAAAGCCGTATAACGAATCAATTATTGCGCTTGCGCAAGATTGGCAACATGTACATAAATCGACATTTTTTGCCGTTATAGCGAAACATTTTAGGCCGTAAATCGAAAACGTGCCTTAATTGAAGTGGGCCGTAGTGAAATGACGTATAAAGAGCGGCCGTATAGTGAGGTATGGGTGTATAGTAATTTAAAATTTAGTATAAGTCAAAATATTAATCATTTAAAGTTGTTTCTTTTCAATTTTGGGTTAAATTAAATTAAAATTTCAAAAATTAGTTAAATATATAATTAATTCAATTTTTTTTGTTAATTTTTATTTATATCAAATAAAAATATGTAGATAGTCTATAACCTTTAAAACAATAGCAATAATTAAATTTTCTTTTTCCTTCCTATGTATTTAAAATTGATAAATATATAATTAAAGTTAAGTAAAGACAGAAAGTGTTTTTTTTTTCTTCAATTTTTAGATTATACTAAACTAAAATTATATAAATTTGACAAATATTTGAATTGAACTGAAGACAGCTATTAAATGGATTGTAAGTGGATTAGAAGAAGTCTAATTTAAGAAGAAAAAAAGGAACCTAAACAATTCGCAAACCGTTTATTTTTAAATAGTTGAGAGAAAAAAGGCCAATAAAATATCCTTGAGCTTTACGCGTTACCTTCGAAAGTGAACTAAAGTTATTGCATAAAATTTGCGAGAGAGAGCGAAAAAAGAATAACTTTAAAAATACCAGCGAGGAAATGGTGTATATTTATTTTAGAGATCGCTGCAAATCCATTGGAATTTCAGCTTGAAAACTAGACCAAATCGTGCAAATTTGCAGAAAGTTTAAAAAAAGACGTAGACACACAAAAAAAACCCTCATCTATCCTTCGGCGCAATTTGCGCGACGAAACACAACACAACAGAAAAATTTGCCATTAGAAATTTGTTCGTTTTATTTTTTTCAGCTTTTCTATTTTAGAGCGCACGAATTATTTTTGTTTATTCGGTTTTAGTAGCAAATGAGAGTTGGAACAAGTAGAGAAAAAGAAGAAACGCAAATAAAGATATACAGAGTTGGTGGAAGAGGAGAGAGTGAGCGAGCGAGAGAAGCGGCGGTAAAGCAACGGAAAAGTATTCGCATCCGCCCACGCACTGTTATTATTACCTCATATTAGCCGGTACATTTGGATAAATAAATATCGGAGGAGAAAAATACAATTTCGCGATGGAATACTTTCTTATGCCCTGAGATTCGCATTGTACACTTCTAGTTATACATACACCTGTGCGGTATTAATTCATCCATTCGCGCTCTTTAAATATATCTGATCAATGGGCTTCGAACGGCCTTCTCTTTATTTTTGATGGTCACGCTACCTCCCACGGACAACATTACTCTTAAACTTACAGACACGCACTGCATACCTCAAAGTTGTTTCAAAGAATCCAAAGAAATCTCACTGCAGTAGGCGTGGAACGAGTTTAAGAATAACAACTTGCAGTGCGCAAATCAAAGTACCTGAAGTGACTTGTCATTTTTTCAGCACATGCAAATGTGCTTCATTATAAAATGAATTATTGTAAAAACACACGTATTCTTTAAACATTTAAAGAAATTAAGAATACAATAATGAACTTCAATTAACAAAGCAAATAACAAACATTATGCATTTTTAATGCAATAGAATCTTTAAATTAAAATATTCTCTTAATAAAGCAATCTTACTTCAAATACAATTGAAATTAAAGCAATCTTACTTTAAATAGAATTCAAATTAAAGCAATTATTCATCAATTAAGAAAGATATTTATGTGATATTCAAGAAGAAAAAAATGTAAAATTTGGTTTATTTTTAAATTTAATTATTGTACGAATATCTTCTGTGTTTATTTATCTGTTCAGTTAACAAAAAATATGATTATAATTGTAAATAACAAATTATTACAAAATCATGTATAATTATATAATTACAGAAAGACCTATGGTCTATAGCCCTTTGCATCAATAACATTTTTCTTTTGTATTTCTTCATTTTATTGTATTACATTTATTTTTTGTAGTTGTTATTGCATTCAATTTTATTGCTATTATTAATATAATATTGTATTATTTTATTTTACACATTCAATAATATATACTTTTAAATAATATATAACTTTTAAAGAAGTTAATTGAATTTAATTAATATTTTGAAAAACATTACATTAATTCATCAATTATCACATATTTTGGTATTTGGAGGACTAACTAAGTCAGTGTAATTAATGTTTTTGTACTAATTATTAATGTTATTAAGACATTAATAGTGATTTTAGAACATTGAATATTTAACTTTAATGATGTGATGCCATAAATAAATGGTTGAACTATATTCAATTGTTTTATATTAGTAATATATTATAAATATTAACAACTTTCTAGAAGAGTTTTATAGAATTATATAATGATGAAGATATCTAAAGCATGGAATTAACGTAATGAAAAATGCAAGCCTTTCTAACAGTTTTTTACTTATTTCATTATCATTGTGTATCTTTAAATTTTTTATCTGTTAGTGACTGTAACCACAAATATAAATATAGTTGAAAAATTAATTAAATATTTGTACGATTTGTCATTGCAATTAAAACGCTAATATGTTTTAGTAGACTTCTAAATTAGTTTGAAAAATATAATATTTCCTGCAATGCTTTCTAAATATAAAAAAAATACATTCATTAACAGGCCATACCGATGAATGAGTGACACGATTTGGCTGATTCTTTAACTAAATGTTGGCAACTGTCTGACTAATTGCATATGAAGAAAGTAAAAAAAAATACCTTTTGGATCATTGGAACGAAGTAACGACTAACATAATTATAAAAGAAGTATAATTATGTTGCCAAAAGAAGTTCAAACGTGCGCGTTGACTTGAGAATAGGAGAAAGAAATGAAGGGTGAAGCAGAAGTGCTTCAATTGAAACATTCGCAGGATCTTTAAAATCCGCCAACAAAACTTAAAATTAGAAATGCGTCTATAAATAATTACGTGTTTATCTTGTCACAGTCGGAGTGATTTGAAAAACGTGCACACACCTATATGAGAAGAATAGAAGAGGAATGATGGAAGAGGCGAGACGGATGATGGACCATTCGAGAGAACGTCTTTCGGATATATTTATATACACCTCAATCGGAAGAGAAGAGGTGCTGCGAAATGGGCGTTGTCGGAGCTATGGTTAAGTCAGGATCCGGATTCACGCAAACTTCTTCACGAAGTTTTAGGTGGATGGAACGATGAAAAGCAAGCATGGATCAGGGTGGTAGAATTCTTGTGGTCTTTTGGAAGATTTGTAGTAGTAGTAGAAGAGGTTGTTGGTTGTTTACCGTCGCAGTGCTTGCAGCGCTTGGCGCGAGGTTCTCCGAGTGATCCCGTGCTCACGGGCATGGTCTGCTAGATCTCACACGCCGCCTCCGCCACCGTGTCGCTGCATGATGGCCGCCTCCACCTCCTCCTCCACCCCCGCTGCTGCTGCTGCTCCTGGCGGCAGAGCCAGCACCGCGGATACCCGGGTCCCTTCTTTCAGATCCTTCCTCTTCCTTGGACCACCAGCTCAAACATACCCCTAGGTACACCCCTGCGCTCTCCGATCCACGATACTCCACGAGATATTCCTGCTCCCTCCTATATACCCTTTACTTTACGCTACAATCTTAAGTATAATAATTTCTTTTTTTTTCAGTTCTCAGTAGCGACGCGAAAAAAAAACCGGACGCTCGCCGTCGGACGGAATTGTACTGATCGCCAAGCGCCGTCGCGACGCTCGAGCGCCGTTCTCGAAACCGCTCACGAAGACGCCCGAATGCAACTTTACTTAAGTCACATACACACAATACGCACTCCTAGCAAACGCAATCCTTGCCGAAACAAACCACCCGGATCGTACCAAAACCACCTCCAAACGATGCAACGAATCGTCAATTTAGAAATCACGAAAAAGGACACAAAAAAAACTTTGATATGTTGCGCATTTTCTTAGCAGCAAACAAAAGATCATCGCATTAAGCCACCTGGGAACAAAACAAACTAAGGTAGGCCATGCTGATTTGGCTCGGATCCAGGGATTCGTCAATCCCATCGTTTCATTTTGCTTATTAAATAATTTCCCCCCATCGTGTGTATGTATGTGTGTGTGTGTGTGTCAAAATTTATATCGGTTACGAACGCAATCTAAATTTAAAGACGTCGTCGCTGAAGCCGGAGCCGCCGCCACCGCCCCCCGCCGGCGCATCGTGTTATTTGGATATATGGAAATAAATTCGCCCGTCGGTGGAGCGTCGCGACGCCGAAACGGATCTCCCACCGCCACACTACGCCACTCGCTAATCCCGATCTCGAAATATATGATTCACGCATCGGGAACTCGGTTTCAGCGTCTTGTAATTTGCAAACGTAAATAATGAGTAACGAAGCTTTTTATATTTCCCAAGTTTTTAACGCCCTACGTGGCCAATTTACAAAATGCCGATACTCTGTCCAAGTCCCACTGTTTACGATCGTCTCTCGTGTTAGGCAACTCCCCCATCTACGCCCACACGACATTAGAGGCTTAAGACTTAAGTCTTTTGCCAACCTACTTATCAAGTATCTGACAAATATCGCATAGTATATTTAACTCACAATCAGTCGTGGATTTCAGCTCAAACGTAGCAGGGGCTTCTTAAATCTAAGGACCCTCAAATCTTCGCAGGGCCCCACGAAAACTTTGTTGTGGCCCTCGTCAAAATGTAATTACGCCTGCAGCCTCTAAGAGTTAAATTCGATACTGCACACCGTGAGGTAGATCAGGGTTTCCCAAACTTTTACTGCAACGAAACAGTTCATAAATCCTAAAACTTTCACAGATTATCTTTTTTTAAAACACATTAACACATAATTACAAAAAATATTTACTTAGTATTCTATTCCAGGTTTTCATGGCATACCTATTAACTATTACGCAAAGAGTTTCTCAACGTTTTTGCAATAATTGTACCCAATAGTTTATAATAGCGGTCGTCAACCGAAAAAAAATCATCATAATAATCGTGCTTTTTTATAACAAAAAGTTTGGTCTACAGCATTTAAAGTATTGAGATTAGTGTTATAAATGATGAATTTATAACTTAAATTAAAAAAAAACGAAAAGTAAGAACTATTAACATACGTCAAAATGTTAACAGTAGTTACTTCGCAAACCATTAAAAAAAGCAAAGATTGAGAAATGCTGCAATGGACTTTTGATTCAAATATAACAAAGTTCAAGTTTCCTATTTCCTTATTGTTAATATACAATAAGTAAGTATTCACGAATCAACAATTAAACCATGGTTGACATAATCATCATTAGTATACAACTGAAAGGTACGTTGTTAATAGAATTAAATACTAAAGTATAACTCGGCTCATAATATACTAAACTGTCAAACAACTTGGTCCAAATATTTATACTTACTAAGATACGACTAGTAGGTATATAATGAAAATATCCGAAATTAGATTCAGTGAAAAGGTAATAATTCTTCAACGTAAACTGTAGACTACTAAATACTAATATATTAGAATATAAAAGTCGTCAATATATATATTATAAACCAGTGGATTCAAAGATTCATGATATTACGTAGTACTTTTAAAAATGTATAATATTGGTGCCTTCCTTAAAAACGTGGTGAATATGAGGTAATTCTAATTTGCATATTTGTATAGTATTATTTGTTGTTAAAATGCCTATTAACAAATGTTATATTTATTGAAAGAATTCCAAATGGAAATTCCCTTCATTCTTATTGATTTTCTATGTCACTTTTGTGAAAAGTATTTACTTATTACCATTATATAAGTGTATATTAATCAATATTTTTCATAAATTAAATATTTGTGGCACAAAGACTTTGGTCAATAGCACTTTAGGCCAATGAAGATGTTTAAAAAAGTAAAAAAATGTTTGAAAATAACATTTCTGGACATTTCCCTTATTAGTCCACATTCCAATCACATCTTACAAGTCATTTATTTTTAATTTTATTATATAAACATAATGTTTTACTGGTGTAATGTTGTAAATAAATACATATGTTATATAGCCCTTTGCAACAATTGCAATGTATTGAACAAAAAGTCTTAAGAACAAAATTATCTGAATCACAAATAAAATCAAAGAACTTCAGAAGCTGCAGTAACCACTTTAAAAAATATACAATAATAAGAATATTAAACTTAAATTATTTTTTTTTCGAAAATCCGAGTTTTAGAAAATGCACCAAATTAGATAATTGAAGTTCTGAAAAGAAAATCGCGCAAAAAAGTTAAGTAACGCGTGACGCGAATATTAAACTTGGATAGGTGATTTACGTAACCTCTGCCAACCCGAAAATAAGACAATTGCATTATGGTAGAGCGAAAACAATTTAGGACACTCAAGGTGTCAAATCTTGACACACATTCAAACGATTTAATGATCTCATTAGCTCGCAGACAGAGATCTCGATAGACGATCCAAGAAATATTGAGTAATCAATGAAATATTCCGCGTGCAGGCGTCATTTCGTATTCTAATTTAAATGTGTTTCCATCCAAAAATGGATCAACGCAACAACTTATGTAACAAAAATATCTAGACTGTGATTTACCTTGCTGCAGCATCACAGCTGACTTATGAGCAGCGTAAGCCGGCAGTGCGTCACGAAATCGCAGTCATAGAAATGGGCAAACGGAAAAGCGGATTGTTCTCCGATTATTACTAGTTTGCACCTGTCTTGGCCAAGAATTACGTCTCGAAAAATCTGAATCATATCTCACAGCATACTCAACGAAGATTCACTTAGAACTGGTAAATGTAAATCTAAGTGTAGAAAAGAAATCGATTTAGCTTATTATGTATTATTATGAATTACATTACATTAACAAAAATTTAATTACTAGATATGAATTTAATTATATTAATTTGCTTAATCATGTATTAATATATATTCTTTTGAATTTTATTTTCTAATAAAAAAGTGATTTCCACTAATCAAATCTAGGATATAAGAAACAATAATGAATTCTATTAAAAATTCTACTCAATAAACACTTATTTTCACGCAATAAAGTGATACTTTTCACTTTTTTTTTCTTGGAATCACCCCTTACGAAATATTAAATAACAAATGTATTTTTAACAATTCTTAATGCTATTATTTATTATAATGCATGCGTCTTCCTGCAAGATGTTCGTGCCACATTCGAGATCGTCAATTTGTATATTTCGCAGAAGATTTTGTATAAGACGTGCGCCCCCGCAAATAATGGGTATATATTTGTATATACAAAACGTGCCGAGAAAACTGCAAACAATTTACGCGCACGCAATCCGAAAATTATTCGATTTTCTAAAATTAAAACGCGCTCGCGCCGCTAATTTTGGAAAATACCTAATTTTACACACTTATCTCTTCGCTTTAATTAATTGCAATTATCTACACGTCGCAGCATGTACAAATTTATTGTCCTTGTTCCTAAACCGAGCGTCATTTCCATTCAAAATAATGCATATTCTAGCAATTGCACGTTGTTCTTCTGTGCACTTTTTCAGGATATTGTGCAAACGGCGCTCAACAGTGATACTATTTTCAAACTGGTCTAACCTCGATTTGGCCAGGTACGAGATCGAAAACTGTAGACCGGTCCACGTTATTATTCTTTACGAGCGCATTTCTCAACCGCTGCATCCGCACTCGAAAGTCTACTCCCTCAATTGCGTATCATCCATTTCGGTTATTGAAAATCTTGAATAACACTTGGCACCTTTCTCTTGCATATCCATAGCGTTTCTTGGCAATCGCGAATTCCGATTCCTTAAATCTGCGTGGAAACAGAAAAGCACATTCCTTTCCTAGTTAATATTGTTTTAATTCGGAAAGATCCATAAAATCAGTAGGCTTTTTTTTTGGTTTGATTTGAATCAAACATTTGTATTTATTTTCGTTAATACAACAACTAATTAGGAATTAAACGAAAATTGCAATCGTCTGTTAAATCATTTACTGAATGTTTTGTCATTAAATAGATTGTAAATTTACCAAATTGAAGAAAAAATCATATTTCAGAATAAAAGAAACGAAAATATTGCCGTCATTTCGAATTAATTATATTGAAAACAATACATAAATTAAATTGTAAATCAGTGATTCCCAACCATTTTTCTACTTCATGTGTGAAAAACATGTTTTATTTAAAACTCCGAAATTTTGTATATTGAAATGCACAAATATCGCCAAGAATCAACTTATTTGTACACCCATACCTCACTTTACGGCCTAGATACGTTCTACGAAACTTGGCCGCAAAGCGAAAAGCCGTATAAGGAATCAATTATTGGCAAACGTTTTAGGCCGTAAATCGAAAACGTGCATTAATTGAAAAGGGCCGTTATAGCGAAATGTCGTATAAAGAGCGGCCGTATAGCGAGGCATGGGTGTATTTAACAATTTTACTACTTCGTTTAAAACGATAATACTTGTTTATCTGTTATAAAATTAATTAATGTAAATAAATCATGCATTAACTAATCATTTAATAAACACAGATTTTATCACAATAGTAATATTAATATTCATTGTAACAATAATAACATAACTTAATGCAATAACAAAACATAAAATAAAATTTCATTGACGCAAATGGCAAATTTTATCACATTTTTTAAATACAATTTATTTGTTCACTTTGTTGATGTCTTTAGTTGCCTCAACATACTAAAGCAAATATGTTAATAAAAATTACATCAATTTTGTGAATAAATGGCTTAACTAAAGATATACTATATCTTGACATTTCTTTTTAGACCAAAATACCTAAAAAACCCAATGGACCCGTTGAGAATCTCTAGTAAAGATGACATCAATACGTGCTTCTTAAAAAAGGCGAATTTAAATTGCGGACAGGAAGAAAGAAAATAAAGAAGAAAGAAGGAAACTTGTTTAAAGGATCGGTTTTGTATGGAAATGAGGTTGAATCTGGGATGCTGTGTGGGATCTTCACTTTGATGGTCTATGATTAGAGTACCTCGCGAAAAGACCTGCTCTCCCGAGTCGCCGGTTACTATGTCAAGAAAGCTTGATTATTAACTCGAGTGCAGTTTCAAGATAAAATCGTAATTTAAAATATCCTCATACAATATGCTCATAAAAGAAATAACGTAATTTATTTTTTACATATCAAAACCACTCTTAACATGTTAATTTGGAGAAAGCATCATCATCATCATCATAAACGTTATTATAAAGAATACTTTAAATAACATAAATTAACCGAGAATCGCCGATGACAGATTAAATATAATTATAAATACAACAATTGTTTGTGTTATAACTTCCAATTTCCGTTAAGAGCGTGTTCTTGACCTATAAATTTTCATCTAAATAAGAGATTCGTACCCAGTTTATGGGCTTTCAGCGTAAACACGGCACGCGCTAAATATTAGTAACGTCTAATTTTATAATGCAGTAGTAGTTTTGTGAAGGAACATTGTAAACCTGAACTGCGTAAATTTACTGGTGTTAGATTCGATGGCCGAACGATAGATAATTAAACATTTACTACTCGAGCGTATTTTCGTTTTCCGGAAAATTAATTACGACGTCCGAAAGATTCGAGTTTAAACAAATCACCGGGACTCGAAACAATAATGAATCACTTCAGAATGTGTACAATGTTGTGTAAGTTTTTTTTTGTGTAATTTAATGTTGTTTGTTGCAACATTATTGTTTGCAAATTTTTGAAAAAGAAAAAGTCTGATTTCAAGCCACTATTAATTGGCAAGATGAACAAGATAACTTCGTAAATATCGATGCGCGCTGCACGAAAGCAACCTTGAATCTCATCATCGTTAAGAAGCGAATGAAGACACATGTGCAAAACCGGTTAAATTCGAACCTAAAAGCATCCAATTAATGGTTATTTTTGATGCAATATTCATTATTTGTTATTATTCTTATAATTAAACATAAGTTTAAATTAACTGCATAAAGTGATTATAAACAAATAATTTAAAGTTATATAGCAAATAAGAAATGTTTGGTCGTTGTCACAAGACACTAATGTACATTTGTAATTTGTTCTAAAAAAAGTCAAGACACTTTAGTATAAACAAAACAGTTGTATTTATTATTAACACCTTTGGTACATGTTGAGGCAAATAAAAATGATAACAAAATGAACAACATTGAGAACAAGAAAATAAATTATTCTTTAAATTATAAAATATTCATCTTTGTTAAACACCTGTAATGATTGACTTGTTATAAACAATAACAAGAAATAATTAATTTCAATACAGTAATTCTCTCCTTATTTTGAAGATAATTTCAAGTTACTCATTCTTTGAAAATCACTTTTTAATTTTAAGTTTTATGTTCAACATATTTTTTCACAAAATATTAAATACTTCTTTAATTAATGCACATCTCGCAAAACTATTGTACTTTTAACACTTTTCGGTAACAAACTATTAAATTTCGATGTTCGTTAAATATCTGTTTCATATAATAATTAACAAATATATTGTTAACTTGAAGGCAATTTCAATTTCCTATTTCAATATATAATTCTTTGAAAATATCAGATTTGATTTAGTTTTAGTATTTCAATCAGCACGAGATGCTAAATATTTCATTGATTTAGACATTTCCACAAAATTGTTCTATTTATTCTTAATTCCTTTGGATTTGATATGTTTAAAATATTAAAAACAATTATCAATTTCTAAACAGTGATATTTTCATATTGACTAGACATGTCAAATTGAAGCAGACAATTGCCGCATCTTCTGGTATCTTGGATTATCTTAATTCAACTAAAGCAGTAATCTACCCAATTTTAGAATCTAGTCTAGAATCAAACTTCTTTTACCGATGCAAATACTTCTATACTCAAAACGTGATGATGATATAAAGCGGTAATGATGATGATGAAAATAATAACGACTTAATCAAATATGCAGAATATAAGATGTGTTACACAACAACGATGTAATAAATGCGCAAATAACCAAATTATTCACGTTTCTTCATTATTTTACCACTTTACATTCAGATCATCAAGCGTATGTAATTAGTTTTGTAAGTGCGTTCCACACAATTGCAAGGATTGCGATGAAAAAAAAAACACGAATTCTAAATATATTCCATTATAATATGAACATAAACTGATTAGAATAACAATTTGGGGATTTCCCATTAACATTCTCAATTATTTTCTCATCTCGATGCAAAAAAAAACTAATAACTTGCAAAACGTAAACTACTTAGGAAATAACCATAAATGTTCTCGACACGCTATTTGCAAAGTAGAATTATGGCAAACACAATGCACCGTGTCGCAAGTTCAATGAAACGTGCAAGCAAACACATAAATTCACACGAAATTGGGTCCATTACTTGCGTTACATCACGAAAGAAAAACCTAAATTTATTACTATATGTAAATCAACAAAGTTGTTTGCGTTAAAAAAAAAACGATTAAATAAATTTATTGTTGTTAGCAAAAGATTGTTATCAACTGCAGCGCATAACTTTATCACTTTGTAATAGTTTATTGTTAAGTAAATAAGGAATATTCGTGCTCGTGCAGTTATCTAATCACGAAATGAACCTAGTTTCTAATAGAATGGTGTTGCCGGTGCGTTTGGAAAGATAAATAATGTTCAGGTAGGTCAGAAACACAAATATTTGAAGAGAGAATTCTTTGGTTTTAAGGATTACGTTCATATCCACAACAATTAATACACTGGGACAAAAAAAAACATGAGAATGGACCAGTGCCCTTTTGTAGTGATATATCATTGTTGAGCCGCTTAACTTTTAATTGTTAGCTTTAAATTTTCCGCTACGTCGCGCATGATGAATTATCGTTCGAATTCTTTACAATGTATGTCGCGTTTTTTTTATATATATGTTCATCACAATAATTCAACTGAAATTTGTTACGCACCTGCATTCGAATCGTTCAATATATGTACGTTATGTAAAGGGAGACAGATAAATTGCTTAGCGTTTGTAACATAATTAAATTGAAAACTTTTCTTTTGTGTGTAAGAAATTTTATTTAATAATTATAAAGACAAACTCATTTTCATTAGATAATTAAATATATCAAGGGTGGCCGCAATTTAAAAGGTATGCAAAAAAAGGTATTAAAATAATGCATGAACTCGAGTACATTTATCGAGAGCCGCAAAAATCCTTGAAAGAGCCGCATGTGGCTCGCGAGCCGCTGGTTGCCCACCTCTATTATATATCATCTAATTTATGATCGCTAACACTTTTGCTATAGATGTTGATGTTCGGATACCGAATACCTTAATTGACGGTACTTAGGAAGCGAATGGTTCGGTTACCGAACAGTGTGGACTGAAAACAAATCGTACAACTACTACTTTTAAGCAAGATTTTTATGTTTGGACAATAAACAGATATTCGAAAAACAAACAGATTACCACAGTCTGATCAGCGAACTAACCGAACACCAAAAACTTTTTAGTAAGAATTATGTACGCACAACAAATAAATGTTGGGATAACGAACACCTTACCTATTGATTAGCGTTACTTTTAGGAACAAATATTAGTGGTTTAGATACCGAACTGTTTGACTACGAACAAATCGGATAACGAACACATTTGAGTAATATTTTTATATTCGAATAACGAGCAACTTACCGATTGAATAGCGTTACTTTTGGGAACTAAAGCGTTGATATGAAACTTAATACGACGAACTGTTAACGAACAATTCAGGCAGCGAACATCGACTTTCAATGCATTATGTTCGTTAACCTATCCTACTGTAATACTGGTAACAGTAAAACCCAACTGTTTGAGTCAATAACATCTTGCAAATCGACACCTCTGTAATAATAGTTTTTTAATATCAATTGTATCTACATTAAAAAATAAACAAACAATATATATTAATAGAAAATAAACTTTATTATTTGTCCATATGGACACTTGAGGATAGAATTCAAGCAGTGTATTGAGAATGATGAAAATTTGTTCTTTTTAAATGATATTAATTAACTTTTTACATAATTATGCGATTATAACGATAAAATATATATAATTTGCTCAAGTTCATTGTTGAAAGGCTTATTATTTTGCCATTGAAAATGTAGTAGTATATCAATGTTCATTACAAAGGTTTAGTTGCTCCTTTCTGAACTAAAGAAATCGAAAAACAATTTTCGAACTACAAGCAAATTTGTAATTGCAAAGGCATTCGTATAAAATACGTCAGAATTGCAAATATCACCAAACTATTATTTTTAGCTTTCCTAGTTCTTACTTGGCCGAGGCAGAATTTAGTCACGTTAATCATTTGTTACGAAAAACAGGAAATCGATTAAATAAATCAGGACGTAATGATTTAAGATTATTGTGAACCTAATTTTACAAATGACACAAAACGTATTGTTAAAAAACATCTAACATAACTTTATTTGTTTAATTACAATTAAAGGTGATTATTTTTTATATTGTAATTATTATTTATGTTGTCTTAAAATACTTATATAATAATAATATTTGAGTCAAACTAGTTTCGTTAAACTAGTTGTATGGAAATTATTTTATGTTTTGTTACAGAAATTTGATACGTATATTCCAATATACAAAATTGGATTATGAGAAACAATTATTTTTTTCAAGTGGGTTGAAGTAAAAGAAAGGTTGGAAATCGCTGTTGTAAAGACAATTCCAATTATGTCTGAAACATCTTTCAACGCAATATTAAACTGTAATGAGACGTCTTAATACAACTCATATTCTCATAATATACCTTATGGTCAATGACCATTCATAAAGGTGAATCTTAAATACAGAGTCGATTACAACTTTAACGACCGAACGTTTACAGTAAAAATATAAACTTGATATTATTTTTCATAATTCAAGATACATTAAATTAGATTACTTTATGCAATACTTATGACTATCTTTACATGTTGTTTATTAACTTGTAGGTTGCTTGGAACTGGGCCTAAATACGCTATTTATATTCTTAAAACTCACCGACGGTAAACATTGAATGCAATATTGCATATAAAAACAAAACAAAGGCAGATGTAAGCATTCAAATCGTATACGATTTTAAACGTTTTAACGACCCACCGCTAAATAGCGTACAACAATATTTACTAAAATCATATTCAGTTATAACTTAAATAATAATGAAATTCAATAAAATTTAAATAATAATATACAGATTATAATTGTATATATCAGAATGATTCAATCAAAGTATTAATAATTTCGTAATAAGCGTAACATAATTACATTTTAGAAATTCGATTACGAGCAGCTGTTTCGATTGGTAGGTCAATGGAAACGAACGTATTATCAAATAAACATTGGTTTAATTTACGTTAATGGATATCAGGAAACAGATACCTAAATATCTAATCGAGCGGCTCACGTTTGAATCGGACTAATTAGTTTAGTGTTCGTTTTGTATCGCATTTCAATGGCAAAACTCTTCCACGATTTCCATTACAACAACAAACAAAATACGAAAATACGTTGCAACCGCATCCGAGAGCGGCATTCTTTCGTTACGGCAGCAGTGAACAATGCAGTAAAATATTTACATAATCCATTAATAATCATATTCGCATAATATTTGCGATCCATCGGAAGCGGCGATTTTTCGGCTCAGGAATACACACAGCACAACACATGCATTTTCTATGGGAACTGCGATGCTTGTCTGCAGATGGGGGAAAAGCGTCGTTATACGAAAGACTTGTTTTTCATTAATTATACATGCTACACAACATATTAACTGCCATAACTAAAGAGCACCGTGGGATTTGTGTTTTCTGAGTGAAACGCACAGGAAGACACAACGCGACGTAATTAATAGTTAATTAGGTAAAAAAAACCTAAAGTATTAACTTAATAATTATTAGAAATTGCAAAACGACAACTCTTTATAATTATTCAATTGAATTGAATGTAAAATTCACTCAATCCAATCATATTTGCTTTTACTTAAAATATTAATTTCTTCATCAAAATTTATTCTGTGCATTTCATCAACTTATTTATTCCTTTACATTTGACACAAATTGATCAAATATTATAAACAATGTTCGTTTTTTACTATAATATCCATAGAGCCGTAGCAAATTTTACAACAAATGCATTAAACTAAGGTTAAACACAAGATAACACAAATAAAATAATAATTATTTATTATTAATTTATTTTTATTTTTTTGTAATTATTGTTGCAATAAATGTTATTATTATAATTAGTAACAAATATTTCTTGGAAAAAAATCCCTAAACATTCTAATAAGCAATGGACGATTACAAAATACAAATATGTTTGCAAATTATATTACAAACTAATTAAACTAAGGTTAAACACGAAATAACAAAACTGTTAATTATTCATTATAATTAGTTACTAATATTTCTTGGAAGCAAACTCTAAATATTCTTTAAAGCAGGTTCTTTAATTTTTAATATTATAGATAGCAAAATATGAATATGTTATAAATTAAATTACAGATTGCTTAAACTAAGGTTAAAATAGGCAAACTACACTAATTGTTGTTTATTAATTATAATTAAGAACAAATATTCGTTGGAGAAATTCCTAAAGATTTGTAAAAAAATACCTCAACTCATGTCAGATGGTCTTGTCTTGTGGTCCAAAGCTGTCTCTGAAAGCTGCTAATATGATTACATGGAAAAACAATGAGTCTTTCCTAAAGCTAACAATCTTATTATTATACTTAAGTAACATTTGCAGACTTCTTTTGCAGGTTTTATCTTAAAAAATTAAGTAAAAGTTATAAGATTTATGATGAACGGTCGTAAACAAGGGTAATCATCATCTGGCGTAAGTGGAGCGTTTTATCTATTTCCAAAACAGAAAACGGCAAGTGGCCAATTGCGATTGTTGGCATTACTGATAACAATTGTCAGGTTCGTTATCAAAGTTTATTTACGTTTTCCCTTTTTTGTTTTCAAACAGATCATGAACGAATGTTTATTCGGTGGTGATTCGTTTGGTCGAGGAGACAATTGGATTAGCGTTGAGGTAATCAAATTAGAGGCGAAAGACCGAGCAGGGTGGTGCGTTGCAAAATCCACTCTCCAATACATCAGCAAACAATCACGTACAAAAAAAAAATATAACGGCTGTCCCTCAGAAAACTGGTAAACAGATTGCTTTCGAACGGATTCTGATTGGGCATGTTGGGGGTTTTGGGTAATTCGTAGGTTCGGGGTTGATTTGGGACGGTTGTGTCCATCCAGGATGCGGGAGGTGAGGAGATACGGCCGACGAAAATATCATATGCGCGTATATTTTGCTCTTTTCTTTTCGTACACATCTATCTCCACACGCACAGGTTTTAATGTGGGCGGGTGGTATAATCGTATATACGGTACGTATAGGTTAAAGAGATGACTTACGTGATCGAGATTCAGTGGATCTTGAAACTGCATTAGACCTCTGGGTCGGTGTTGAAGGGAAACTTGCACCGACTTCAAATGATCGATCGCAGTTTTAAATGTTGATAGTCGGATGGTCGATTGTTGTCACTGGTCACTGACGGAACTAAAGTCACCGCGAGCTGCAGACTGCGCCATATTTGTTTAATTGTGTAGGCAACATCCACAACAGGATCATTGTAATTCGCAATTCCACTTGTTTCTGCATCGATTTACGTACGAACAATACGGCTTTGAACACGACCAAATCTGCGGAGTCCATCCGCACCACCAATTGATGTCTTGAAGTCTTCGTGTCCGATCAACTCTGGTTGCTAAAAGCAAACACTTTGCCAGAGCACCGAATCCTAACCAAACATTTACCTATCGTTTGTTTATTTATTGTATATGTGACGTCTAGATAGATTCTGGACCTTTTTATATACAGTCATGGGTGATACGAAATCATTCCTTAACCAATTTTGCCAGAAGAACAAATGCGAACCCACCTACGAGGTCCGACCTACCGGTATTTTATTGATTATTATACTTTCAATCTCTAGTCTTACACTAACAAATTCCAGGCCCCAAACATAGGCAAAGATTTCTTTGTGAAGTGAGAATTGATGGACACAACTATGTTGGCGTTGGTAACTCAACAAATAAGAAGGATGCACAGAGCAATGCAGCCAAAGATTTTGTCAATTACTTGGTTCGGCAGGGGCATGTTGATGCTAAAGACCTTCCAAATGAATTGGGCATTCCACAAGCTACTACATCACAGGGTAAATAAAACAGTTTTATTATCAATAAAAACCATTTTATTATCAATAACAGAAAACTGAATTTGGATACCTAATATGTGAGAACAGAATAATAACTGAATGTGGTTTCTAGCATTTGGTTATGGTTAAACTATATTTCCTATTTTCAATGGGATAGCCCCTTTTTAAGTTAAGTAGCCTGTTGTCCCCAAACACAGCTTCTGGATGCTGAAATTTCCCATAGACTGGCTGAAAGTACTGTGGAATATTCAAAACAGAACATAATTTTCTATCTACAAATTAAAACAGGAATAATTATTTAGAATAGGGGAATTTAACCACATAGGTAAGGAATTCAATGAATGATTGAAAAAGGAAACAGTACAATTTACAGACATTTTTGTTGAAAATATATATAAATAGTCAAATTAGATATTTTTTTAAGATTAATCATTTTATTTGTATTATTGACTATAGGTCAAAACTTGTTTCACCTTCTTCAGTCTTTCACTATAATGTGTTATTGTTCTCGCCTGATATGTTCAGTTTCATCTGGAAGACCAAATGTTATAATTATATCCTTTAAAGTGGTTAATTTGTCTTACATGAGAAAATTAATAAGATTTGTAAAATATTGGTGTATTTTAAATATTTGTAAATCTTATAATTAATTTACAGCACCGTCGGATCAAAAACCAGTATTTGGTGAAGGGATGGGACCTTCTTCACTGGGAGAGGCTTATAGATCTGTAGGTCAAGAAAAATCTCACGGAGCGTTAAGCTATATGGATCGAGCCCAACAGCAGCAACTAAAAGTTGAAGATGCCGAAGATTTAGATGTGAATGCACAGATTCACGGTAATTGGACAATGGAGAATGCTAAATCTAAGCTGCATCAGTTCATGCAAATCAACAAAATCAACGCCGATTACAAATATACAGTCGTAGGACCTGACCATAACAAGTAAGTGGCTATTATCTTAAATTTTAATTAACTTGAAGGGCATTAAGAGAGCTGGCATTCATAATATAAAAATTGTCTCATTGAAAATAATGATTGGGAGACTAAATTAGATTTAGTTTCCTCATCATGCAAAGAGTAGTATTCGCAAATGGGAATATTAGTTTGTACATTGGCCTGACCAATATACATACCAATTTCGATACATATTTTGAATGGAATGCTAGGTTTTCTTTCTGAACCTTTAGGTGCTTACAAAGATGGTCTATGAATTGAATGTTTCGTTCCCGATGATTAGGAGTTTCATCGCTGAAATGAGTTTCTTTGTGCAACAATTGGGTAGAAATGTGTTTGGACGTGACACCGCTTCCAACAAGCAATCGGCGAGTAAAAGTTGCGCCCTCTCTATTATTCGGCAACTGTTCCATTTGGGAGTTATCGAAGCGTTCCAAGGAACGCTCAAGAAAGAGAATTCCGGCAAGGAGATGAAACCGTACGAAATTAAAATATCCCCGGATCTAGTCAAGAAGATCGATGAGTGTCTGGCTGAAATGAATATCACGCCAGTGCAAATAACGGAAAGCACCGAGTCGCAATCGTTAATAAATACACAAGTTTTGGACGACTTCAACGCAGCTAAACCACAAAGCGCCGGGGTCGTGCAGTGGTCTCCACCGCAACCAAATTGGAACCCTTGGACTGGGTGTAATATAGACGAAGGATTCCTCGCAACTGCTACGTTAGAAACTCTAAGCGATGATTTATTAAATAGATCTAGAAGCAATTTGGAGAATAAAACCCAATTGCAGAAGAGCATACAGGAACGAAATCAGTTGCCAGTATACAAATCTAAATCGAAGTTGATGGAAGCAATAAACGAGAATCCGATTGTAATCGTTAAAGGGAACACAGGTTGCGGTAAAACAACACAGGTATGCCAGTATATATTGGATGATTATATATCTTCTGGGCAAGGAGCATGGTGTAATATAGTTGTAACTCAACCAAGAAGGATCTCTGCTGTTTCTGTTTCCGAACGTATTGCTAATGAACGTTGTGAAGATATAGGAGAAACGGTCGGCTATTCCGTAAGGTTCGAATCCGTGTTACCAAGACCTTACGGCTCCATACTGTTCTGTACCGTTGGAGTTTTGCTTAAAAAATTAGAAGCTGGTCTTCGAGGAGTGAGTCACGTAATTGTGGATGAAATTCACGAGAGAGATGTAAATTCCGACTTTATAATGGTAAACAATGCTTTCAATTTGTTAATTATTTATCAACGAATTTATTTTTTAAATAGGTTGTCTTAAGAGACATGATACATACATTCCCTGATTTACGAGTCATTCTGATGTCGGCAACTATTGACGTTTCGTTGTTCACCAAATACTTCAACGATTGTCCCATAATTGAAATTGAAGGACGCGTCTTCCCTGTGGAAAGATATTTTCTGGAGGATTGCGTAGAGTTAACCAATTTTGTGCCACCTCCGAATTCGAGAAAGCGTGGATTTGGTGATGAAGATGAACCGGTTAATGACGAGGAGGGAGATGAAAATTTGAATAAGGTATGAAGGATAAAGTATTTTAATTTTACTAGAAATTATTATACTTTTTTATGTAGATTATTCCCAATAATTACAAAGCTTCGACTAAACATACCATGGAAAATATGTCTGAAAAGGTTGTGAGCTTTGAACTTATTGAAGCAATACTGAAACATATTAGCGAGTTGAATAGATCAGGTGCTATATTGGTTTTCTTACCTGGATGGAACATAATTTTCGCGTTGTTGAAACATTTGCAACAACATCCAATTTATGGTTCAAACAAGTACTGCATTTTGCCATTACATTCGCAACTTCCAAGGGAAGACCAAAAGCTGGTATTTGAACCGGTACCAACGAATATGACTAAAATTATTTTATCGACTAACATAGCTGAATCGTCTATTACGATCAATGACGTTGTATTCGTAATTGATACATGTAAGGCTAAAATGAAGATGTTTACTTCTCACAACAACATGACGAGTTACGTAGTGGTCTGGGCTTCGAGGAGCAACTTGGAACAACGTAAAGGAAGGGCGGGACGTGTTAAGCCTGGAGTATGCTTTCACCTCTGCTCGAAGGCAAGGTTTGATAAACTCGACGAACATTTAACTCCTGAAATGTTCAGAACACCTCTACATGAATTAGCTTTAACTGTTAAACTATTGCGGCTGGGCAATATTGGACACTTCCTCAGCAAATCCATTGAGCCTCCTCCATTGGACGCCGTTATTGAAGCAGAAGTATTGTTAAGAGAAATGAAATGTTTGGACACCAATGATGAATTAACGCCATTAGGAAAAATCTTGGCGAAGATGCCCATAGAACCCAGATTAGGTAAAATGATGGTACTGGGTTGTATTTTCATGTGCGGTGGGCCATTGTCTACGATGGCGGCAAATTCCTCAACGTTCCCAGATATCTTCACGATGGATGCACGCCAAAAAAGATTGGGTTACCACCAAAAAGCTTTATCGGGAGATCGAAACTCCGATCATGTAGCGATGCTGACAGCATTTGAAGTAAGTAATTCATGCATTTAATAAAATTTCATTTAACGATTTAATTGCAGTTATGGGAAAAAGCTTCCATTCGTGGTGAAGAAGCTGAAAATAATTTTTGCGAATTCAAAGGTGTCAGCATATCCACCATGCGCATTACTTGGGAGGCAAAGCACCAATTGGAGGAAATTCTTTTATCGTGCGGATTCCCAGAGGAATCCATGGCACCGTTCCAAATGGAAACTGCAGGCTTAGATGAAAATCTGGATATGGTCATGGCTCTTTTGTGCAGTGGTTTATATCCGAATGTAGCGTATCATAAGGAGAAGAGGAAGGTGTTAACCACAGAAAGCAAAGCTGCGTTAATTCACAAGACATCGGTTAACTGCAGCAACATGGAACAGACGTTCCTTTATCCGTTCTTTGTCTTTGGAGAAAAGATCAGAACTCGCGCTGTCTCCTGTAAACAGATGTCGATGGTTTCACCAATACATTTGCTACTATTTGGATCGAGAAAAGTCGACTGGGTAAATTACATTAATATTTCCATGTTTCAATTAATAAAAAAATCATAATTTGTGCATATAGGTGGACGGCGTGGTGAGATTAGATAACTGGATAAATTTCAATATGGATGCGCAAGTTGCCGCGAAGATAGTTGCACTCCGTCCAGCACTAGAAAGTTTGGTGATTAGGGCCTCCAGACAACCCGAAGAAGTATTAAAAAAGGACCAAAAAGATTGCACAGTTCTGCAAGTTATAAGAGAGCTTTGTATGATAAACGCTGGGAGTCATAATATCGAAAGACTGAATTCCATCGATTGCGGGATGAGAGGTAAACCAAGAGGTCATTCTTTATCAGGTTTCTCT
This sequence comes from Nicrophorus orbicollis, assembly GCA_018845635.1. Taxonomy (NCBI): domain Eukaryota; kingdom Metazoa; phylum Arthropoda; class Insecta; order Coleoptera; family Silphidae; genus Nicrophorus; species Nicrophorus orbicollis. The sequence goes on from JAFMTC010000129.1 coordinate 1,053,147, forward strand.
GGACCTCCTCCAAAGTTTCGACGAAATTACCAAAACGATAGAAGCGATTGGAATGGTAGACCTAACAATGAATACCGTGGACGCGGATTCAGATCGTTCAGAGGAAACAGTTATTCTAATCGGGGTGATTTCGGTGGTAACAGTTGGAGAGGAGGTCGTGGAGGAGGCAATTCCCGTGGCGGTTTCTACAACAGGCGTGGATATATAGGTTAATAAGGAATTCAAGAAATAATAAATATTCAGCTTATTTATTCTCTATGTCTTATTTATCTCCTTTGATCTAATTGTTATTTCCGCTATAAAATGTCTGACGATAATATTCCTACCAAATACTATTTTAATTGATTAAAATAGAAATAGTATACTAAATGTGGTCCTCCTACACTGAACCACACTTAGTTTTATTTTTTCACATGAAAGCTAATTTACTGAAAGTTATAAATCTCGTTTTGCTTCACTTCAGGTTAGATAAAACAAATGACTGATAATTTAAAAATAAATGTAATAAATAATAAATATTTACTAGCTACGAAGAATAATAAAAAGGTGAAAAGGATGTAATAAATGATATAAAATTAACGTATTTGCAATTGTGACTAATGTTTTCGCTGCTAAGACGACTTTGACGTGTAATAAAACGATTTGACATCCTCTATTGCTTTACACCATTCCAGCGCGTAACCTTCTGGATCCTCCAAGTAGTAAACCCGATTTGGCTGTAGATAGAAAAACATGTTTAGAGAAAACATTTATCGAATATTATTTGAGTATTACCGTATGCACGTGAAATATCTTAAAGTTCTTCGCCTCAGGTCTTAAATCTTCGCTCCAAGGAATTTCGCCTTTTAGAATCATAGTTGCAGGATCAACGTAATATAAATGGGGTCCTTGGGTTAACAGTAGCATCCGACGCCGTGGAAACAAACCCTTTCGTTTGTCCACTAGGCCCTGCTTGAGAATCAAGTTGCCTTCAACTAGTTGATGCCATTTGTCTTGTTTCTGGGATTCTAGCCTTCTGACGACCTCCTCATCGCTTATATCGGCGATATTCCTAACCTCGGAACGTTTTCGAGTGGGAGTCGTAGGGCAAATTAACTCGAACTGCAATCTGCTTGCCTTCTGCTCATCGAACCCTGGCTCCAATTCATCCGAAATCTCATTATCCACCTCTACGTTACTGCAGATTTTCGGTGGCTCCCCGAGATCATGCCAATTAATTTTACTAAAGAACTGATGTTCTCTTATGCTCGTATAAGGTTTAACATCGCAGTATCCCAGCCTCTCCTGCGGATTGATTACCAGCAGTTGCTCGACCAAATTCCTGGCCCTGCCATCGAAAACTTCAGGAAATGAGTAGTCCAAGTCGAGAATCTTCTTGAAAATCAAATATTCGCTGCCTGCCTGGAAGGGAGCAACGCCGCACACCATCTGATAGATGACGCAACCTAGGGCCCACAGATCGCTTGCGTAACTCACGTTTCCATCTGTCAAAACCTCTGGTGTCACGTACTGTGCCGTTCCCACGAAGCTGTTCCTCCTTTTGCTATTCTCGCCGCATTCCTCCTGCTCAATTTCATCTTTAACAATCTTGGCGCTTCCGAAGTCCGTCAGCAGCACGTGCCAATTCTCATCTAATAAAATGTTTTCTGGCTTCAGATCTCTGTGTATGATCTTCTTTATGTGCAGCCTCTCCAGGGCCAAAATAATCTCTGCAGCATAGTACCGCGCGCAATCCAAGGACAGGTGCTTTATATGAGTTAGCATATCACCGTTTTTGGCGTACGTTAGAACGAAATACAATCTGTCCACGTCCTGGAAGGTACAGTATAATTTCACGAAAAGTTCGTTCCATGATGCCAAGCGTAGAAGCACATCCTTCTCGCGGGTTACATAAGCCAATTTTCGCTCCTTCTTAATGTGTAACTTATGCAATACTTTAACTAAAAGAAAACATATATTATTAACTAACAAATCAGTTAAATAATTACAAGTACATCAGTTCATTTCAAATTATCTGATACAAACAATGCCATTTCATTGATTTTGAATTAATCTTTGTAATATTAGTGTATGCATCAATTTTCTGAAAATCTTAAATTACATACCAAAAATTGAATTGAGAAGCTAATAATATTAAAGAAAGATACGAGTTTATCATTATATTTTCTAAAGAGCAGTATTTTTATAATTTAGTAAAATATTGAGTTTCGTAATATTAATAACTCCACAAATGATTTTAAAATACTAATATCAATAAATACAGTCATTAAATATTTAATTAACAACATTTTCTAAGATAAAGATACAAGCTATCTTCATATGACTTATGAAAATACCATTAAAGACCAATAAATTTGGTATTTAAATGTACTTAACGAATATAAATTAAATGGCCTGGAGAGTCTTGAAAAATATTTGTTGATTTACAGTGAAGCATGAGTCAACATTACAAACAATGCTTTAATTGCATTAAGTTCAAAGCAATTTATGAAATATTATTGATTGAAAATGAACGAATTTTAAATAGAATTGAATATCCAAAATGAATTTCAGGGCAGAGAGAATTCTATCAATAAATATTTGGCCCAATAAATTTGTTTAAATAAAAAATACTATTTTGAAAATATGTGAAACTTGAGAGAAGGCATAGACATTCCTCAATTGATAAACAGTTTCAATAACAAACTGTCTGATCAACTTGCAATTTAAAAGCTTGATAAAAACAAAATCTGTTTATGAATTGGTACAAAATTCAGTGTAAATTCATATCAATCAGTGTTATTTTAAATCCATGATAATTATTAATATTTTACATCTTGGAAAACAAATATCAGATAATTAAATTAAGTGGTTATTAAGATGATATAGAAAAGAGCTTTGGATAATTGTGGTATTAACATATTAGAAATAAACTAACTGATAGCATATTATTCTCATAGTGTTTGAGATGGATAAATTTATATAAATAAATTATAAAATTAAACAACACAAACATGTTAGAAATCAACTCATAAGACTGATGTCTTGTAATTTTTGTTCCAAGTTTGAAGAAGATAAATTTGTTTAAATTATAAAATTAAATAAATACAAAAAATAAATATAAGCAAATTGTAACATAAACATGTTAGAAATCCAGTGATAGTAGCATTGATAGGGCTGATATTTATGTTTTTGAAAGCAACACACTGCTGTTGCATAACAACTTTTTTTGTGTGCACATACAAAAAAATAAGAGGCCATAAATACATATATGCCCAGACATATGTCATGAATGAATATTTTTCTCATTTTGCTTTGCATACAGAATTCACCATATGATTGCTCATGTTGACCCAACAGCCACTCTCACTCACACAAAATGGATATGTTGATGCTGTATTTACTTGGGTGTAACAAGTTGTGATGTGATGAATGGCCATCACACAACAATGAAGAAAAGATGGATACACATGTTCCTCTGGCAATAGCTGAAGAACCTGCATTGTCAGTTTTCCTTAATTACAACTTACTTGCAAACTCATTGTTAGTATGGATGTCCTTTGCCAGATAAACAGTGCTGAAGCTGCCTTCCCCAATAACTTTACCAAATATGAAATCAGCAGCTGATCTCTTTTTGGGTGCCTCATCAGCTGGTATTGGTGTCATTGTGAGGAACGACGATAGCAAAGCCCTTCGCGTTTCCACTCAATGCGGCATCAGATTTGTTTACAAATCTTTCTAATTACAGGGATCGGGCAGCAACGGAGTCAATGAAACTGTGTCATTTTTTTCTCTCGTATAAAGACTGTGCGTGTGTGTATGTATGTATATATATGTATATTGATTGCAACAGACCTCTCAATTAAAAGCGTGACCGAAAATAATGAAAGGACATGGAGACCGAAGGGCTCTGTACAGCTAAATTTTGAATCGCCGAAAACGTGACCAAAAGCACACTATGAACTGATATATATTTTTTTAAAGAAAGTGTATTTCTCTTTATTGTTATTATATATAAGTAAACATCTCTGACATTTATCCAAGCACAGGTTTACCAATACTCATACATATCTTCACCTCATTTATTGATCTGAATATACATAAATAGAAGTAAATAAACAACGCAATTCCCTTAATCTACTCTCACGAAATGATTAATGAATCATTAACTATTTGCGAAATCGTTTTCATTAACATATTTACAAAATAGAAAAATTTAACTGACAAATCTGTAACCAACTTCATCTAAAACTTTTAACTGCTTATTTCTACATGTGTTAACCTCAATTAATTTATTATTTTTTCAAACAATTGTTAAATTGCATTTAAAACAATAGATTTTGGCTTCAGAAATCTGCGAAATGGCGAATGCAAGCATCGATATGTTAATTGCCGCTTTCAATAAAGCGGATATAGTAAACGGTATTAGTTTTGCTGGAAAAGGACTTAAATTGAACAACGCCGATGATGGTAACGCACAATGCAACAATAACGTCAGATGCTAAAGTAATTTTCGTTGCAGCCAAAGACATAATTGAAGCCATCAAAACCTGCAAAGTCTTGGAATATTTAAATTTGGAAGGCAACACTCTTGGTATTGAAGCAGCTGAAGCCATTTCCAAAGCGCTAGAAACACATAGTGAATTTAAAAGGGCATTATGGAAGGATTTGTTCACTGGGCGGATGAAAGATGAAATACCTATAGCCTTAGTAATGAATTTACAGTTTGTAATTTATGTAAGATGTAGTAACCTTGTTCAATCTTGTAGGAGCATCTGGGGAATGGTTTGGTAGCTTCTTCAGCTCGTTTGACTGAATTGGATTTGAGTGATAATGCATTTGGGCCAATTGGTGTGAAAGGCTTGGCCAGTTTGTTGAGGAGCTCCTGTTGCTTTGCCTTGCAAGAACTTCGCTTGAACAACAATGGATTGGGTATTACTGGAGGTAAATTGTTGGCAAGCGCCTTATTGGATTGTCACAAGTTCAGTGCAGAAAGTGGAAAACCATTGGAACTGAAAGTCTTTATTGCTGGAAGGAATCGATTGGAAAATGAAGGAGCACAATCTTTAGCTTCTGTCTTTAAGGTAAATTTAATTGAATTCGTCACAAGTATAACAAAACAAAGAATATTGAGATTTTCTTTTGTTATAGACTATCGGTACGTTAGAAGAAATTCAAATGCCACAGAACGGTATTTATCATATTGGAATAACGGCACTGTCGGAGGCGTTTAACGTGAACAAGAACTTGAGAATATTGAATTTAAATGATAACACGCTAGGACCGGTGGGCGCTAAAGCCCTGGCAAAGGCTTTACCGAATTTGAATTCATTGAAGATTATTAATTTTGGCGATTGTCTGTTGAAAACGAAAGGCGCCAAAGCCTTGGCGGAAGGATTAAAGAATTGCGATAAATTGGAAGAGCTAGTACTGAGTTTCAATGAAATTAAAACGGACGGAGCTGTAGAAGTACTCTACGCATTGAACGAGAATGATAAGTTGAAGAAGATCAGTTTGAATGGAAACAAATTTGGTTGTGAGGGTACCGAGCGCATCCAGGAATTGGTATCGACCATGAATGTGGAAGATGTGCTGGATGAGTTTGATGACGATGAAGGCGATGATGATGATGATGAAGAAGAAGAATCGGATGACGATGAGGACGAAGAAGAACAATCAGATGATGAAGAAACAATTAAAGTTTCCTTTAAAACTTACGATCAGTTCGTTCAAGATCCGACACCAGAGAACTTCTTGGGTTTGGGTGATAATAGGGAAACCGTAATATTGAAAGCAGTGAAGGTTTGTTAATTTCGCGTTAAAATTCTGAATGAAAATAATAACGTTGAATGTTGCAGGAGTCAACTGGAGATTACGTAGATAACAGCATTAAGGGTATCTTCAGTGTAGCATCTGTGTATGCTAAAAGCAAAGATCCTGTACAAGCTGTGGCATTGAAGTGCTGTGAGTCATTGTTCATTGAAATGTTTGCCTGGTGCAGTAAAATGGATAAGCTCTCATTCCTGAACAATTTAATTCTTATCAATCTTGGTTTAATTAAAGTATGTTCAATTCTATTATTACATTTATGAGGTTTTAATGTCGTTTAATATTTTTAGGGCGAAGATAAGAAGTTCAAAGTACCTTGGAACATTGAGAGTTGTTTATGTGCATTGGAACTGTTAGTGAAAAGGAACTATTTCCCTGGCACAACCAAAGATGCTTTGAAAGTGTTTCTACAAAAGTAAGTTTTGCTAGTTTTTAAATTAAGAAAATAATTATTGTGTTTAATGTTTCAGGGATATAGATAACAAAAAGGATTACACGAAGGCCAAGCAAAAATTATTATTAATGCTCAATTGATTCCAATAAAGTAATAAATATATCTGATTAGCTTTGTTTTAATGGTTTAAGCATGGGTTTAAAGAATTTTATTTGTTTTCTCCAAGTACATTTCTATATAGCATATTACGTTTATGTAATTTGATGAAATTCTATTTCAGCTCAAATCACATAAATTATAGTTGTCTATTTGGTATGAATCAATATATAAGTGGTAACAATATTTACAATGTCTTTAGATTAGATAAATAAATGAACATAGAATATTCTTTCTTCAAATATATCACAACCATGTAAATTGATTTTTGTTAAAAATAATAATAATTAAAAAGAAGTGTTTAAGACTAAGGAAGCATTTGCCTTTCGACTGTGATGTTCTATCCATTTTCACTTTCACAGAATGCTGAACCGAAGATGCAATTACCAATCCCACTATAGCATATCAGGAATACGGCTACCAAAAATACAATACTGCAAATGGTACATGGTTTCCTCTCCAAGAAGAAACCGATCAGATAGAGCACCATAAACATCACATGGGTCTGCACCATTGCCGGGTTTATGGGCTTCGGAATCAGAAGTACGGGCAGCAGCCACTGCAGGCAATACATCTTGAAGTGTTATTTTAAATTATTTAAACTATTCGAAATAAATTATTTGTATATTTTAGGTAGTTCCAAATAACGTAACTAATATTTTTTGTCAAACGCCATTTTTCTAGCGCCGAATTGCCAACAGTATGCTAATCCTGCAGCGGCTGCTTCACAGTTTGTGTTCCGTTGGTATCATTGATTACGATTAAAATTGCAAAAGAAACATGTATGTTGTCACTGTGACAGGCAGTTGTCAAATCAGTTGGTTTTGGTTGATGTAGCAGTGAGCGTGCGTCTTGTGTCGATATGTTTACAATATGTTAGGGCGAAGAGCGAAAGCGAAGTACGATGTCCTTCGAAGGGATGTTGAAGGGGAGGAAGTTGAAATTGACTTTGACGTGCAGAAGTTGAAACGGAAGGTGTTCACCCCTGCCTGCATCTGGCAGTCCTTCATGACAGTGATCCTAATCTCTATTTATTTTGCACCTTCAATTGGTCTGACATTTTACCAGAGATGGCTCCTACAAGTAATCCAATTGGAAATCATCAATGAGACCTTTGACACTAACACGATTTACTCTGCTTCCAGCAATTCAAATTCCCCCTTTCCACTGTCCTCGTGCACATGATTGTCAAGTTCATCTTGGCTGCTATAGTGAGAAGCATATGGGCCTTGAAATTTGGAAGACAAAGGTTAACAGTGGGATGGAAGGACTACATTATTTCTGTGGCACCTACAGGTCTTTTCAGCAGCATAGACATAGGTTTTTCTAATTGGGGATTAGAGTTGATCACAGTATCTCTGTAAGCCCACTCACAACAACAAATCAATATCATTATTTTGATAACATTAATTTCAGATACACTATGACCAAATCCACATCTATTATTTTCATATTGGGTTTCGCTATTCTACTTAAACTGGAGAAAAAGGTCAATGGCAATTAGTGCATCCTTCATTAAATCTAAACTGTTCCTATTTATTTTAGTCCTGGAGCTTGTTTATCATAGTAATAATGATCTCAATCGGATTGCTCTTGTTTACCTACAAGGCAACACAATTTGATATGGCAGGTTTTGTTCTAGTCCTCATTGCATCCATGTGCAGTGGCTTACGATGGACATGTGTGCAGTTGTTACTGCAGAAGTCCAAGATGGGTATGAAAAGTCCATTAGATATGGTCTTTCATATGCAGCCATTTATGATTGTTTCCTTAATACCATTTGTTTTAACTATAGAAGGTAAGCGAAATATTGAATTTAGTATGCACGTCTTATCAGGAAACCGCAAAATTGATAACTGAACAAAAATATGTTTAGAAAATTATCCTACAAACATCCTGTTGTTAATTAATTTTCATGAAAGAAAACAATTAAATATTCTACTTTAATACTGTAGCTCTTTGAAAATTATGTATAAATGTAAATAATGGGTATGGCCACTCATAAAATCAAAATATAAAACCAAACTTAATAATAGTAAAAAGAAAAGGGCCATCATCAAGCATTAGTCTTTCTGCCTCAATGATTAAAATTTCATTAACTAAGTACATTTATTAATAAATTATTGACTTTATATTTGTAAGAAGTGTGTAAAACTGTGATTTTGGGTTTGGTATTATTGCAAAGGGAGAGTGAATAGACAATGCATTTAGTTAGATGATTTTATTTTTCAAATAAGAGCTGAGCTATTATTACATTCATAGAAACAAATACGTTGTATCTTCGATACATTTCATGTGGCAATTGGTCTACTCTAAACAGCAAATGATCGTGTTAGTATGCAAAATGTATAACGACATCGAATTACAAATTGATTACAGGTCTAAGTTTAATACGTTTCTGTATGGAAGTGTACGCCAAGGACCCAAGTGAATTGAACTTGTTAATAATAAAGGTTCTGATAGGAGCATGCATTGCATTCTTCATGGAGCTAAGCGAAGTCATGGTCGTAACATACACATCAAGTCTGACATTATCAATAGCTGGAATATTTAAGGTTCGTATTACAACATCAATTACATCACATACAGACTACCAAAGCTACTACCGACTGGTATTACTTGCAGGAGATGCTGATATTGTTCTTAGCTGTGGAATGGAACGGCGACCAGATGTCCGTTCTCAATCTGTGCGGTTTGTTAATATGTCTATTGGGAATCACGAGCCACGTGGTCCACAAGATGCGGACCACGCAAACCTCTCAGAGGTCGTTCGAATTCGACGCGTCCGACCGTAATTTCGACGTAGGGATGGGCAAATCGCTTATCAAAGAAGCGGAGGTTGAGCAGATGAGCATTTCGACGGACAGTGATAACGAAGATAAAGAGGAAGTCTTATTTAACATTTTGAATCGACACGAAAGATAGCAGTGCTTGAAGTAACTTCAACGCGAAGAGGACCAAATTTTACACACGGAATACACTTTGTTAAAGCTTTTAATGTTCACTAAGTCTAATATATCAAAACGAAAACGTTCTAACATTCCTTGTATTTTGTTAATACATGCATTTTTTTTTCTAATTTGAATATAAAATTATTTAACTTTGTGATATTTTCTACAAAGGTTTTTTTTTAGCTATTGTTGTTTGTTTTTATTTTGTTGTGTTGCAAATGGTGTAGCGAAATGTGTATATTTGTAAATATATATATAACATATAAAACAAAGTGAAAACCACTTTCATCACTACAAAATGATATTTTTTGTTTGTTATTTGATCATTTATGTTTTTGTTCTTGATGGATTCTTTGTTAAGTAGATTTATTTAAAATGGGAGAACAGTAACGTTCGATATAATACATTTTTGTACTTCAGAAATTTTAATAAATAAATGGAATTCTAAAATCCCCACAATTTGGTTTCATTAAGCATATTTTTCTTCTTTCTCCTGTTTCTCAATTTTCGAGTTACACTTTAGTAAAAAAAGTTATAATCACAAATATATCATTTAAAAATCTCAATAAAATAAATTATTCTAAACTATCAAAAAATATATATAATTTATATATATATATGTTTAAAACTTACTCCAGATGATACATGTTTCTGTTGTTGTTCACATTCGAAAGAAATTGACAATTTTGTACAAATATTAACACAAAAATAGACTAAAATAATTTACCGGTTCAATAGCGTCGCCATCCCTGTGAATTTGCTTCCGGCTTTCTTTTGCAACTTTGCTTCGATTGATGCTCTTACCTTATCAGGCAACAGACTCAACTCCGTCAGATCATAAGTATACATTAATTTACATTTAGTAGAGTCTAAAGATTTGTCTTCAATATGGTTTATGGCGTGCTCTATACAATAAATTGCGTTATCCTGACTCTCGAATACCTAGAACAAATATACCATAATTTATAACCTGTATTTAGCTCGCGCAATTAGTGCATTTTATCGTTCAAAAAGTACAATTACTTTACAATTTATACACAATTATACAAGTTTATATTGCATGAATATTTGTTTTGTGTACTGCTGTAATACAAATAATTATATACATACCATAGAGCAGAACAAATTCCATCGACAGTCCTCACATGCGTATTCAGTCTCCGTATCATTCTGGACTTTCTTCTTCTTCCTAACATCCGGCAATGGCAATCTCTCCTCTTTAATCACACCCAGCTCTTTCAGTCTTTGCCTCTCCTTGATTTCCCTTTGACACAACTCTTCAACTGCGGGAATAATTTGCCTCAGTACGGAAACATCGCTTCGAACATCTGTCGCAACGCTCAACACCAATCTCTCATAACTGAACATGGATGGTTCACAACTGTTCCTTAACTCCTCGAAGACCTTTCGTGCACAGTTCAGCCAATCAGGTTGCGCGAAGAATACGCTCTCGGAGACCACGTATCCCGTGCAGATGTTGGATGTGAAAGCCTTAGGAAATATGACTACAAACTGTCCGGGTTCTTGCACAGTCCTCGTGAGAGATACTCCATTATCCACAAGCAAGTTTGGTGGTAACATGGCCGTATCTGATGGCAACCACAGAGACTTGTTCAAGCAATAATTTGGGACTAGTTTCAACAATGTCTCATGGAATTTTTCGCTCATCGAATCAGGAATTCCGTACCAAATCTTATTTGCACCGGTATGACAATACTCTATCCAAGGTAAACTGTGCGGATCCCGATACCAGCAACAACCACTGAAGATCATACCGACGTGCAACGTAGGAACCGTCAAACCTAAAGTACGAAATAAACTATTGTAATTATATAAGTTTTAGAGTATTCTGCACTTACCCATTACAGGGCCCATTGATCTCAGTATAGAACCACTGTTGTTTGTAAGCACCTTCAAATTCCAAGCGTGACGAGCGAAGGGACTATTTTTGGAGACGGCAAAGCCGTAGCCCCAATTACCGGAATCTATGCTACCGGAATGTACGCAAATGTGATACTGCTTACTCGTTACATGATTCCAGAATTCCTCTTCCACTTCGTCGGCACTTGCTTCCGGCGTTTTAAACCACATGGCCATCGTGTTTCTGGCAATTCGATAAAATGCGCTTAAAGCCATACTACGACCCTTGACTATACACTCAGTATCTGTTTCATCCTCATCTTCGGATTCCTCTTCCTCATCAGATTTCTCCTCATCTCCTTGAGCTCTCAACAGGTTCTTGGACTCTCGCTTCGCCCATTCCGTTTCGACAGAGTCAAACAACTTGTCTCGTTCATCCGGGGACAATGTATCATAAGGTAGCAGATATTTACAATAAATATCGTCAAGTTTCGTTACACGGTCTTGTGCAGATTTCGGAATTTTCATTAGCTCAGATACTCTTGGCCATTTCTTCTTCTCTATTACTTCTTTAAGTCCGCCCAAAGTCTGCACCGTTTGGTAAAGCCGTGGAAGATCTATCTCCATACCTCCAATCTATATTAACAATGATTATCGTTATATTGGAACACTTCAATTTACAATGATTACTTACCCAAGGAGGATGTTTCAAATTAATACTTTGCGTGGCTAAATACTTTCTGATTGCAACTAATTCTTTAAAATTGGGTCCCCAGCGATGCATCATCTTGTGTACGTACTGATTGTAAGCTGTGAAACGCATCTCATCCAATACTTTGCACTCGGGTTTAAAGTTAGCCGGAGGTACGATTCGACAGACCCCAAACTTTTCCGCTTGGTTTCGTATTTTCTCGATGTACTCAATGGGATCGATGAATTCCTTCTCTGTAGGATGAAATACTGGAGCTTCGACGATCTGTGCTGTTCCTGTAAGCTCTGGAAACTCGGTGGTATTCACGGGCATATAGTTAGCCGGTGCTTTCAATTGTTTGTTTTTATTGTTCTGTCGTTTGTATAGTTTAGCACTGGATGAAGAACTTGCGCTTGGGGAACTCGGGACTTTATATTTAAAATCCTCGGATGTTTCCGATAATCTATCCACGCTTTTGGCTTTCGGCATTTTGTCTCTCTTTTGTAAATTTGTTTGCGACGGAGGAAACATCGGCGTTGACAACGATTTTATACTGGGCATTATTTTTTTAGGCTGTTGTGGTATGTAGAATGGATTCAAAGTCTCCACAACTTCCGTACAACTAGTGTTAGATTCGTCGGTAAATAATGCCTCTTTGGATATCGACTTGATATCCAATGGTTTGATCAAATTTGGTAACCGAAATTTCGCATCAGGATCGTCTTCAGATTTGCTTGTTGCTGTACTGGACGGTCTTCTAGACGGTCGTCTGAAAGGTGTGTTAACTGAAGAATCTTCGGTATCTGCGAAGGCATAAACACTACTCTCATTGCAAACAGAAAAGGCGTTAATGTTCTTGGGCGGAACATCGGTACTGTGTCGTTCCTTCTTAGTGAATATTGGTTTCCGTTCGTTTGAAAGTGGCTTCGTCAAAGAAGCCGTTGAGTATTTCTCAGGAGTTGAACTTAACGAATTCTCCTCTTTCTTTTCAATTTTCTCCATATTGCACTTAGGTACTAACAGGGCGCTTTTCAAACTCTCAGTGTTTATCGAAGACATGTTGGAGTTCTCCAAGTTTGTTTCCGTCGGAATTTTCTCTCCGAACTTCAACATCTCGTCGTTTTCCTTTTTAATTAAGCTCATTCCAGCTAAAGCACTATCATTCAACCATTTTTCAATTTGTTCATTAGACATATTTACTCTCTCTTTTCCATATCTGAAGTACAAAAAATAAAGGTATTGTAGCGTTTATATATAAATATTTTATTTTAACAATCTCAATAAATAAAAAAAAATCTATCTTAATCTAATTCTAGGATATTTGGACGGGTAACAATAATCAAATTGCTATTCTAACTCATCATTATCATATTTGGGCCAGTCTGAAACTCAATATTATATTTTATTTTAATAACGTTTAAATATTTTTTGGTATCAACAACTTGTGGACTGTGACGTGGATAATCTCTTTGAAAATTTGAACTTCCAGTATTATAAATAGAGTATAAACTACGTTGTACTAAACACTTTTTACATTACTTGAAGACTTATCGAATGCATGCAAGCTTACTAAGTACATTATTAATATTAAAACGAAAAGTTTAACGAGAAATACCATTGATTCAAGACATTATTCTCATATAAAGCAATGCAAATTTAAATATTAGTACAGCCAGTAAGTAACAATCCACCACAATAAATATATTAACTACAATACTGTATGCATACATGCTAAATAATTGCAACTTATATCTCACCTTCGTCCCATATCCTTTGTACAAAGTAAGTCTAATGTTGGCTCAACAGGTTTCGGAGGAGAAGCCGCTTTGTCGAAACCTAAGAACAATTTTTCTTCCTCATCCGAAGATGAGTACGGCATATAATTCTGTGGCCGTTTCGTGCATTCCCTTTTCTGTTTCCCTACAATCACTGTTGCAGTTTCCTGCTGGGATCCCTTCGATCTAACGCTCGTCTTCTTCGACTGATCTTCGCTCTTCTTTTGTGTCAATTTAGCCAATGGCTCTTCGTCCGATTCACTAAAGCTTTCAGCACATTGTTTCTTCACTACCCTTTTCTGATTTCTTTTGATTCTTTTTGAAGAATCTGACTCACTATTTATGTTTTCTGATTTACGCTTTACCGAATTCGTTTTTTTCAATGGAAGCGTCTCAGAATCTGTGTCGCTAAAACTCCTATATAATTTGGGAGATTTATTTCTGATGGGTCTTAACTGCTTCTCTGCTGGTAAAGTGACTTCAGCAGTGAATGATTCATCTGAATCGTTAGACATCTTTTCGGACTGTGCTTTTGAAATTCGAGCTCTCCTAAGAGATCTCTTCACTTTGGACGAATTGTCGCCGTCACTTTCGGCCGGAGATTTTGATTTCCTCTTCTTAGCATTATCCTCTTTGGCTTTAGCCTTCAATTCGTTTTCCCTCTGTTCAGTCTTACGCACATTAGGTAATTCTGGAAAACTGTCCATAGAATCCTCATCTACATCGTCTTTATTAACTAATTTATGACCTAAAATTTCCATGTAAATGGCAGCTGCTTCTTTAGTTTTCCTAGACGGACGTTGTGGCAGTTTCTTGAGATCTAAATCTAATGGCTTTGTTTCAGATTCGTTTGAAACCGCTTTACTTTTCAATAACTTTGTGTTTACTTTACTAATATCAGCCGGCTTCAGATTCGTTTCGTCTAACATTAACTTTAATTCTTTTGTAACCTTTTTCAACTCATCTGGTATTAATAAATTAGCTTTCGCGGATTGTTCCAACGATTTCTTTTTAGCTACATTCTCTTGAGGAATCTTCTTTTTTGGTTCATCCAGTTTAGTATCTTTAAGGATATCACACACTTCTTGTAAACTAACATTTTCATCTTTCTTTTCTTTAATCAAGACACTTTCTTTGCTTAACTTTTCAGCAGCTGTTTTAATTTTAACAGTCTCATCTGTATGATTTACATCATTTTGATTTTCTTTTATAATGGAGTCCTGTACTTGACTAACTTCTGGTTGTTTCTCAATAGAGATATTTACGTCAGCCTTTTTCTCAGATAACACCTCCTTCACTTTGCTTTTAGTTTCGTCATTTGTCACTTTTTTACTTTCCTCGGCATTGCTATTTCTTCCAGTCTCTTCGCTCGGCTTCTTATCACATTCATTCTGTTTCTTTGTCACTTCACCCTTTTTCTTCACAGGTTTCACAGCCTTTTTAACAGTTTCAGCAACATTAACTTTATTAGTTTTATTCGCGGGTTTCCTTAATTTCCCTTTGATATTGTCATTGCTTGTAACTAATTTATTTTTATTGGTGCCTTCTGCAACATTCTTTTTTAAACTTTCACTGCGAGTATTCAAAACTTTAACATTTCTAACTTCCAATGGTTTATTGGTAACAGTGTTCTTCTTGATCTCTACCTTCTTAGTAATTTCAATCTGTTTCTTAATTGGTGTTTTCACTTGTTCTTTCTTACTCTGCATTAACTTAACGTTACGTTTGAGCTGCTGCGACCTAAGCCTTGGTGAATTTGGCGGGGATTTCAATTTGCTCTGGGCAGCCCTAACAAGGAGTCGTGTTTGTGCAGGATGTCTTCTAGTTACCTTCTGATTAGTAATCACGTTGGATCTAGTTTTATGGAAACTGGAAGAAATTCAGATTAATACAATAAATAAATCTTATAGTGTATATTTACCCTTTATCTGATGGTTTCTTAGGAATTATAGATGCAGTTTTCCTGGCAATTTTTTCTCCTTCCATGCTCTTCTGCAATAAAGGTTCATCATCTCCAGAAGTAAACTCTTCTTCCTCCGGCTCCTCTTCCTCTTCAGATTCATCTTTCTGGACTGCTTTTTTCTTTGGCATAGGTCTCTTTTTTACAGGTTTATTAACCAATTCCCTTTGTACAAAGCGTCCTCTATAACTCCTCAAGCACATCTTAGGTTTTATATTGCTTGCCCTCACTGGCTGCTTTAAAGTGCTTGTTCGCCTTGTAGTTACTTTAGTTGCAACAACAGTTATCTTTGTTTTCTGTGCTATATTCTTCTTTGTTACAGGACCCTGCTTTGTTACTGATCTGGTTGTCCTAACAACAGTTTTATTTGTTTGTACTTTTTCTGATAGTTTACTTATTGTAATGGCTCTGATTTTAGCCATCTTCTGCTCTTGGTATTTTCTTCTTAAAGCTTGCAGAGCCAACGCATGCCTCCTTTTCTTATCCATGTGTCTACTAACGACAATGGGATCTGCTCTTTTCCGTACACCAAAAGCAATGAATGGTCTTTCACCTGGAGTTTTTGATATGCTAGGTAATATGACTCCATTCTTTGGAGAAGTGCTGGTAGATTCTGAACTCTGATTTCTTTCTACCATGGAAGCATTATTAAAGAAATTTAAGTTTGCTGGTAAAACTGGAGTACCACGAAAACAAAGGAAAGTTAAAAAGTCTTCTGTGTTGGGTCTTTTCATAGGCAGCAGCTCTATAGGTTCTGGAATAACTTTTTCAGCTTTCTCCAACTCCTTCACAGGAGTTAAAACTGGGCTGTTAACATTTGATCCTTGCGCAAATTTTCTTTGAGCTTGAACTTTTGTTCTGAAAACCAAACAACTGTGTAATAAATAATCAATGAATACCAGCAGTACATACCTCTTGGGACTATCATCTAATATAAAACTGTTGGACCTGTTGTCCTTCCTCTTTCTATTAAAAACCATTTTAGGTTATCACTGATTTTAAATAGTTTGAAAAATGTATCATCTGTACTAAATTCAAACAGATGAATGCATGATTCAGTTTATTCACAAAAAGGAATTACTCTGAGGTTCAGCAACATTTCTACAAACACTGATACACCGACTCTAAAATATACACTACACAAAACTACATGGAACTCACTGAAACTCGGACAATTTGTTTTGTGTTTTGCACCTGCATGAAATTAAATTGAAGTTAGTCGAGGTTGTTAGAAATGTAGTCAGGATGACGAAATAATACAACACACTTAAGGAACTTTATATTGTTATATCTTATGTAGCAATTAAGTATAGTTGGC